>KK502600.1:193764-247978 GCA_000688735.1 Glossina austeni
TCTTTTCTTTAAAGCGCTGTAGTGCATCTAAGTACAAAGTCGTAAATATATGAAAAGTCATAAGTTCTTAGTCAAAACGATTCATATTCAAATCACAATCTCATGTTCGGGGGAACTTATTGAATTTACTTTTTCTTATTATTGCTGCAGTGGTTTTAAAGACGCTTTTGTAACAAATGGCAAACAATTGGCAAAATTTCAATAGAGCGCGTAGAGCATCACATCACGTTTCACGATTTCATAGTAAAAAAAAAAAAAAAAGAAAAAGAAAAACAGAATACAAGCTCAACAACAACAATATTTAAAGGAATCGTACGTTCGTACGAAATGTAGCTGCTGCAGAGGCTGTTGCTGCTGCCGCGCGCTTATAGCAATTTGAATTACTGTGTTACATTTGAGCAAAAGTTCAGCAGACACATTCAAATATCATTGAGATTCTGAAAAGTCATGAGAAGGCCAAACAAAGAAATAAACATAAAATATCGTAAATAAATAAACGACAAAAAAAAACCACCTTTTAGTATTGGAACACTTTTGGTCTTTTTCTTAGTGCTTTTTTTTCTTTAAATTTTTTAGTGCCAAAAAAAGAGAAGAAGTAACACAACAATAAAAATTTCGCCTTTGAGCAAAATGAAAACAAAAAAATTGTCCTTTTTTTGTGTGGTTGATTATTTTTTTTTATTTTTTAGAAAAAGATTTCTGTGTTTGTGCTGTTATTGCTGTTGCCATTGTGATATCGTTTCTGTCGGTTAGTTGGTTAAAGTGTCTTCTTTCACAGACAATAGCAATTGTTGGCAGTTTCTTTATCTCTGTCTTATATTCAATGGCCTAAAGTCAAAGCAGCAACCAGTACAATTGGGTGTGCTTGTTATTCATTTGCAGCCCTTAACACACATCCATGCCATACATACATATACATATATACATATATACATGTATACATACGTACATACACACATATATATAAATGTATGTATATAAAAACCAATCCCATGGAAAGTGCAAGAAAATGACAATCTCACTTTAAGCCATCAAGTTCGTGTGTTAAGTCTTTTGTTTACTCTCCTTCTTTTCCTTGCTTGCTTTTATTTACCATAACAAAAACAATTGAATTTTTTTCTTTTGTTTTTTTTTTTTTTTTTCTTTTTTTATTATTAGTAATATTTTTGCCTGATAAATTTTTACCAATCACTGGCGATTGTAAAAATATGGTAAATCATTTCAGTTGTTTTCGCTTTTCAATATTTGAAAAATTTTCTACAACAAGCCAGGAATAATAAATTATGACCATTAAGTGTTAACAGCATGAATAAAAAAAAAAAAAAAAAAAAAAAAAAAAAAAAAAAAAAGTCGAGTTTAAAGAGCATGAAAATTTCACTTCTAAGTCAGAACTTCGTCATAATAAATGTGAATATACTTTCTATGGACCATTAAAAAAAAGAAAATCTTGAAACTTTGACGTTATACACTTCGAAATACATACTTATGTATATATATACTTGTATATATATACTTATATACATATATACTTATATTTATACTTATATACATATACTTTTATATATATATATATATATATATACTTATAAATATACATATACTTGTATATATCCATATATACTTATATATATATATACGGGTTATTTGTTTTCAACAAGAATGCTTAACCGTAATAACGATTATTGTTGTTTTTATTGCAGACACTTCATAACTCATTATAAACCTTTGGGGAACATGCAGTAACTTGCTAAGAATGACTAACGGGCTAACTGGCCCGGGTCAGTTGGTTGGCTGTCTTTACTGCCGTTGTCGTTGCTTACTTTCTTACCTTTGTAAATAAGTTTGTTTTGTTTTCATATCAGACGTACATATAATTGTGTTGGAAAATAATGTCGTACATATTTGTTCTGTTCTTTGTTTCAAAGTTTCTTAAAAAATTTATGCGTAATTAATTATTTGTTTTTTTTTTATATTTTTTTCATTTTAAATGTGTTAAAAATATGTCCAAAATTGTCAAAAATTGAAATAAATGTGTTTTACATATACGTGCATTTACCCTAAACTTTGTCAGGTAAATGAAAAGTTTTTTTTATACATATACTGCAGATACTAACCGACGTATATCTAAACTTGTAAGCGGTGCGACGCCAGGTCTTTTTTGTTTAATAAATGAATAATGATTCAGTTTGAAATGTAGGTCAAACGGTTGTTATGGTTAAAAATGACAATTGATTCATGTGCGGTTGCCTTTGATAACAACAAAGGAAAGTACAATTCTAAGATGGTAACCTCGGTTTATTACACCATAAAGGCAAGTGCAAGTAAAAGGTAGTATAAGAAAGTTCTTGGATGAGATCTCACTATCAAAGAATTCAATTTAACGCGACTACAATTTTTGTGTAATTTCATAGTTGCTGCCATTATCCGACTGACTGACTGACTATTCAGCCCTTTCTGCAGTGGATGTGGGGACAAAAGTCGTACTCACTGTGGATTGTTAGTTTAAGATATAAGTTACGTGAAATACAGTAGTTTACAGGATAGCGTTATGTACAGAGCGTTCGATGTCTTCTAATCAGCTATGTGTTGTCTGCAAGTCAGCTGTTCATTGTCTTCAAGTTAGCTGACAGTATACTGTCTACGAGAACCAGCTCTTTGCAGTTCTCGAGTAAGATATCAACCGGCTGGAAAAGACAATCTGGCGAAGTTAGGTTCTAATACGGTTCTAATACGGTGTGGAAAATTCGCCCCTGTTGCTGCCTTCTGTTAACGACAATTACAGCCGTATCTTAGAGGAAGAGAAGGGTTATAATTTTTTTAAATAGGTTCAGTAGTCTGAAATATTATAAAGCACAATATAGGAAAAGTTATGCGTATTCCTATTGAAAACTGAATTGCAATCGACATACGAACTAGAAACTATTGGATTTATTGCAGCAGAAAGTGTAACTGTAACTTTTCTTTAAAAAGATGTCAGACATTCTGCTTTATTGCAATCGTGGGGCATCTATGACCATATGACCATATGACGAGAGTCGGGCGGTTAAAGCCACCGGAAAACTATGGCGTAGACCCAATAATTGCGCGATGACTACCTGAAAAGAACTGAATATGAATTGCATTGGATAATACAAAGATTTGCTTTAAGCAGGACATAGGAATCGACATGTCCGACATGTTTTTATTAGATTAAAGTTATGCATTCCCTTTCAACTGCAACCTATGTCTATATAATTACACCGATATTTACATCTTTGTCGGATATTTGCCTATGAAAAGAAAATTATTGCATGCCTGTTCACCCAAGTTTTACCCGAAGTTTATAAGATGCCACTTTCTGCCGGTGTCAGCCGGCCACCTAAGAAGGCAAGCTTCCACAGCGAAGTGCTGTCAAATTCACATTGATTTGAAAGATATGCGCGAAGTAAGACACTATATAGCCCACCTACACTACCGTTTGCGAACGATGTAGGGAGTAGAGGGTTCTCCGCTCTATCTTGCAATGGAATACATTACTGAAAATAGTAGTGGATTTTAAAAGATTCGGTTTAAACCAGATATGATTGCTTCTTTGTTTCGTTTCTTATTTTGCTTGAAATTTTGGTTTTGTTCTGGTGTCTAAAATGTATTGCTGCTGTAGTTGTCATTTGTCCACATATGACTCAGTTAGAGAATAATAAATATTTTCAAATTTAGCACCGCCTGTACTTATTTGTCTTTCGCAACCTGTCATATAAGAAAATTTTTAATTAGAAATGAAGGATTTTTTCATTTTGAACGATGAAATTTATTATCAAAAACCTGTAGCGAAATTATGATCATGTGCCCGAGCTTTTTTTCCAATTCGCTATTAGCAAGTGTTGTTATGTTAAATGTGTTAATTTGTTTGCAATACCCACGAAGTGAGAAGAAAGATTCTTTCAACATGACTGCGTACACCGTGAAAAATCCACATGAGTTTTAGTCGAACTTTATATAGATTTGGGCACACAAATGTAAAGATTTCGAATTAATTCGGGCAGTTCTATGAATTATCATCAGCAGTACTTAATAGTAGTATGCTGCGGTTTTTATTTTGAGAGCAATTATATAAGTTGGGAAATAGAAGGAGCGAGAGATGGAGAGAGTGAGACAGAGACATAGATAGATGGATAGACAAGTTTAGATATCTATATATAATGAGAGAGGGAGATGCAGATAGAGGTATAAATAACGACAGGGAGAGATAAACGACGGCCAGTACACTGTTTTCGCTTGTCCACCGTGGGTATATTTGGGGAATATGCATTCCAGATATCTGGAAATAGAAATCACGCCATGTAACCTACTAACGGTTACGTTGTTGGACAAGGAGACTTGGAAGAAATGCGCTAGTTTTTCGCATGACATACTTCGGCACAAAAGCAACGTCTCTAATTTCAAGCGAGGGCGGGTGGGGATCAACTATGCACAAGGGTCCAGCTCGAAGTAATGCGAAAGCAGTTCCTTCATGGGTGTCGCCCCAGCGTAGGATCACTGCTTGGCATTGCGTGTGAAAGGTAGACAGAGGGAGAGATAGAGTTAAACAGCGATAGAGTTAGGTAAAGGGTGAGAGAGAGGGAGAAAGCGGGTGAGTGATGGAAAGATGCAGATAGAGAGAGAAAGAATGAGAGACTAAAAAGTTGCTTTTTTTGAAAAGCCTAAAAAAAAATTAAAAACACAAATTATGTGCAATAGAGACGCGTGTCACAGTTTGTGTTAAACACAAAACTGTAATTGCCGTATTAGCTTTACGCAGAATCATCCGGCAGAATCCTGTGTCAGTGTTAACTTACGTACAAGAACTTACAATGTCTTTACCAAATTGGCGTCGATGTTTTAGTTTTTGCGACCGGATAAACAGATAATCAGACATGGCTAAATCGATTTAGAATTTTTTACGAACACATTAGAGAGTGTTCTGAGTCTTCGTCTGGATCTACATATACAGCCGTTTGCTGAATATAAAAGAGAAGAAAAGTTTCTAGCAAAACGAAACATTTTTTTAATCTTTATAACGTAATTTAATTAAATACTCAAAGGCGCTTAATGTGAAAATACTGGTAAAGAGATTGAAAAAAAAAAAAACATCTATTACCAAATAAATCTCTTCGACGTAAATAATCATACTAATGTAAAGATTCTTCAAGGGAATTCGTTCGTTGATAAGTTGCAAAGTGAAAATCCCTGTTTTTTCTTACAAACTTTGGTCGATAACAAAATTACAAAAAACAGTTACATTTAATGATGATTATGTGAGAAAAATGGCTGGAAAATAATAATAAAAACGGAATTGAAATACATGACTACTTACATATATATGTGCACGATAAAATGCTTTAAGGTCGTGCTCAGCTGCCCAGACACCAGCCCAGACAAGAGAAACTTTTTGTTTCTTTTTGTACTTACGATTCTATTTTCCTAAGTGTTGTAAAAACATTAACTTTCATATGAACAAAATCGATACGCGCAAGCCTTTCGCCTTTCGTACGAGTACTTTTCATGGTTAACAACCACTTAAAAAAAGAGATTTCCACCTTGATTGGCATTTAGTATAGAAAATAAAAACGTTATAGTCTGACAGCGAAATGGTCTACCAGTCTAATGGAATTCTTCATTAATTTATACCATGAATGCCAAAAAATACGTTTCGTTGAAGTTCGACGTGTTATGCGATTGAGCAACGACTTGGCCGACTTGGCATAATAAGATGTTTTCACTTTTTTTGTCATTAAGTGACGGGAACTAGATTTTGTCAGTTTTCTTGAATTAACTTTGCATGAGAAGCCTTACAAGCGACGGAATCCCAAAAATAGTAGAGACCTGCTTGGTTCAAATTTGCGGCATCATTTTGAAAATCGGTTCAGAAAATGATTCCGAATCAATCGGCATACTAACAGGCGCGCATATCATAAGCCTCTCCGCATGTTACATAGATCTGTATACACTTATTATACCTTTGTAACAGAAGGAGAAATTTGACCGCTTCCATTTTTGCAGAATATACGCGTGAGTCGTGCGCGGCCAGTTTATGCTGTGCTGTAGGCTCGTCCTCCATTTTCAATGCTGAGCCGCGTTTCTGCCAAGTTTAAAGGGGTTAGCTTGGTTTTCACGGCCTGGAGTGTGTTTATATGAGACGTTACATAGACAGTACAGTGCTGCATAAACTTTCGCTCAATGCAGGGCTCGTAACGAATTTGTTAAATTATTATGGATTTCTGCCTCAAATTATCGATCTATTGGGTCGTTCCATGATAAAGAATTGATTTTTGAATGCGAACGTATCAGACTACTTGTGGTAAGATTAGTTAGAAAAACGAAAACAGTTAATTTTGACGTCACGACTAAGACATATATATATTTTTTTTATTGTTAATTGTTAAAGTAAAGTAAAAAAAATATTTAGGAAATGCAATGTGAAATAATCAAAAACTTGAAAGTTGAACGTTCAAACGACTCCCAAAGGCCCAACGTGGCCGGATCAGGGTAAATTAAACATAGTATACTATGTGATGAATTCGCAGCTCATGATTTAGTTGATTAAATAGAAATGTAATGAAAGTCTTCTTAACATAATCCGAACGCGTAGCCACTAAATGGTAAAATAAAATTACAAGCCGTTTATAATAGCAGAGCGAATCACGATAATGCTTTGCAGAGGTACGCCAATATTACGTTTGGTAATGAAGTAACGATATAAGCCTAACCATGGAAATGGAATTTAATGGCTACTGAGAAAGAAGGATTTGACGCAATAACAAATACTCTATGGTGAACGAACTGATTGGATACAGACAGCAAAGTTGCGTTAATATAATAAAATGAGAAAAAACAAAAAAAAAACAAAATTATATTTGGCTGCGACCGAATCTTTTACACCCATCACCGTTACTCTAAAAAAGGAAAAAATTCAATTTCCGTGCTGTACAATGTTGGATGGGCGTGGCTGATTCTTTTTATTTTTGTAGAAAAATTGTTGAAATTTATATCGTGTGTCTGAAGCAGACCTTTACCACAGCAAATTACAGATAGACAGACAAATGGACGGACAAACATACCCAAACGGTTCATTTTTGATACTAATCAACAATAGATGGATTTCATAGGGTCATTGAGCCTACTCTCTGGATGCCTCAGATTTTACGCCGCAGGACCAGACATAGAATATAAGTGCAAACTTTTGTCGTTCTATTTGTTGCAGTTCATAATTGCCGGTCAAAAAATTAATTTTTTTTATTTTTGAAAATAGAGGTTGTTCAAGGTTAAATTGTACTTTGCGCATATCTTTCCACCCGAAGACTCGCCCAATTTCAATACCAACCTGCGTGCAAGAACTTCCATTGTTTTTGGAAAGTTGGAAACGTAATTTAGGGAATGTTTACAATGGATATTATACAGACAGACAGACGGACATGCTTATATCGGCTTAAAGTTTGATGCTAATCAAGAATATATGTACTTTATGTTGGCTCTGATGGAATATATTCGTCATCCTTCGGTGCTGGGTACAAAATGAGAAGACGGTTCAAGATCTCCTCTGATTACTAACTTTCATCAAGAATGAAATATTTTTCACCCTCTACAATTTTAAATAACTTTTAGATCTTTAGAAAATCTGACAACAAATCAGGTCAGGTGTTGTTTTTATTTTAAAAAGTGTTTAAAGTTAGTAAAGGCACTAAAGGCAGCGAATGAGCGAAATTAACCAAAAAACAATTAAATTGAATATCAGACTAAAGAAAATTCTTTAGCTTTCTCTTCTCTTATATTTCATTTTTAATTAATTTTAATTATTTAATTAAGTTCGATTAGTTTTTATTTATTAGCTTTAATACCTTTGACACACTTAAGCATACAAAGGCAGGCTTTTGATTATAATTCAAAAATATTGCAAGAAAAGTTAATATAATTACTTCTTCAATAAATTTATGCTTTTCTCAGCTGCCGGCAAAATGTATTTTTCTCAAAGAATATGACAAGAGATTGGTTTTATAGTTGTTGTTATCGCCCACCCCATACAACAATTTTTACTCTAAAATATCTAAAATTAGATAGCTCTTGTTGTTATATGGAGGCTTACTATTTGTGATAATGTTATATATTATGTAGACCGACGTAATCCAAATTTAGGACAACAAGTTTGTAAAGCAACTCTCTGCTGTCGGTCTACGTTTATCATAAATTATAAAAATTAAGAAAATTAAATGTACCCGCGACCGGAGCTATTGTGTCCATGACCGTTATCGTAAAAAAAGACTAAGAAAAAAGGAAAAGAACTAAACTTTCATATTCTGCGCGACAAGCAGAAAACATGGAGAGCAAATGTTGCCAATTATTGTTACATAGACATGTGGGCGTTGTGGGCGCTTTCTATGCAAATTCGAAGGCGATAGCTTCATTTTTGCGAACGCGGAAATGTCTGCCACAGATACTAGTACGCAGTTGGCCAGATGGACAGACGAACAGATAGATAGATGGATGGAAGTACGCATTAAAAATGGCTTACGGTTATCATATAATGACATTAAAAGACAAGCCATTATGTGGGTCGCACGAACGGTCCGCTCCAATGCATTTTCCAATGCGCTTGTTTTTAAGCCAAAACGGATTAAGTTTATCTTGAAAATCACGACCTTGCTATTGGACAGACATAGAAAAGACGAGCAAAAAATTATTTTGAATCGCTAAAAGGACTGTCAAGTCTCAAGTTGTCTTGACGTGAACGGTCTGAAAAGTGAAGTGCACGTACAGTGTGATACACTGCGTTGTGACAAACCTCTGCGTTGTAGTTATTTCGTATATTGTTGTATCAAGCTGTTGTTATTATTATTGTTTTGTTAACTTTTTACTGGCAGCCAGCCACTCAAGTGAGTTCGTCGTTATTGCTATAATGTGTGTATGTCACTATACTGGAAGAAAAATTAACTCAAGCAAATTAAATTAAAGCTCTTGCATCATCATTGTTAGCATGCGTTTAATGTTATAAAACTGTTATTGTTTGTATATCGTATGTTTATATGCTTGTAGCTGTAGGTGCATGCATGTGTATATATATATATATATATATATGTGTGTGTGTGTGTGTTTTTATGTCTGCACTCATGTTTTTATTTTGTATTGTTGTTTCTTATTACCTATTGTTATTGTTTTTTCTTGATTTTTCTTTTCTTTTTTTGGAAGTTTACAACCTTGCTGCAGTCACTCGCTGCTGCATATTCAAGTTCAAGGTCACTGGTCACGAATAACTACGCAATAGCTTTGCTTATAGAGGGTTCGGTGCGCAAAGAGTGTACTGGTCGCTACGTTTAAAATAAAACAAATATTTGAATATTCAAAAATATGGGAGATTTTTATACGCACACTTAGTTTTCGTTTATCGCTATAACGGTTCTTTCGATAATGAGATAATATGCGCGAAGCAAGCAGCGTTCGAAATAAATGCTTTGTTTTGTCATCTTCATAATTAATGCGGGGTTTAATTGACGACACCAAGTAAGTCAAGTCTCTTTAATTTTAACATTTTCTATATGCAAAGAATATTTTTAAGAGACTATTGCAAAAATTGTATGTCGTGTGCAAGCCATTTACGACTTAGCACTCTATTTTTATACCCTACAANTCTCCTCTGATTACTAACTTTCATCAAGAATGAAATATTTTTCACCCTCTACAATTTTAAATAACTTTTAGATCTTTAGAAAATCTGACAACAAATCAGGTCAGGTGTTGTTTTTATTTTAAAAAGTGTTTAAAGTTAGTAAAGGCACTAAAGGCAGCGAATGAGCGAAATTAACCAAAAAACAATTAAATTGAATATCAGACTAAAGAAAATTCTTTAGCTTTCTCTTCTCTTATATTTCATTTTTAATTAATTTTAATTATTTAATTAAGTTCGATTAGTTTTTATTTATTAGCTTTAATACCTTTGACACACTTAAGCATACAAAGGCAGGCTTTTGATTATAATTCAAAAATATTGCAAGAAAAGTTAATATAATTACTTCTTCAATAAATTTATGCTTTTCTCAGCTGCCGGCAAAATGTATTTTTCTCAAAGAATATGACAAGAGATTGGTTTTATAGTTGTTGTTATCGCCCACCCCATACAACAATTTTTACTCTAAAATATCTAAAATTAGATAGCTCTTGTTGTTATATGGAGGCTTACTATTTGTGATAATGTTATATATTATGTAGACCGACGTAATCCAAATTTAGGACAACAAGTTTGTAAAGCAACTCTCTGCTGTCGGTCTACGTTTATCATAAATTATAAAAATTAAGAAAATTAAATGTACCCGCGACCGGAGCTATTGTGTCCATGACCGTTATCGTAAAAAAAGACTAAGAAAAAAGGAAAAGAACTAAACTTTCATATTCTGCGCGACAAGCAGAAAACATGGAGAGCAAATGTTGCCAATTATTGTTACATAGACATGTGGGCGTTGTGGGCGCTTTCTATGCAAATTCGAAGGCGATAGCTTCATTTTTGCGAACGCGGAAATGTCTGCCACAGATACTAGTACGCAGTTGGCCAGATGGACAGACGAACAGATAGATAGATGGATGGAAGTACGCATTAAAAATGGCTTACGGTTATCATATAATGACATTAAAAGACAAGCCATTATGTGGGTCGCACGAACGGTCCGCTCCAATGCATTTTCCAATGCGCTTGTTTTTAAGCCAAAACGGATTAAGTTTATCTTGAAAATCACGACCTTGCTATTGGACAGACATAGAAAAGACGAGCAAAAAATTATTTTGAATCGCTAAAAGGACTGTCAAGTCTCAAGTTGTCTTGACGTGAACGGTCTGAAAAGTGAAGTGCACGTACAGTGTGATACACTGCGTTGTGACAAACCTCTGCGTTGTAGTTATTTCGTATATTGTTGTATCAAGCTGTTGTTATTATTATTGTTTTGTTAACTTTTTACTGGCAGCCAGCCACTCAAGTGAGTTCGTCGTTATTGCTATAATGTGTGTATGTCACTATACTGGAAGAAAAATTAACTCAAGCAAATTAAATTAAAGCTCTTGCATCATCATTGTTAGCATGCGTTTAATGTTATAAAACTGTTATTGTTTGTATATCGTATGTTTATATGCTTGTAGCTGTAGGTGCATGCATGTGTATATATATATATATATATATATGTGTGTGTGTGTGTGTTTTTATGTCTGCACTCATGTTTTTATTTTGTATTGTTGTTTCTTATTACCTATTGTTATTGTTTTTTCTTGATTTTTCTTTTCTTTTTTTGGAAGTTTACAACCTTGCTGCAGTCACTCGCTGCTGCATATTCAAGTTCAAGGTCACTGGTCACGAATAACTACGCAATAGCTTTGCTTATAGAGGGTTCGGTGCGCAAAGAGTGTACTGGTCGCTACGTTTAAAATAAAACAAATATTTGAATATTCAAAAATATGGGAGATTTTTATACGCACACTTAGTTTTCGTTTATCGCTATAACGGTTCTTTCGATAATGAGATAATATGCGCGAAGCAAGCAGCGTTCGAAATAAATGCTTTGTTTTGTCATCTTCATAATTAATGCGGGGTTTAATTGACGACACCAAGTAAGTCAAGTCTCTTTAATTTTAACATTTTCTATATGCAAAGAATATTTTTAAGAGACTATTGCAAAAATTGTATGTCGTGTGCAAGCCATTTACGACTTAGCACTCTATTTTTATACCCTACAATGCTTGTAGTACAAGAATATAACAAAGGACTTGAGATATTCTCGCCTTTTTTGTATTTAAGTTTGTCTCTCCGTCTGTCTTGTTTTCTCGTTGAGACTACACGCCGCAATTTTTGAAATATTTTAATGAAGTTTGGTGTACTGATGTCTTTTGGCACAAAGGTGAACGCTATTGACTATTGATTTTAATCGAACCATTTTCCGAACACTTCCCCTATAACGTCTTAATTTGAAATTTGAAAGTTCGTTATATGAATGACGATGTAAAGTGATGTAGGGTGTTTAAATGCCGTGGCCCACTATAGTCTTTTTATTTAACAACGATCGATTAAGAAAGAAACTGCTGAATGTTTCTTAATGTTTCTCTAAACCGTTCGTCGCTGTTGTGGAAAAGCTTCATACTGTACATATATATGTCATAGACTTTTAATGTTGTGATAGTTTTGATTGGTTTTTTTGGTTACGTTTATACGGAACCTTTTCAACTGGTTTCATTCAAAAATAAATAAATATATAAATGAAAGACATTGTCCGGCTTTTTGCTTTTATGGTTTTCAACTTTCTGATCGAATTCTGTGAGCAGAAGAACACTGGCTTTTTTAACCCATGAAAATATTCAATCGTTGCTATGAGAAGGAGATGCGTCTACTTAATACACTGCTTTGGGACAGAGTGAAGCATATTCGACTTATATGCTTTCGAAGTTTTCTTTCTGGGCTTTAAAGTAATAAACCAAGCGTTGTCAAGCCGATGAATACGCGGTTAAACAATGACTTCTTTGGACCTACTAAAAACAACTACAGACCACTGCAGAAACCAGGGAACTTTCGAATAGTGACTTCTAGACTAGCCGGCGTCGAAAGTCGCAATTCAAACAAGCTATCGCAACTGCGGTTGTTCTGCTCAATGTCATTATTAAGTTTTATAGAAAACAAAGTTTGAGAAAATAAAAGCATTTGATGCACTCGCACTCATCATTCAATCTGTTTACAATTTTATTAAGCATAACATTGTGTATCTACCTAGCTATGTTTAACTGTCTGCCCGTCTGTCATCTATCGTTGGAACGCACGCAACCGTGCCAACGTGGCACATATTCTTACAAACACGCCTATCGTCACGTACAGAGCTACAACTTCCCCTAAACTTACACTACGCCTGCCGCCGCAATCATAACTAAGCGAAGAACTCGATTAACAACCACAACTTCAAATATATTCCAAAGAAAGCCATTAAAAGTCAAAATGCCCGCGTTCTTGCTATGCCTGTAATTACACTCAAATCAATGCCGACAGCCTGGCCCACAACCTTAGACGGCAAATACATCCATAACAAAGACTAAAAGCGCGATCACAATCATAACGTCCGATTACAACGGACAGACTGGAACGGACACATCCGGGTCAAACCTATGGATTTCATTCGCACCACACCTGCGGTTATAGATACAAGCGACCGGCAACCGGCCAATAACCATGCGCACGACTATAACCATACATATGTGTAAGTCCAGTGCTTCTTATCGTGCTTCATTCTTGCATAGGTCCGAAATCGGTTGCAAATATTTGCAGTGCGAAAATTGGTGTTGTTTGGCATGACATGCGACCGCAATAAGAAATAAGTCGGTCTTATAACCTGTATGATGTATTGACCGATAAATGTTAGCAAAAGTGTGTGAAAACGATCTAAAAAGTCATTGTAAGAATGACGCCAAATAAGGTAAACACTCTTTTAACTTTAATCGGTTTAACATTCTAAGCCGGTTGATGGTTTGCCCTCATGGCACAACTTTTAATTGTGCATTTAAGTAAAAGACCCCAAGTTTTGAATCTAAAAAAAGTTAAAAGTGTATCATTAACAGCCTCGAGGCATTCGGAAATGTTGCAAATGATGGTTGTAAGAAAACGTGTAGCATAAACATGCAAACGACTACATCCCATTAAACAACGATTACCATAACAGACGGAAAGCAAAAAAAATTCAACTATACCCTTGAACTACAAAGTCAACGAGGTACGAGATTCATATAAAGTCATTGAATAAAAATCACTTAAGCTAGATAAATATGTATTTAATTCTTTGAATTCCATCTGGATAATTATGATTTTGCTAACAAGAAGAAGACAGAAAGAACCGGTCTTCATGAAAGAGTGCTTTGCAACAATGTTGCAAGAGTTGTGCTCTTCGTATTTGAAAAACGATCTCTTATCTGTAAGCAATTTTCTGTATAAAAAAAACGTAATAATAACAAAAAAAATGAACAAAATAAACTAGTGCTGCGTAATGGTTATAATAAAGGCACTATTAAATGCCTAAATTATTGGTATTGAATCAGTTCAATCGTTTCTCTACAGGCATACATATACATGCATATATATAGACGTATATATATCGTTCATTCAATTTTATAATTATTTAGTTGCATGTTGAAGAACTAATCAGATTTGAATTGTAAAAATGTCTGTATTTAAAATGTAAAGCTAGATGGATAAATATATATCAGCTGCATTATGTACATATATACGTTGACATACAGTCATATATAAGTGTGTGTGTGTGTGTGTGTGTGTGTGTGTGTGTAAATGTATTCGCATAATACACTCTCGTTGATTCTGACATAATGGCAACATAAATGCTTGTCAATGCAAGTTGTTTATTATCGGTTGATGGGTTAAGTGATTCCCGGCAACGGCAATAATATTGCAAGCAATTAATTGAAATTGAAAAACAAAGGAACGAAGACCATTATTAAGAGATACCTATCCGAAAGACACTATGCGAGCCCTTTTGCCTAACTTTTAATGAAAAAATGTTATACATATCCATATATATATATATATATATATATATATATATATATATAAAAGAATAAGAATTTTATGTAATATATAAATGGCACCTGTGTCTGTTAACAAATGATTGCTTAGTCAACTAGATTTAACCAGCCAACCATGGTACCAAACCATCATCATTCAATACTTCGAACAGATTATTTTGTATGCGTGCTTAGAGGCAATCTATAGTTAGAAGTGCTATTATAGATTGAAACGCATTTGTATGCGTCAGAATAATATAGCACATTAAAGGGTTTGTCTTATTATTGCTTTTGCAAAATTTGAAATTATTATTAAAAGATTAATTTATAAGATTTTTTACATATGTGTTTTTTGATAAATGTTCTTTTGCGTCTTCTTGGGTGGTTTGGAAGAACATTAAATCAATCTATGATGATGCATCGCTAAACTGGGCTTTCATTTCAATTATTTATTTATAAGTAAGACGGAAATTGAATAAAAATTACTTTACGATAGAAGTACTCAAGGGAAACCAATTCAGTTTTATGAAAGAAAAACAGACGGAGAGAAGGACGTTACATTCATTTAAGACCGATTTTATTAATGAGCACTATAAGTGTATTTATGATACTTGGAAGAGGAGCGCAGATCAATTTACTCGCAATTCATATACCGTAAGATTTTCAAATCACAATTTCATACGATTTCGCCGTATTTCTTACGTAATTACGCAAACTAAGAACAAAATTTACGTTCTTTGTCTTATTGGTATACGGCTTCTCGGTAAATGTGTGCAACTTTTTGATTTTTCGCAACTTGAAACAGAGATTTTATTGAGTATTAATTACGAAACGCCCCTAATGATCTTAACATTATGCCAGGCCATAAACTTAGAAAAAAACACAATTGCTTTGGTTGGCCCTATTGACCGGTTTTGTTGATTACCCTACTGTGTCTGACTTAAGCTGACAAGAGGGATAAGTAAAAAAGACAAGATTGTTATTTTAAAACAAGCTTTGAAGTCATAGATGGAATTTTAACTGGCGAACCGACAGACAGACAGTCGCAACTTAAAGCTTTATACTGAAAGTCATACAATAATACGGTGGATAGGTATGTGGTTGGTAGCTGAACGTGCCCGTGTTGTGAGATTTTGTTGAAGGGAGCTATAGGAAAATATTTGAACTGAAATTTGATTTTCCAGACAGAGGCTTGAGGTCATAATCATGATTTTAGCCGACGGACCGACAGATACGCAAATAAAGCTACAATAAAATCCCAGTTTAAAATAAAAAATGGACCAATTACTCGGATGCTACCTACACTCATAACATGGCGACAGTCAGGAAGAAGTGAAAAAGGGAAAGGGAGATGGTCGCAGACTAGGGAATGAGCATTCAATCGGTAGGTGGTATACCTAAACTGACTGACACTCAGTATCGCTACGACTAAAGTAAATTCTAGTGGGCTGTAATTTGAACCCATGAACACCGACATATGAGTCACGGGCTATTCTTGTGGGGCCATGGGACTTTCGATTACTTCTGCAGATTTTTCAACATATTCTAACGAGACCTATGTCTGGGTTTGTTCGCCTGAAAAATCTTCGAAATCATGTAAATGATTTCAACTAATGGGCCGTTAATCGCCATTAAACCGAGCCTACAATTAAGATCAATTTTTTGCTTCTACGATGCATGTTTCTATGCGTTACTAACTTTTGACAAATCTAATGTATTCACTACGTACATGTATGGAAATATTATCCATCTAAAGTGTAGGTGCGGTACCTTACCTTATATAGATCATATATGTACACTTTAGACTAACTGTCAAAGGTTTCCTTATACAGTGTTTTGGTTTTGCACTTATAGTGGTGATGGTGTGAAATACTTTTAAAGCATTTATGTAATACCATACGAAATTTTATTTCTGCAGTGTTTTGAAAACGCGTCGGTACAATGCTAGTTTTCATTACTTATTCGGAACGCGTAGTGAATATTATAATGTCTCACTGAATGCATTTACATATAAGAGGCACTTACATGTTGACACTAAGCGGCAAAATTATTTTTAAAAGTCTTTGTTGCATAAAGGGTACGTAGAAAATATCAGTGAATTAAGGCGAACCTTACCCGCACTACTGCTGCTAACAGTTCATTAATTGTATTCAATTCCATTGAAACACGTTCGATAATGTTAAGTTTCGGGAGATCTCTTTCTGCATGTGAGAGAAGTGATATAAGAAGTAGAGTAGAGTAACGATTAGTATTTACAAGGAATTTGAATAGAGATCAAATAGGTCATTTTTTTTGTTCCAAACGTCTTGCAGAGGAGGAGAGTGGACAGCGGAGAGCTTGTATTAAATTTTTTAAGAGGTTTTTAACGTATAGAAAGGTTTAATGTTCAAGGTAAGGGCCCCGATAAGCCTTAATAACAAAATCAATTATCTTCAAGAGTTCGCTTAAATCACGATTTCGGCTTACCTAAGGTAACGGTAACTTGCTTTCGGTCTTTGCGATTGTGTTAAAACAATACTGAGCCTGGGACGGTTGACTTAAGAAAACGTAATTCAATTAAACCGGAATTATTCCCCTAAAATAATTTACTTAATATATGAGGACACTATGTTTTAAAGAATACATTATTACAAATACAACAAATTCGCTTAGGAAAGAGAAATAACAAGTCTTGTCACTTCGAGTGTTATGGCCTTTTATACCCTATATAAAATACCCTGGACCATTGTATGTGGGTGCGTGCAACATCCAGAAGGACATGGAGCAGATCTGCCTTTTATTAAACTGGTCGATTCAGAAAGTTATCCTGGATCGGTTTAAGCTTGTTTGCTAGTCGGTCTATCCGTTTGTCTGTCTGTTCGGATGTCCGTCTTGTTTTCTTGTGTTCAACCTATTTGTCGCAATCTTCGAGATATTCTAACGCAGTTTGGTACACTGACGCGTTTTAACATAAGAACGAACGCCGTGAAAAATTGTTCGTTTCGAGCCCATCCCCATGTGGGGCCTTTTTTCGATCTTTTGACTGTGGGATGTTGTAGGGTATTTGACGGTAGTTGGTGCCCCCTATAGCTTTTTACTTATTTATTTTTAATGACCCAATATATATATATATATATATATATGTATATAACATAATATATACATAACATAATATATATATACATAACATAGCATTTAAAAGAACAAGTTGAAAGTCATTAAACTGCAGCTATCTGCGGAATAAATTAAATATCTTTTTTTTCAATTATCTCATTTTGCATTAACATAACATTACAGCGATATTTTTAATTAATTTATTATAATTTATGTATCACCATAGCAAACATTCATGTTATTGTTTATCTGTAACGCCTACTTTTTTTCAGAAACCTTTATATCTCAATTAAAAAATTGATTAGTTTTTCGTAAAGTTTCCTTATTTTCTTATTTTAATTGCATGATTGATTACATGACTCTATAAACTGATGGATCGACAAAGTACACTAAGTTTGTTTTCCTGCTTGTAACATCTACAAGTAGGCATTAGGGATATTAGAAAGTGCATATTTGCCTGAGCAAAGCAATGTGTATAATATTTTTGTCTTGTGCGTCCGTCCGTCCGTCTGCTTATCGTTTGCGTTGGTACGCTTAGTTTAAAAAAAGACATGGCCTACTTACAAACACGCCTAGAATTAACAAAGTAGTCTGAAGTTTGTGGCAAATAATTACTATCAACAAGTAAAACGTCAATACAGGTTAAGAAGGTCTAATTCTTGATCTGCAAAAAAACGTTGTCATGAAACATCGTGCAAATATATTCTAAAGTAAAAAGAGCTGCGGACGAATATCTGACAGGCCTGCAGTAAACAATACAACGTCGAAAAATAGCACTAAAACATTATTTCACGATTTTGTTTTTTTTTTTTGTAAAATAATCGCTTTAATCGCTTATTTATCTGTACTTAACAAGAAGATAATTAATTTGACCATCACCCAAAATTAGGTAATAGAATCCTGAATCCCGTCATTCGCCCGTCTTTTCTTTCGGTCACAAAATTGCCACTTGTCTCTTTGCCGTTCGTTCCTTCATCCTTGGCTCTCGTCGTACCATCTATTTGTTAATCCGCGAGTGCCTCCTTTTGCCGTTTAATCGTTTTAACCGCCCACCCTCTTTCGTTCGCTCGCCTATGAGAACGTGCAATCACATTTCCGTTGGCGGTACTTCCAAAACATGCCTGGAAACCCAAAATGTGCACATATTTCTGAAAGAAAACATTAGGTGAAAAACCACAACTCTCTCAAAAACACCAAGGCACCAACTATCAACAACAAACAAGTGAAAATACTATGGTGGGTCGCGGCCCAACATTAAATACCGTACACAATCTTACAGTTATTCATGTAATGACTTTTCAAAATAAGGCCTTATATGGGAAGTGATCGAAAAAGTGATCCGATCGAACCATTTTCAGTAGGGTTTGTACTTGGACTAAAACTTGTCAGTGTACCAAATTTTATCAAAATATCTGAAAAGTTGCGGCCTATAGGTTAAACGGACAGATAGACAGACAAGTTAAGATCGAGGCGAACAGTAGTGATTCTGAATCGATCGCTGTAATAGAGAGTGGGTGTATCTCAAGTCCTTCTGGATATTCCATGCATCCGCACTAACTTGATACACCCTTGTACCACAAGTGATGTAGAGTAAAAAAGCTGCATTGATTATTACATATTCCACCACACAACGATCAGTGACCGTTTCAAAACATGGTGTAGTAAAAATGCTCCTAAGCCTTCGTTCAAAATGCATTCATCCTTGGTCCACGATATGTCGGTGAATCAAATTGCATCAAAATGATTCGAAAATTTTCGATTTCCTTTATATTCAACCCGAAGATATATGGAGACGGAATCAGACAGACGGATAGACGGGCAGAGACGGGTCAACATATAATGCCTCTAGTTCAAGTCGTTCGTTCCCAGTATCGACAGACACAAGTCGGGCATTTTGTAAAAAAGTATGAATTATGTTGGGTGCTTAATATTCGTTGCGATGGTACTGCAGTTTTTGTAATGTTTGTTTTAATGTTAAAATTTGAAAGTTTTAGTGGAAATAATAAAAAAGCTCGTGTCATTTGATTTAATGGCACTATTTGTCAGAATGAATATTTGCTAACAGCTTTTATGAATTTTTCGCACGTGTTTGTAGTTAACAACAGGTTCAATAACATTAACATTAAATTTATGCACACACATGAATACATTAATATATACATACGGTGTGTACATTAAAGATTAACGTAAGCGTTCATAAATAATGTTTTACTTTCGTGTTTCCATGCACACATACGTAGTATGTTATGTAAAGTTCTTGTTTTTAAAGTAAATTATGAGGAACTAATAAACGCTTTTGCATAATGGAAAGGTTGCGCAAATTATTTCCACATGTACTTCTAAGAAACCAGAGAAGATACCAATTTTATTATGCCGTTCATTTTGCGGAGACGCTCTAAGCTTTTTATTAATTTAAGCATCTGATTAACTTGCCACTAAAATCTTTCGTGTGTTATCTATTGTGCGATGTAGTCTCTTTTCCTGTCTTTTTTTTTTTTATTTTTTATTTTTTTTCAAATAACTTTTTATGGGATTTTAGCTTAAAAAAAGAATTCTTCATTTAATCAAAAGATTTGTTTTTTTTTCTTGCTTTTCAATAAAGTTTTTTTTTTTTTTTTTTCAAAAAATTAGTTCCGCCATTTGTCGTAAAATTTTGTACTGAGTCATAGACGTTAGAGAATATTTATGAATTCATAAAAACGTCTTCTTTTTTATACTTTCAAATACGCCCATAAACCTTGTTTTATGCAATAAATAAAATTTCCGAAATACTATAATGTATCTATCGATCTACTTCGATATTGCTGCTAAGCATTTACTGCAGTCATGCATATTAATGTTATAAAATATAAACAATCAAATGTGTTCCGTCAAATGGTTTTGCATTGACAGACAAGCAGATTTCAAATAACGCCGAAATTATTCATAAATGCATGGATTCATGCACATGAACGTACTTGTGTGCATTGCACACACATATACAGTTATTTTGCATAATTATGTAGGCACTAAACTCTCAAGTCAGTCAAGCCCACATAACCATAAAGGCATCAAAAAAAAAAAAAAAAAAAGACAAAAAAATAAAAAGGAAGAAACACACACAAATATCAAAATATCAAAAATACTTACAAAGTATTATGTGAGTCATTAACACGAAGTGGAAAATATACGTAATCTTCAAAGTCTTGCTATCATGTAATGGCATCGAAATACTTCCAAAATGATCGATCGTATAATTTCGGTTACGGAATACTAATCTTTTGAAACAACAGAGCGTTAAGAACGCCGTCTGTGTGGCCCTTCCTCATGTACGCACATTATAGAAGGTGTGCTAGAATAATTTTTCAATTCTTTCCGTTAATTCGGCAAAAGTTGCATAAACGAAACTCGCATTAAAAGTGGTTGTGAGATTGTCCTCTGCTTTCTCTCTTAATTCAAAATGATTGATTACCTTTCCTTTTCCTCAGAGAGTAAATCGTTTCGGAAAACAAAGTTTCAGAGGCACGTTTGCAAATCGCCTTAGAACACGAATTTTAATAAACAGACAATAGAATCGCTTTAACCCTAACTGGTTTTTCAGAATTTGCAGAGTCTTTTCTTTTAAGCCATAATCTTGAAATGCCATAAACTACAAGAAGCCGACTTATCTTAGAATTCTTCATAAAACCTACGAAGATCATTTCAACAAAATTTTGGAGATCACTTGCTGTAAATATCTGAACCATGCTATTTCTCCTAACTATAAAATTTCGATTTCTCAGGATAATTCTTGCTTAGCAATTTTAAGTATACTTATATCCGGATCGGATCAACTTCGTTGTCTTTTGCGGTAGTAACAAGCGCACTTATTGAGGTTTCTCTATCGACTTCAGAAGTGCAAGCAGTTAAACTAAAGGCAACGTGGCTCGAGAGATGGACTTAAAGTCCCGTAATAGGTTCTTCAATTTGGAAACTTGTGTGCTGTTACCTTTCGATGATGGGTAAGCCTTAAATTAATTTTTTCTGATCTCAAGGAAATGCATAATAAGCTGTGCAGTGAATCTCTGAAGCCATCACCTCGAATTCAACATATTAGAAAAGGAAGGCTGGATCTCTTTTAAACTTTTTGGATAGCCCTTGAAATCATCTTTTTTTTTTAATTTAGCGGAAGAAAACCTTCTAAGATTGGCACTTCCAAGTCGATGGGCTCCCGTATAGCCGTGTAGATAAGATTCGCCACTACCAAATTGGTGTTCGCCTATTTAAATGTCAGCGGGGTTGGACTTGGTTGCAACTATCCAGTGAGTGCTCAGTCGGTAAAGCCATAAAAGAAAACACCGATTATCCAACCTTACTCCATGTCCCTCTCCCTTTTCCCTCCTCCTTTCTGGCCATTACCTTATTAGACGTTTAGGGGATATCCTCTAAGTGATTGCTCATATTAAAAACAAAAAAAAAATGTAAGAGGTCTGTCTGTCCATCCGTAAGTGTCTGCGGCAAGTTTTACTTAAATATTTGTTATAAAGTGCAAATGTGAATGTTTTGCTTACTATGTAGATTTTTGTGGTCGACTCATGCCCACACACTTTGCAAACACGTCCAACGCTAGTAAAGCAAGTTTTAACATTTCATCACAAATCTTGAACCTTTTAATGATAAGTAGACGATTATGCCTGCAAGCAGATAACGTCTATTTTTAAAGCAGACTTGTAAAATCAACAGCTAACAACACAACCTTTGGCGATCGGTCGCGATTTTAGCGATTTTTACCTTTCCAACAACATATGAATGAAGGTGCTTAGGAGCAGATCATGCCCATTTTCAACTAGATCGAGGACCGATACCTAAGATATATCTTCGCGTTCTATTCCAGTTTTCCGAAACTTTCAAACACTCAAATGACAAATAGACGAATGTGTCGGTAGGCAAATAGCAGCCACTTTCGAAGATCTGTCGGCAGTAATAGGACTTTTGAAGCTCTGCCTACTTTAACAGTTTAAGAGTTTCAGTCTGCAGAATGTTAGGATGGACGGACTTTTTACTTAGAAGGATGAGTCCTAGCAGGTCTGCTCCCTTCGATGATAAGCGTAAAAATCACTAAATTGCAAAAAATGTAATAAAATTTCGAGTTATTACCGAATCTTCTTCTTTCCTTAACATTTCATGCTGAGATTAGGTTAAAGTAAATTTACCTCTCTAGTTGGCCATGTAAAGTAAAAATTATAACATTTTTAAAGCACGTTTAACGAAAATTGCCACATACATATTGTTTGAGTGCGAAACGTTTTTCTGGAAACCGCTTCCAATAGGACTTTTTACTGAGTCATTTTATATGAAAAATTTTTGCTTAATCTCAATAGTTTTGAGCGACCTGTGGTAAGAGATGTGTTTACGTATCTATGTGTTTGTGATGTTTACAGCTTTATTTATGCTTAAAATTTATTGAAATTATCGAGGTTACCAAACCATAAAGATCACGCTATTAATTTTACTTCAACGTGGTAGCGTAGCATTCATCTTGAGACCAAGTACCGATTATGGTTCGTGTTATAGAGTAATTGACGAAATAATCGTTTAGTGTAACACCCTAACATTTAATAAAAACAATTTCTCCAAATCAATACTTGTCTAGCAAAAGACAGAAAAAAGAAAAATAAAAAATAAAAATAAAACACAACTTCGATAAACGTTTCTTCTTCTTGTGAAGTGAAACTTCATGCTCAGAATTCGTGATTATTTTATTTAAATGGCGAAGCACTTACTACATAATTTATCATGCAATTGTAATTTGGCAGCATTGACAGTGACAACGTTCAATAAACGAGTACATAAACTTATATTAATATGTTTGTCTATAGTTTGTTAACGTTGCCAATGTTGTCTCTTGAAGGTGTTTCTTTGTCATATGCTATGCTATTTGCTATATAATAATATCGATGTGACGGAATTTTTTATTTAGCTACACCCATGAAATATTTAACGTTATAGTGTTTTGCTTTTCTTCTTCCACTCTCTTCTCCCTCTTAGCACTCTCTTTCTTCTCTTGGCACCCTTCAAAAGTTAAATGTTAAGGTAATAGCAAGTCTTACAAATCAATTTCATAGTAATTGTATAAAATTACTCGTAATAATTTTATCCTTATCCAGCAATCGCTTAAAGATATTTAAATGCAATCAACCACCATCGCAACTCATCAGAATGATTTAAGTGGATTTATGTGCTTGCAAGATTGGCATTTCGACTCCATTAGTGTAATTAAGTATTAGATAAACTATTCTATCTATTATAAACATTATGTAAACATTGAAAGGGAAGATTATATTCTAAGGCTTGCAACATACGCAATAAAGAATAAAAAAAGAAAAATGTCTGAGCCGTCCACACATTCTATCTGCTTAACATTTAAAAAGCGCTTTTGATCTTAGCTTTCAATATCGATGGGTTTTACACGCAAGAAAGAATTCTATACGCATTGAGGCAATCCTTACAGCTGAAGGCAATAGGGAACAGTAGCCCTATGCAATTAAAGCCAAAGGGAAACTTAACAAAAATGTGCTTCTTTGAAACTGCAGCAAAGACAGGGGATGACATTAGAAATCCAGACCGTTAAGTAAGTGCTTATGATAAGTTTTCGTTTATACTTAACATAACTCCTCTACGGAAATGTCGTTACTTTACAGATAAAACGTGAATACAAAATTTCAAGAATTTGCTAAAAATATTTCAGGAAATTCCGGCAGAACTTGAATTTGTTTAGCTTGCTTAAAGAGCATTTTCGTATAGATTTATGAGATGCCTACAGAATTGTCTCACGTTTTCTAATTTGGACGAAATATGCCTCCAAATATGACCATATCTTTAACGTAACTGCATACGTCGTTTGCAGAGCTCCGTTAAGAGAGTTGGTAACTTCTATTCTATTGTTCAGCAATAACAAAAACAATAAAAAACATCGCAGTTCGTGAACTAAACATTTCCTTTCCACTTACTGCAGCACTATTCATTAATTTGTATTAACACAAGAACTGCTGAAAGCGATACGTCGCTGGATTTTCTTGGATGACAATAATAAAGATGTTGTTTTTAAGTGCAGACGCATTAGTAAATCGATCGGCATTGCAGCGACCATCTATCTATCTATCTAATCTTGTGGCTTTCGACTCACCGCGACTAACTTTATTGCATTAAACTCTGTCGCGCACAGAGCATTAAAGAAAAGTCAAGTCAAAATAGCTTACTACACATTTGAAGTTTAAAGTCAAACTTTTAAAGAAATGGCGGAAAATTTATGTGTTAACAAATTGTTGATTTCAAATAGTTCAAAAATGTCGTGTGAATGGAGACGCTTCAGCATAATACGAAGATATCATAGGAAAAGATTTTCACGTCTAGCCATGTAACATACCATCCTAGTAAGATTTTGTAATAATGTGAGAGTTTTAGTTATTCAGAAGTGTCTGAGCCCGAATAATGAATCAATATGAAGTGATGTTTCCCTATGGGTTTCCGGGTTACAAAGATTTATGAAGATATTTATAACAATTGTACATAAAATTTGTTTTAGAATCAATAATAAAGCAAGCAGTGGGCTCCGGCCCACCATTAAATACCATACACCCCCCTTCATGCACGTTATTCATGTAGCAAGTTTTTACAAAGGGGCGTTAAAGGAGCAATGGTAAGAAAAGTGGTCCGATCGAAACAATTTTCAGCAAATTAATTTTTTTTGCAAGTTAAAGCTTCAAAGTGCTAAGCTTTAAGCGTGCAGTTAAATCTTTCGCTCTTTACCGTCATACTAGCATACTCGACCAAACGGAGAGTGTGTCTTAACAAAAGGATAAAAATATTTTCTAATACTTTATTACGGCAAATACACATTCATAATGACAGAAGTTTATGAGGAAATCCGACAAAGACAGATGGACGGAGGACGATGTATATGCTCGTCATGTACTGTTAATTGATTAGAAGGCTCATAATAGGTATGAGAAATTCAATAAACTGGCTCAAGACTTATTCCGCAATTACCAACGCCCATAAACAAATACGGTGAACTTTATAGGCATGAAATTTTGTTTGTATAATTGCCTTTGAGAAGAGGCGCCATTGTGTAAATGGCATATCATTTGGAGGTAAGATAAGATATAAGATGCAATAGATGTCAAGCCCATGAACAAATAACTAGTGCACCCTACCTAGCAAATGAAGAACTCCGGACAACCCAAATTGTGAAAGTGTTCTAACGACGACCTGCAACACCTACTGACTGTTGTTGACAAAAAAAAAAAAAAGAAAAGAAACGAAAAGAAAATACAGATCAAATAATTCGCAAAATTATCAAAATTAGATAAAATTTTTAATGTGGCATTATGAAGACCTTTCTTTTTAGCTTTCTTTAGAAATAAAGTTTTCATTAATTTTTGCTTTTTTTATTTAACGGTAAATTTATTTTAATTGCATAATCAAAAAAAAAAAAACTTACACATGAAGGCTTTTATAGCCGCATTTACAATTTCCTATATATTGTGCGCGTGTGCGTGTGTGTGTATGAGTATGTGTATGAGTATGTGTATGTGTGTGTGTGTGTGTGTGTGTGTGTTTATAGATAAAAGATAAAAGATAATTTTTACTGAATGTTAATGAATTGATTTGTTAACTAATTTGTGTATATGTTCCGTGAGTGTTCGCTCTGCAACGGAACTAATTAATTTACAAAAATTCAATTTGTATGAAATGAGAAAATGTTATAATTAAAAGTTTTACTTGCCTGTAACAAAACCATTTAGTGAACGTGAGTTTTTAATTGCACTTTTACAACAGCAATAGCAACGGCAACAAACAAGAACAACAAGAACAGCAAGAAAAAACGAACACAACGAACCAAACTAACTTACTACTGACAAAGCACAAATCATTGCTAAACTACTCTTGTACTCTTGTTCCGACTGCATTCAATTCTTTCTTTCGTTTTTCTTTTGTCTCTCAAGAGTTACAAATAATTTATGCCAGCCTTTATTTATTCTTTTATTTCTTTTCATTTTTACATTTTTATTTTTATTTTTATTTTTTTGGTTTTCGGTTTTTTTGCTAGAGAGACTGACTCCACTCCAGCTCTCGTATGATATTTAATTAAAATTGCTAATGAATTTCTGAAGAAAATCATAGCAAGCAAATGTTGTGATGAAATGGAGAATGGTTTGTAATTTTCTTAAAAGCGAACTCAGTATCAACATTACAATAACAATGAGGTATGTGAGGAGAGTTTGAAAAGATAAACATTATCCCCTCAATATCAGTGTGTTCTTTGTAAGGTTGTTCCTATTCCTTTGACTGTTGTTCTTAACTGAACAATAAGAATCAATCAATTAAATTGGACTTGAACTCAACGATATGATGATGAGACGAAGAGAGCGAGAATTGCATAAGAAACGCAATCAAGTCAGAAGAGAATACTAGTCTTTCATTTATCATCATTGAAGGGTAGTCGATTAACTTGATCGGGTCTTGTGCAACAAATAAAAAGCACATTCAAAACATTCTCCTCCTGACTAAGTTGCTTCGTGATTAGGTTTTTAGCTTTTTTTTTTCTGCAAAATGCAAAATACAACAAAAAAGGCTCTCAGCCTTGCGTACTTACGATTGAAAAGCTTTTAGTGTCTTTCAAATTTTTAAAAATATAACGCATAAAAATATGCTGAGTGGGTTAAAAATGAAAACCTTAATCGAATTTCTTCTTTTTTTTTTTTGCGGTATCATAAAAACCCATTTCCTTTTTTTTTTTTTTTTTTTTTTGTTTTCCTTTTCTCGCTTCCTTTGTCTAATTGTGAAAATGTACGACGTACGAACGATTCCCAAAAGAAACAAAAAAAAAAAAGAAATACCACCTTTTGAAATATCAACCGATTTGTGCAGATGAACTTCTTTTATTCTGCAAGTATTGAGAAAACACATCAGCATTAACACACAGACGGCAAGCGTATATAATTCTAAAACTTGAACTAAAGAGTTTATTGACTTGTACACCTTCAACTCTTTACCATCAAAACAGAGGAGCAACGACAACAGCATAAAAACTCTTTCAAATGTAGTCAACAAAGAAAATGTATTACAAAAAAAAAAAGAAGAAAAAAAAAGTACGAAAAGAACATCCATCTAAACAAACATATGCCGAAGGTAATGAACACAACGAATGCAATTCTTCAATGAGTTAGTTTGAGTCTGTTTCTGTTTGTTGTTGTTGTTATTGTTGTTGTTGTTGTTATTGTTGTTGTTGTTGTTGTCGGGTCTTGGTTTCTTTGTTGTTATTTCGTAGTGCTTTCATTTTGATTTTAACAATCCGTCACAAAGAGAATTGCATTTTTACACCAGGCACATACAGATAGATAAATAAACAACAAGAACAACAACAGCAACAAGAACAGCAGCAGCAGCAGCAGCATCAACACAATACAACACAAATACATACATACATACATACATACATATATATGCGCAACGTAACTGCCATTCAACATCAAATCATTCGACATTATATGGAAGAAATGTATTGCGTGCACGCGTTGCTTCTATGCGTTTGTATGCGTTTAGATTGTTCGCTAACTAAACGACAATGCTGCAGTTGATGATTGTGTTGATGCTGATGTTGATGCTGATGTTGATGCTGATGTTGATGCTGATGTTGATGTTGATGCTGATGTTGATGTTGATGTTGATTTTGCATACGAATGCTGTTGCATTCAATTTTCTAAAGTCAAGAAAAATATACGCAATCAACGTGAGTGAGAGTTTCTTTTTTTTTTTTTTTTTTAATTTTTACCACCGACTTGATAGAGTTGAAAGCATGTGTGAGTATATATAAATACATCAACGCTTTCAACCGCAAATATATATATATAAATATATTGTAAATGGTAGCTTTGCGTTATCATGGTCTGGTTTGTTTAGATCAACTTACACTGCGTCCACCTGGCTACCCCAACTGGACTTTAATAATATCCGTATCATGCTGTAGATCAATATTTGCTTCATGGTCCAAATAACAGTCCCCAGCCTGTTATGTCCGTTCTGAAATGCGATTCTCTACCATTGTCTAAACATAATCGAGGATCAAATTTTTACTTGGTGTTTAAATTTATGTAGTCGTTGATACTCTAGCAATCAAAGGACAGAGGGGCGGATAGATAAAACATAGCCATACTATTTACTTTCATACAATTATGCAATTATTTCAATACGTTTCTTATTTTACATACGCTGTGTCAAGAAAGAAGTCCGTGGCCTTTCTCAACAAAATTCAATTACATTCACATACATATATGTACGTACAAGTACGTTTACATACTCTCTTATATTTTAAATCGAATTCGTAGCATTTTGGTGGATAAACTTTTGCTATTATTTTTTTTTTAAATTATTTACAAGTTGTCACCCTTCATATGCCCTACAGTATGGCCTGATAGCATTAGTTGGTTGGTCATCAAACGTGTTACGCTACGATATAAAACTATTTATTTTGAGAAGCCTATGAACTTTTCCTTCATTCTTCCAAATTCTAAGACTAAAGCCTTAAAGAACTAGCATCTAAGGCTAGCGGCTTTATTGGAAACTCTATCGCACTTGAGATTTGAACTCACGACCATTTAGTATTATATACGTAATAAGCATGGTTTTTATTGAAAAAATTGTCGGCGATTTTTCTTAAATTTTGAAATTGTTGTTGTTTTGAATAAGTTCCTGCGAGGAAATAAACATTATACACACAGGCAGCCTTGTAGGATAGAAATCTTTCCAAGTCAGTAGTTTGTGTAAAGTAAGTCTATCGAAAACTTTGCTTGGTATTGTTAAAATACCATAGGGGGGTGAATATACCGCCTGAAGTCAATAAAGGTGTAGGGTGCAATTACACTTACGATTTTGATCGATGCATAATTATTGTGAGGAATTCCTGTCTTTGCATTTATGAATTATTCCTTTCAAATTCATATAAATCTATGTAAAGACACGTATAAATGTACGCACACGCCCCTACGAATATATAATCAAACAAGTATTTTGCATGTTACGAAACGATAAAAACGTAAAATTTCATAAAGGAAAAAAATCAAGAAATTCTCAAGTCACAAAATGTGAAAATGGCGGAAATCTCATAAAGTTTATCGTTAGTGAATGCGGTTTATTTATAAACGAAATTGATTGAAGAGGAATTTTGTTGCTTTTTTCTCATTTGTTTGTACGCATTCAAGTTAGAGTGGTCCATGATAACTAATTTTTTTATTAGAGTCATATGTAATTTTCGTTTTTTCTCTTTTTTTGTAAACACAATCCCCACCCACGATAACTCAAGTCGTATAGCAATTACATTTGGTCGGTTGGAATCTTGTTTTTTTTTTTTGGTTTTTTTTGAAAGCAGATGTCATAGAAATTGAAGGATCTGTCCTATACTTAAAACCGTAGACCAAATTTCTTACAAAAGTGCCCGATGTCCAAGGAAATCGTAATATCCATAAAGTCAATGTTGTATAGAGTCCTGCGCATTATTGTATTGCATTGCTATATAATAATAAAAAATCTGAAAGCCAATTATCCGAGAAGCTGAATTCACTTAAAAAAGGTAAGAAAGTTATATTTGGTGGGGGCCCAATCTCGCATACCCACCCACCATGTTTTTCGCACTCTACTCTCCGAGTCCTTTTATTTAATACCCACATCGGTAGTCAAAATGTAACTACAGTGTCCACCATATTCCCTTTAAAATTAACCCATTTTTGGGCAGATAATATATCTTCATTTAAGGAGTGTACAAAATAGTTTTACACATTTGGTCTTGTTTGCCTTATAATAAATAAGCATAAAACCTCGAAAAAGTGAAAACGATCGCTTGTAACGATGTTTTCCATTTTTGCACGTGAGCAGGAGAGTGCTTCGTAAAGTAAATGTGGAAAATTTGAGCCTTCTATTGAGCCTTTTTTAATAATTTCCGAGTAACGATTAAAAATTCCAACCTTTTTGTTCAAAAAAACAGAGTTGCATTCAGCCGTGCTTTACCGCTGACCAATTTGGCCCATTTTCAATACCAGACTGCGTGCAGAAACTTCCAATGTTTCCACTAAATTCGAAGTCGACATCTTCAGTTTTGCGAACCGAAAAGTGCCAACAACACACACTATACAGACACACAGACGGACAGACATGGTTATATCAACTCAGAATTTCACGCCAATCAAGACTATACCTGCTTTATAGGGTATCTGAAGCTTCCTTTTGGGTGTTACATATATTTTGCAGAAAAAAACAAAATGATTATACCGCCATCTTACGGTGCTGGGTATAGAAACGTGACAGTAAAATAAATTTTGTGCAAAATTTTTATGATACGCAGCCAGACAATCTTTCGTTCCCCAAGTAGTACACTTGGATTAAATTGTTTATCAAAAAAGGAGACTAACGGCCGCGAACTGATGGGCTGCGACCCGACTAGTTACGAGAGCAAAATGTGTTTTCTTCTCAAAATTTTTGTGGCTAAACTACTACACTAAACTTTGTATTGCGGAGCCAATAGTCGAAATCAAATTTTTCGATATGAATTTTGATAAAAAAAACACCTTATGATTTGTGACTTCCCTGTTATGTAGCTCAGAACCCTGTAAAAAGTATTTCTTATTTTCAATTGTTGCTAGACTTGTTTACTTTCTCTTCTTCTCTTAAATGTTAAACTTTCGCAAGTGGCGTCAAATGTGCCGCCTAGTTATGTACTTTGGGGAATTATCTCAAAATGGAGGGCAAAAAATTGCAATTGCAGCTCTAACGCTATATAAATTGCGGAAAAGCACAAATGTTGGAATTGCACAAAAGAAATGTTGCGCATTCACTTGCAGGGCGCTCCTTCTATCCGGGCATTTAATAAAATGGTTTCGCAGATTTTAAAATGTAGATCCCAAATTCGAAGATGCATTCTGGGAGTCATTCTGATTGTTGGCGGTAGAAGATCCAAGAGTAATGATCGAAAATTTTCTGGAAAAGCGTGAAATCGTTTACCGTCCTGTTTCATCATTTAAGAAAGGTTGGACGTATCTCTAGGTTTAGCAAAGAGGTCGGAAAGGAGTAGGCAAAATCATCCACATCACAATGAGGACGATCTTTTGAGTCGATTGGTAATTTTTTTTTTATATAATAAATCGTTGAAAGCATATCCTCTATGCGTGTGACACGGTGACGATCAGAAAAAGCCAGGCGATGGTCCTTTAGCGAATTCGCGTCCAAATCTATACGTGTGACTTCTTCACCGAGCGAGCACCCACGATGGCTACGACCAAGTTTGCTCTAGCCCCGTAAGTTCTGAGAACAATCAAACACCGACTTGACAATCGCGGCTACGCGATAGTGATAGTCGGCGGTGGGAAGTGGTCTTTAGCAACAACATACAGCGTACGATAATCTGAAAAAAAAAGTTATATGTCACGAAGCTGTTGCCATCTTTTTGGTCTACTCCCACGGGATGAAATGGTCACGATACACATTCCCTGTGAGCAACACCCTGGGATCGATCAAAAACTTGCACAATCAACTAACACATCTTTACTTATATTTATGAACCAATAATTGGTCCAAATTTGTTTTTTCTTGAATGCAATTTTGTAATAAATAAATAAGTGCATACATTACAGCCCATCGGGAACTGGAAATGTTCTAAAACTATACATCTTTCGAACTTAGGGGCTTATTATAAACTGCACCAGTTGCAGCGCAGTACAGGGTATATTAAGTTTATATGGATGTATGCAACACCCATCTTTCCCTATAAATAGATTCAAAAAATGATTCCAAATTAAACTTGCCTCTCTGTCCGTTTGTCTCTCTGTCCGTTTGTCTCTCTGTCTGCCCATCCGCTCTGGCAAGTTCGATCTACTAGTCGCTTGTTTGTTTGGAGATATTTTGACGAAGTTTATAATACTGAACTATTACCCCAAGAACAGACCCTACAAAAGACGAATTGGATCAGATCATTTTTATGAACATTCCCCACTTGGACCTTTATTTTGAAAAGATCTTTATATGAATATTTGCAATATCCAAACATTACCAATATAGTTCGCTGAATACTAGCTAGGCGTAATAAATAGATGTGAAAAATGTGGATCGGATGGAATCATATTTTGAATTTCCTCCCGTACAGCAAGTATTGAGCAAGTAAGCCTTTATATGGGAAAAAGGTACAATTTCCAAAATTTCATAAACAAAATTGACCCTTAATAATGTGTTGATATAGAAACAAAGCGACTTGGGCCACGTTGACCTACTTTTGAGACCCACCATCGTTATAGGTCTAGAAAATTGAACGAAAACGTCTCCCTTCCTATAAGAGCTGAAAACTATGCCTTCCCATGATTGCAACGTGTAATTTTTCCAATTTTTTCACAAAAATAAATGGAGAATTGTATTACACGAAGCGAAGTGGAACGTGTAATTGTCGGATTTGTTGCACAATTTTTTTTTGGTTTTGTTTTTATTTATATGATCAATTACCAAAGGAACGTTCCCTACTCCGCAAGCAGTCACTTGGTAGTCACGATTTTTACCTACTCAGCTACTCATGCGGATGAATTTGTTTAACTTTCTTTGAAAGTAGCCATAGCCCTAAGGAGTAGTTTTTTTCTCTCACACTTTCATTTCCTTTACGTTCTTCTTAAAACACAAGCAGAAACCTACAGCATAAAAGAAGATGGGAAGAAGTGCTCTTACTGATACACATAGTTTGACAATTGAATATGTTAGGCTTTAAGTATAGAAATCTTGTTAAGAACCCGTCTAACATAAGCAATCATAACTAACACACACATAGTTATGAAATGAGACAACAAATGAGAAATTGATAATCTTTACACGATTGTCATCCAAGCATGTAATATTCGCATATATATATATATATATATATATATATATATATATATATATATATATATATATATATATATATATATATATATATATATATATATATAATCGTATATGACGATATACGTATTATACATGAATTCATAAGGTATGATTGTGAAAATTGTCCAAGTGTTACAACCTTGTGCCATGACATTATAAACAACACAATACATACTATTTTCTCCATCAATAATTAGTTAGAGAATTATATTGAAGGCAAAGAGTAGAAAAAAAAAAAATAAATAAATAAAAAATCGAACATTGAACGAAGATTCTAAAAATAAATTCTAAGGGAAGCTGACAGCTTTCAAGCGCACCAGGTGCGCTTAACGAATTTATACTTGAGAAAAAAGAAAAAGAAACAGAAAAAGAAAAAGGAAAAGGAAAAAAGTAAAGTTTCTCCTCAGGAAAACGGAAAGTTCGCATTAAAGTTACTCTCTTCACAATCGTTATTGTTGCTGTTGTTGTTGTTATTGGTTTTCTTTTTATATTTTATTTTTTGTTTGAGTGCATTTTCTAAATCGTTAATGTTTATTTAATTTCATGTGGTATTTAATTCTTTTGCCAGCTTTTTCTTTTCTTATGTTGTTACTATGTTTTGTTTGTTTGTCTATTGTATAAAACATATTTAATAAATATTTATTTTCACATAATTACTAATCTTGATGTTTAAGCAACAAATCATTAATTGTTAATTATATCCGTAGACTTTTTCTTTAAAAATATATTATGGTCATCGAGAATCTTTTTTCTTTTTCTTTTGTTTTTTTTTTTTGTTATGTTGTTATTGTTTACTTATTTATTTATTTGCTTTGCTTTGCTGTGTTCCTTGAATTGACCATTGATTGATAATCGCCTCAGTTGATTGACTGAACGATGCTTTACAATCACTTCTAATTAACTTAATGCTTTAGACACGATTTCTTCAACATTTTTACTTTATTTCGTTGTGCACTGTCGGATTTTTCTCTCAAGGTAATAATTAAATTAATTTGCTTTCAATCCAATTAAAGGGAAATAATATTTAAAGTTATGCTACTCCCTTAATTACTATATGAGTTTAAAAAAAATTCCAATTAAATTATAAGAGAAGAGGAACTTTTCAACTCGTCCCATTCAAGTACCATCATCGATAGATAAACCCTTTTAACCAGTTAACTGTGTCGACCTCTTTGGAAAATGTGCATTTATACTGCTTCGCAAGAACTTAGCAATGACATATATATTCCTCATAGACAGAGTATATGCGAGGATGTATATGCGAGTGTATATGCAAACGTTTTCGCTTCCTTGCACATAAAACTATTCCAGCATCAGTGACGAATTCACTCAACCTGGGCGTACAACGTGATACAGACGGATTTACTTACTAAAATACTCTATTATGACAAATACGCATTCAAATGATGGAATACTAAGACTTGGGAAGACCTAGCGACGCAATGTAATCGGCTTAGTAAATACTCTCCTTACATAAATAGAAAAGTAAGGATGCTGCTGCAATTTTTCCGAGCATTATAAGCGGTTTTTTTTATAACAGTTATTTATAAATTTTCATTTGTCTCTTTTACTTCGGCATGGCCTCAAAATACTTCACATTTCTTAAAGTTTACGAATACATTCAAGTTTTCACTAAAATTGCAATTTAAAGAGCAAATTGTCTTTACTTATTACTCATGACGTATAAAAATGTTGTACAAACAACCACTGACCTCATCCTTGAAAGCCTCTACAAGAGCAGACGACATTGATTATAATCCCATTAAAGGTCCCGCACACCCACTACGATGTGAGATTTGAGCGCTGACACTGATTACTGACTGATCCATGGTTCTTATCTATTCGGCTAATCTTAAAATAATCATGAGCTTTGACTACTTTCTTCATAACGGAATCCAAATAGCAGTAGCGAAATAGGGGATAGTCCGTATTGAATGACCAGCTAAGACGAATGACGCATGATTCACAAAACGTCTTGCCATAGAACGTCGATATACAAATCTTGTTGGTAGGCTGATAGAGTATAGGCGTAGATGAAAGGCCGCATTGAGTATTTTAATAAATAAACTCTGATCAGAGATGACAATTTACGTAACGGGCAAGATTTGTATTCTCATAAGGCAAAGAATAAAAATATAGGAATGAATATATACCGTCAAGTAGGAAGTACCCGAAGTCCGTATTAAATTCTAAGATTATGATTGGAGTGTTGCCCTCTCTAACAACTTAAACATCTGCAAAAGCCGCTGAGGTACCTCAAGGATATCGCGATACATTCTTTGTCATTGGAAAAAGATTCAACCTTCACATCATAGAATTAATTGAATCATTTTTTCAATACTTCAGGATATAAGGATGTCATCCAGAGTGTTTAAGATAATATTACAACTTACCTGTCTGCTAACTAACAAGCCAATCTCTTGCAAGGAATATTTATTTTTAACGCAGTTGCTCAATGCTCCTATGAATTTCCTTTACTGTGAAATCATTCTCACGAGAAGAAATTAATTAACATTTGAGCTCCAATTTCATAATGAGTTTTATTACTGCTTCCGGAAGTTGGTCGGACGATTTTTAATACTGCACATGCACTGGTGCGACAAAAAGAACTTCAAACTATGCTAGTGTTTTCAACAAGCTGCTCCTCGTGCTTGTCAAATTAAATTGTATAACAAAATTTATTGGAAAATTTTCTTTTGTTCTTGAAACTTGATATTTATTCAAATCACTTCAATGACAAACTTTACAAAAGCACATATATAGAAATTGTACGTCAAATATATCATCTTCGCTTGACATTTCGAATAATAAGTTGCTACACGTTGTTTGTAGTTTGTACAACATTCGATATTTCATCAGAAAAATTCCATATAAGGAAGGTGATGACTTTAACTTAGTCATAGGAAGTCTCCTGTAATTAATGTTTATAGATAAACCGTCAAAAATGTGAACGCTCTTAATAGGAAATCTTTAATCTGTGCAAAATTCCATCAGTGCTTGAGCTAATGTGTTTTATTACAAATTTAATTTCGAATCCATTTAAAGATATAATAAGTAAATGTTGCGCAAATAATAAGCAAGCGAAAGACATTGAATTCGTTTTGTCACACGCGGAGAATCGAGGTCGTCATGAATGGGACGAACGGACAAATGGGTTTTACATTTAATTCAATTGAGATAATAGCGCAGCAGTTTTTTGTGGGTGTAATTTGGCCTCATTCTTTAACGCTAAAGCAAAGAGAAAACATTTTCAAAATTAGCGCCAAGTGGTCATTAATCAATCGATTTCATGTTCTTGCCCCTATGGCGGTTTACTCTTCTAGCTGGGATTTTGGACTCTGAACTAAAATATTTGAACCAAGATAATGTATCGAGATATGTATGTTCCGCCATTCAATATAGAGGAAGAACGAACGAAAGAAAGGAGAGAAGCTTTTTTTCTTAATCTTGATTTAGGAATCAAAGCTAACATGTCCACCCTGAGTCGTACTTTGAGCAACCAGGCTCTTAGTGTAATCAGTATTAGTTGCCCTGGAGGTTGTCATTGGCATATTTGACTGCAAATTTAGATAAAACTTTGCTTACAAAAATCCATGGAAAACCTATTTTCGTTTTTCGACTAACTTTATGGCATCTTCTTAGTTCTAGCAATAAAGAGGCAGAAGGATGACAGGGTTTAAATTGTTGAGAACTTCAGCTTGTGCATATGAAGGCCTAAGAATCGAACATTATAGACAAATTAAAGATTCATTACTGAGAGAAAATAGGAAAACAGAGTGGCTCTCATTTCCTGCTGTTCCAGACAACAAAGCGCAAAACTAGCAATTGTGAGTTAGTACCAACCACTGTTGTTTGCAACAACCACAAAAACTTTTCTCAAAGTTGAAAACGTCTTTACACCTCGCACCACTTGTTATACAAGGGTATGTTAAGTTTGCGCGTATGTATGCCACACCCAGAAGGACTAGAGATAGGCCGACCTTTTATTATATCTTTCGATTCAGAAAGAGGTTCTAAGCTTCTCTGCCTATCTGTCGGTCAAGCTGCCTTGTTTTCTCGTATTCTATTGCTCTTATGTTGAAGAAGACGATATCTTAAAACATGACTGTCGATTTTGCGTTCATCTGATAAGCAAGTTTGTTAAACGCCTTTCTACACTTCCTTAAAGTCTGTGCATCTAATCACGGACTCTAACGCTAGAAGATCGTGAAAAAGAAGACATTGTTTAAGGGCAAGGCGTTTACAAATGTCTTTATTTACTTATTTACTTTAAAGCATGGATTGGATGAAAGCGTAGGATTTTCTTTTTCGAGTGCTTGCGTTATAATTTACAATTAAACCGTAATATAAGATTGCGTCTGATGTTCGGCTTAATTCTATTAAATTTTGTATCTTCGCGCACAAATCTTATCTTATCTTAGCCTTACATTGTTTTTTGTATTGGTTTTTTTATACACAAAATGTTTTTAGTCCAATACGAGTGATTTCCACTGGTTGTACTTTTTTTAGCGCTAATGGGTTAGGTGGAAGTCTTCCGAAAATCAATTGGAGTTACTGGCTTCAAGGACATGTAGACGCCTTTCAAGTCTGTTAGATGAGGAATCGCGTCAATTTCCTTAGCTTCCGCGCATTATCTTCAGCGCATTAGAGAAACTCGTTTAATAATTTTTGAGGATTATAATATCGAGCTACGCAACAATATAGAGCCGTATAGCCACCGCTATATATTCATTTCTTTCAATCCTTTCTTTCTTATTTAATCTACCACTGAGGGTATGTGGCCGTTAGGGAGGTTCATCGTTAGATCGGAGGGAGAAAATGGGAGGGGGCTTTATGTGCGCTCAGCTTGAAAGTGAAAATATCACGAAGGGAAAGACCACTGCATGTGGGTTGTGCTGGAGATAGGCAGTACGGTTAAAGAACGACAAGTCGCGGCAGTTTGTTCTGTGGTATACGAAATCAGTATGAGCGCAGCCTATTTCACATTGATTTTCAACAGCATCGATTGTATTGGATTCACTTTCATCGCCTGGTGAACTTCTGCTATATTTATTACTGTATATGGTCGAGTGTCTTCAGGCAATGTCTGTAAACTGCGACCCACACAAGCAAATTGTAATCAAGTCTTGACGTTATACATATTTATTTTTTTCTTTACCATTTACCTTAAGAATTCAATATTTGATAAATTTTCATGTGATGTCCTTTACAGAATTATTTACCTGCAAATAGAAAGAGAAAAAATTCCGTATAAATTGTTTGAGCAAATATCAAGTAAATTTTTAAGGTAGAACAAGTAAAGATCTTGAGGTTAATCTTTGAACTCTACCACTTAAAACCATGTGAAATGTATTTTTTAAATGCAAGCCTATCTCTTGGACTCATAATAATTTTTCAAAACAAGGCGTTGTATGGGAAGTGGTTGAAAAAGCATTCGCAATGAAGGTCGTGCTTGGGCTGAAACGCGTCAGCGTACCACATTTCATAAAAATATCCCAAAAATTATTGACTCCAAGTTGATCATAAGAAACAAGAAAGGTGGACGGACAGACAAGCTTAGATCGGTATAATACAACATGGGCCTATCTGAAGCGCTGGTGTGTGTTGCATACAACTGTACAAACTTAGTATATTCTTGTACCACAAGTGGTTTCGGGTATAAAAAGTCTTTTCTTGGCTTTGCTTTGCGTTGCAAATAAATTAAATACATGTCGCGTAATCGAAACTATAAAATAAACTTTTAAATTTTGGGAAAATTTGTTGTACGTCAGTATTGTGCAATATGAAAGACCACAAGTCTAAGGCGCTAAAATTTTTTATGCTATACAAACAATGAAAAAAAAAACTTTAGCAAAGTACTCAAGCTTGACTGCCTGCTAATCTATCTAATAATGACATAATAATAAAACTCCCAGGCAAACTTCGCCTATAAATAAATTGACGTTTTGAAATTGCATCGTTCGCATACATAAGACGGCTAGGGGAACTTCACAATTACGCCCACAAATTACTGAGAATAATTTAAAATAAAAAAATTAGACATGAATCTTCGCAAACTTTTCTCTTTGTATGTATGCGTTCTATGTGAACAAGAATTTATTTCATAGAAAAATAAATTGAATTAAATGCACCTCAGAAAACCCCAGCAGCGTATGTCCGGTAAATTAGAAAAAAAGAAAAAAGTGCATGTAATGAAACAGAAAATAAGTATTTTTCTTGCCTATGCATGTGTATGTGCAGACACAAATTAGATACCGTTAGCTGTAATAAGGCTAAATAATAAAAACAAAAAAGCGAACGCATACAAATACAAAAGACTATTAACTTGGTAAACAACCGACAAAATCTCCAAAGTGACATTAACCTACAAGTCGCGTTGTGTAGGCGCCTAATATGTATAAACTGCACACACACATTCACAGAAGTATGAGCGAGCATATGTATGTTTCAAAGAGCAGATCATACAAAAAAACTCCATGTCCGAGCTTATTATTTTTTTAATTTTGCTACGGCTATCTTGTCAAATTCCATAATATAAAGAACTGCACATAGATGCTAAAGAATAAAAAAAAAAAAAAAACGGACAAATTAGTTTTAAAATAAGCGCATGAAAACAAACAAAGAATAAAAAAAAAAATAATAATAATAATATGTAATAAAACGTCACTGGATTAAAAGCCACACGTCCCAGTGTGTGTGCTATCCATGTTCGGATGAGGTTATGTACAAAAGTAAATTTTCTCTTTTTTTACAATGGTTTCGAACATATGGTTATATATGACATGCATTGTATATATGTCGCACGCAGTCCATAGATGGTAAAATAATATCAAAAAAACAATTTGACTTTTATTATAGCAATTTGTTCAATAGATTTACCGACGAGATAACAGTTAAATGGCAACAACAGCAACAACAACGACAACAGCAAAGAAAACGTAAGATAGCAATAACAGCGTTTGGAGGAAAGCCCGATATTCAGAGATAATCTAACGTCGACAATGTTTCCATTTTAAAGCAATCGGAAAATATAAAAAATCAATTAAATTATTAACAAAACATAATAAAACAAGTGTTGGTGGCTTCGGCTAAGCTCTAAGACTATTCAAAATTTCGGTATTGACTTTAAGGATAAATGCTATAGTTTGTTAAATATTAACATTCTTACGCCCACAACTTATTGACACCGTAGAGAGTAAAGAAAAAGTTTATGTCGCCTTAGTCAATAGAATTTTTTCAAAATCTGAGAAAGATTGATTCAAAAATGATACCCCAGACACTAAACGTATACTTCTTGTTTCACTAGCTTGTCACGAGATTTAATTACCGAAGCGAGCTGGGCAAGCCTTATTACTTCACTTACACTCTTTAGCCTTTTTTAGCATTGTCGGCAAATCTTCTTTGGTGCCTTCCTACTTTAATTTCTTGGTAGAATTCCAGGTAGGTGAATATTTATTTATGGGCTGTCGGGGTGTCTCGAGCTTTTCCTATCTACTGCCCATAATAACAAAATTTCGATCTTCTTTCTATATCCTGCAAGAATGAAATCATCACTTTCGTTATCCTTCATTTCTGATGTTCCTGCCTCAGGATCTCCCAATTTAGGGACTAAGATAAACCCCATGCCACATTTTAATTTTTTATACTTCACTGATGTTTTTAGTTCAAAACAAGTCTTACCTACTTTACTTAGAATGGCCGATAATTGCTCATCATTATTATTGCACAGACGGTGTGCAACCAGTCTCGAATGGGTTAATTTGAGGTTCCTATGCCATAAAGCCGACTGTAGACCACTACACCACTTATGACGCAAGCATATGTGAAGGTTATGCGAATGTATGCAACATCCAGAGAGACTTCATCTTCAGTCTATTCAGAAAGTGACTCTCTCTCTTGTCTGTCCGTCTGTCCGCCTGTCCGTCTTGTTTGTATATGTTCAACCTACAGGTTACACGGGGCGAACTATACTGAAAATAGTTTGGATCGGATCAATTTTTCGATTAGTTCGATATAAAGTCTTATTCATTCAAAAGTCATTATGTGAGCAACTGTCTTAACAGAAATAGAATTTAATGTCTTTGCTTTTGTTTTATTCTAGGGAAAATGTCTTTGTGTTCATTTATTTTTTTAAATAAAAAGACTTTCTATAATTAAGGCTTATTTTAATTACATTAACTTATAGGAATTGTCCATTAGTGCCAGAAAGGCAGATGAAAACAGATGTTATGTTCCTTTCGTATCTTCCTTTCAAAAATACTTAATAATCTTTTTGCATTTGAAGAGAAAATGTCTCTGCCCATAACATAAGAATATTTAAATTCTTTTTTTTATTCTATTTTATCTCATTTTAAGTGTATTCCACAGTATATCTAAGACTAATAAGCGCAACTAAAAGCCAGTCAACCTACTTTAGTGACAGAGTATAATAAAAATAAAATAAAAAAAAAAATGTGTTAACAAGAATTTTATGATGGTGACGGCTGCTTTAACATGTGACTCAGAAATTCCTACGGCTTTGGAAGCAATAAACTTGAAACAAGTGTTAATGGTCTGCTGTCGGTTACTGGTCTATACTTTAATTTTTGAATATATTGAAATAACTTGGAATATATATACATATATATATATATATATATATATATATATTTATGGGTATATATCTAATAGCAGTCTATTAATATGGCCAGATGAAATCGATTTCTTAAACGTGTTATTGTTGCGATCTACAAACCTGTGCGAACAAAATGTTACACATAGCTCGATATTAAAGTATTGAAATGTGCTCCCTATGAGAATCGTTAAATATGTTAATGACGATTGCGTTAAAATGAAGGCGGCACGTTATACGATATGTGAATATAAAATAATTGCATTAACACTTTTATATCATTTTCTCAGTTTCCTTTCTTTATTTTTTGGCAAAGCTTCGTAAATTATTTTGCAAGTTTATAACGAAAAAATTATATTCGACCTGAGTGGAGTTTTTTATATTCATCACCAGGGCTTATATATAAATTTTTGGTTACAAGATAGAGCGAAAATGTACCCTTTACGTCATGTACTTACCAAATTATAATGGTGTGATGTTTGATCGCACTTTGTAGTTATATGCTAAAAACTTCAAACTTCATTTACCTACACTGCCGACTTTAATTTATTCGCTCTTGTTTTATTTGTCTGCACGAGCGTCTGTCCATCTGTGTAATGTCTGCTGTAAACATTCTCCTGACCGCAAAAGAAAGCTGCACGCTTCGAATTTAATCGAAACATTGGAAATGCATGTACGTGATTTGACACTGAAAATGGATCAAACTAGTCAAAGGACACACCCACAGTAGCACATAAACTGAGAATACCTTTGTTTTTCAAAGGGCAAAAAATTGTTTGTTTGCTCTTCACTTAGACACTAGAGAACGTAAATTTACAAAAATTTCAACGTATACTCTAGGGGCGATTATGCAATATCTGGGAACAACTTGCCACGACAACCCAATGTTATAGTGTTTCAAAATGTAATTTTCTTTTTAATACCTTTATAATGTCCCGACGCAAGCTTCAAAAACGCCATAAAGGACATAAATGCACACAAGCATGTCCGTCTGTTGGTGGATTTGTCTGTCGGTCTGTTAGTCCGTCCAATTTTGTGCTATTCGGAGTACACATTCCCCCGTTCGCAAAAAAGAAGGTGTTGCCTTCAAATTTGGAAAAACAACCGAAGATTCTTGCCTACGGATTGGTGATGAAAATGGGCCAAATCGATCAAAGAGTACGCATACAGAGCAACATAACTCGTTACTCATAAACTACAATAGGCACACGATAAAAATTTCCAAGTATGTTCTACAAAAATGGCAAAAGTCAGCCAAGCCTAGCCCTTATTATAGAGCATGTTAAGTTGTTTTATTCCGTTTTAAGATAATGGAAACCATTCGTCCGCAATCGAGTACAATTTTCGTATTTGTATAATTTCACGGAGGGAGAGATGGGGGTTTAAAAGCACAGACTGAAAGTTTTATAAGTTTGGGATTGCATTTTAAATAAATACGAAAAACGATCTGTGTTTTGTTAGTTGTCGTATGTCCCGCAGAAAAATTTCTTTTAATTTTGAAATGGGTTAGATTTTCCTATCGATGCCGTCATATATGCTGCTAAAAAGTGTGGATACCCTGATATGGGTACACGAATGGTAACGAATTTCTTGGCCATGTGCAGAGTGTATGATAAGAAGGCATGATTAAGCGAGACAAACGAGAAACAGCAGTAAAGGGCTCGACTTGCATTCCAATTCCGATTAAGTGCGCCAACGGTAAACAAAGATCGCTAGTAGTGGTTAGTTCTCCACTTGTTGTACGCACATCTGTTTATTTGTTTCCGGAACAAAAGCCGAGTCATCCTTTTTGCTTTTAAATGAAAGATCTAGCACAAATTCTACATGACAACTTAGAAAACTTTTGCACGAATCGCTTTTCTTATTAACATGATTGGCTTGCTTGAGCAAGAAAAGGTCATGGTTAACCAATTGAGCTTAAATCAAATTTATTCATTTATTCAGTCGAATGACTTACGGTCATTAAGACTAAAAATACAATTTATTAAAATAACAGCAATTAAATTAATCAATATATTATTAATTAATTTCTTTAGTGACATTGAATTTATAAATTGTTGTAAATTAATTAAAAATCTTAAAAACATCGAAAAGATAGGTCCATTAACAAAGCATAGTTCGAGAAGATATGCTTATGTCTTAGCAACCTTGTTGGTTCACACATATAAACACATAACCGATTCAAATCAAGTACGTATTAATTGTTAAAGACTCGTTAAGAATCAATCAAGTCTGCTTTAACATTACCACGAGTTCAACGTTAGTATTCTGGATATCCGCAGTCGAGAAGTAAACAACTCGTTTCGTTTAAAGGTCAAGGCCTATGACAAGATTGAAAAAGCGATTCAGAAAAATCTTTCTTATCGCCGGCTTTATATTATTTCCCAATTGACATACATTTTAATAAAATTTCTTTCTTTCTTTTTAGTGAATCGTTGCTCTCTCTTTTATTGTTCATTGAAGCTTTGTTGAAATAATCTGGATAATGGGACGGATAGAGTGAAAAGTGAACAATTAGATGAAATCTAATATTAAGTATGGTTTACTTTGAGGGGATGTTTCATAAGATATTATTTAGAAAATTGTTTAGAAAATTATTTATAAATTGTTTTCAGTAAATTTTGTTAAAGGAAAAAATTTCTTATATGCAACTTGAAGAGAATGTGATGAAAAGACCGAGCAAAAAAATGTAAATGTCGGTGATTAATAGCAATTCTTATAAGCAGCAACCCAGGAAAGCTATTGAAAGCAAGAAGGGGGTGAAAGTGAAAGAGAGCGCAGATCGCAACAAATATGCGAAGCAAAACTGTCAGAGAATAGCAACATTTAAAAGGGCTTTCATTTTCAAGGATGCCTGCTTTGAATACTGGAAAAAGGAAGTTATCTTTGATTAGAATACGACAGGCGTAGCAGTCGCAAATAATCTTGCAGCGAAGAGATAGCCTTAGAGAAACTAAGGGAATGTTTTTTCTATAGTCACACTGTTCCATGGCAGAGAGATCGTATCTAACTGAAGACCCTGACAGGTGTTTCTTTCATCGAGAGAGTGCGCTTTGCCGAAGCCACTCTTGTACCATGTGTGACAACGACGCTTTAAGCGAGTTTCGTTATACCAGTAGCTTAGTGCAAATTTGCGAGAGGGCCCCTAAGCGTCTAAGGTTGGAGTTGTTCTGCAACTGGCTGGTTGATAGAAAGACAACAGAGGTGCCTAAAGAAAGTCCTCGCAGTGGCATGATATGACGCCTATACGGCAAAATCGTACATTGTTACTAAGCTGTGAATTATCGATCACCACGAAGATAACCTTTCGTCGCCAGGTATCCAAGTGGCAGTTCCAAAGATATCTTTAACAAACTATACTATAATTGGTACGACTTGAGATTGTTAGAAATGAAAATAAAAGGATCCCTTACAATGGGAGCGAGATTTCAGCCGTCTCCACGCACATGGATGAATCAGTCGTTTACAACAAATTTAGACGCTATCACTAATCGGTTTTGAACATGTAAGTAATAAGTGGCAAACTGCCTTCATCTTACTCTTCTCAGCAAGGCTTAAAGTAAATCCATTTACTATATGTTGAATAGTCTTTTATATGTATGTGTTTATGCTCATTAGATAATAATTTCTAATTGGAAACTTTCCATATTTTGCCATGCATTTACGTAATCATAAGCTTATGAATGGCAATCCTTTCTCTCTGAGTTTATTGAAAATGTCTAAAACAATGTAGGTTTATGGAGCAAAGTTTTTCTCCTTTGTCAATAAAAAGCAATAAATATTGTAAAATATTTGTCTTTTTCATATGTTTGTTATTTAAAATGCTTAAACTTAATATTTCACCCAACCCACTTGAGTAATTTTTGCAAGAAAAATTTGCGAAAATTGGCAATATCTCGAAATGGTAGCATTTTGTGTCAAATGACTCTAAAAAAAATAATCTGAAGAAAAACATGTTAAAACATTGTAGTCTGGCAAGACTCACTATTAAATACTCTACACAACTTTACTTTGCACAATTTTTCAACCATTTTCGTCATAAAATATTAATAAGTAAGAAAATTATGTTCCGCTGTGACCGAATCTTTTGTATACATCACCGTTATCTTAAAAAAGGAGAAAATTAAATATTTATAGTCTGTATGTAGTATAGTAAAAATTTGATACATTATTATATTGGATAAGCGTGGCCAATTTTTCCCATTTTTCTACAGATACTATAGCATCGCCCATAGAATATGCGCTGATATTTTTATATGCCGTAGTTTACGTGTAAAGGGTAGACAAACATTTTTTTCCTTTCCAAAAAGCGTTCTCAGTTTACATCGTACTATAGACGTGTGCCTCAACTGACCCAGGCGCCTGCAAATATTGTTAATGTTTCTACTAAAGTTGAAGACGATAGCTGAATTTTTGCCACTAAGAGCATCTCGCTAATCCAAAATATGTATACTTTATGGAGTCTCTGCCGCTACCTTTTAGATGTTGACAAAATAAACGCATCCCTCATCCTTCGGTGATGGATATAAAAATGATCTTCTATCTTCTTCCAACTTCTTTTTCTGCTTCTTTTTCCTGGCAACTATTATATGACTGAGGTTCGAAAAATAAGTTTAAGTGGTCCAAACTTGACCCAGTATATCAGTTAGCTGTCAAATTGCTATTCAAGGCCAATTTCCATTATAGAAGACTAAGTATTATACCCCGTTGCCATTAGTTTTTTGAACAGTGATTATTTGGTAAGGTGCTTAAAAAACATCTCCCCTCCGATTCAAGCCTTCCGCACTTGTTTAATACACCAATGCACTGTTTTCAACTTAATTTTGTCGAAAAGTATAGAAATTCATAGATATTTTTATGCAATATAGTGGTTGGAAAAACACTCCTTTCTCCCTTTTGAAGTTTCAGTTTTTAGTTTTAATATAAAAATAGATGGATAAACATTACATGGATAGACAGACGGACAAATGGATATTAATTCAAAAAATTACTTTGCGTAGATTGATATAACCGTACAAAAGGTGCATTTATCTGAGCGTTGCATATATCCGCCTAAACTTAATATACCTTCATAACAAATGATGCAGAGTATAATAAGAAATATTTTCAAATTTAATAAATATCCCAGTTGACGCATTGTTCAGAAAGTAATTTAGCAACAGCCATAAATACATCCCTTGTGGTTTTAAAGTGATTGCATGAAGCATAAGATGTTATACAATACGACGAAGAAAATCATTACATATAATATTTATGTATGGCTGATTATGTATGCCAATCTATAAACAATTGATTGTTCAATTTCCGTACAAATTTATAAAGTTTGAAAAGTGAAGCAATTTTCCGTGGCTACAAAGTATAATAAGGTGTGTTTTTGGGTGAATGATTTCGATACGATGTTAAAGTTGCACGATTTAAATATCAATCAGAATTATTTTTGATATCAAGGCGTGCGTTTACGAAATCCTCAGATCGTTAAAAGGCTTAAGAAACCTTAGTAAGCTGCAGTCCATCTAAAAGGAGAACAAGAAAGAACTCATTGCTTTTAATTCGAGAGTTCTTTTCCTTATATATGACGATCATCACAATCACTTCGTTTTACATTTCCAATAATAAAGTTTGTATTAGAGTTAATCTTTGAAATCTTTATACCCACTAGTGCGTTCAAAAAATAAGACCAATTTAATTTTGTCTTCTTTAAATCTATTTATTATTTCAAATTTATTTCGTCGCCTTGAAACTAATTCCCACCAGATCGTGTACACTTATCCTAACGGTTCGTCCAATCCTCGAAACAATTATTATAGACGATTTCCGGAATCGCCTTCAAAGTTTTCTGCAAGTTTCTGTTTGTATCTCTTCAATCGACCTTGTCCCCGAAGTGGCCTTTTGGGTTCAGAAAACAGAAGTATATATATATATGTAGTGTTAGGGTATATTGAATTTGTGTGGATGAATGCAATACTCAGAAGGGCTTGAAATAGACTCTCCTTTTTTATATTAAGCTTGTAAGGCCGTCTCTCCGTCCTGTTTTCTTCCGTTCTATCTGCAAGTCGCACAATTTGAGATCTTGAGGTTGCATATACCAACTTATTTTGTTCCAAGGGTAAGTGCTATTGAAAATGGTTCGGATCGGACTACTGTTTCGACCATTTCCTTACTTTGCAAAATTGTTTGAAAAATGACTACATGAAGCTAAGTGGGTTAGGGCACTAAACGATGGAGTGTAGTTTCCTTACTTGCGAACAATCACTCAGAAAGAAGTGGGGAAAACGAAAATAGCAGGTAGCGGTCGCCGTCTAGTATATGGTAATTGATAAGCGTTATGCCACTGAGCACGCACTATAGGCGCGACGAAGTATGGTTAAACCCCACTAAGAGTTGAACCCGCAAAAGCCACCTTGTAATGATGACTGTTATCTACTCGGCTATTCGGCAGGCACGAAATTCGCTTGCAAAACCTTATAGATAATAGATAATGCAGCTCAGCCAAACATTAAGAGCAAAACCAAGATCTCACGCGAACAGACGAGCTCAAATCGATTTAGAAAATGATTCTGAATCGATCGATATAATAAAAGGTGGGTCTATTTCAAGTACATCCGAACAAACTTAACACACCCATATTTACCATAAGTGACTAATAAAAATTTAGAAGGATTTTCTATTTGGAAACTATTTGCAGCTACACAGCCCTATAACAGATTCCACGCATTGTTATGATCATCCAGCTTTTTGTCATAAATCTACCATTTCGAAAAAAACGGCTTAAATAATCTATGGAAAAAAGAAAAATAAATACTCGTATCAAAAAAAACACGGATTAGATGTGTAAGATCGATCGATCACCATTAATGGTGTTTTGCACTTTCTATTGCAAAATAATCCAAATCTAACATTTGGGGAAACTATAAATGCGCTTGATGTCCGCTGCGATAAATCTAAAGGAGCGTCTTCAAGCAAAATGTCGAAACAAATTGACCGAATGACGAATTTCTCTAATCGTATGAGATTAAGTTTTACTTACGAATGCATAAAATTCACTTTGTGCAAAACTTCTTACTAGAAATTTAAATCAGATTTTTCAAAACCAATTTGAAAAAAACCAACATAAATAACTGCAGGCCTGGGAGATTACATACAACTATTGTAAAACCAGATATTCATAGAAAGAAGACGAAAACACTACATTCAGTGTGAGTCGAATTTATTAATGTCTACGACATGCTTTTGTACGACTATTGCATATGTTTCAAATTAAATTTAAACCTCTGCTTTCAACCTCTGCCTTTTCACTTGTAGACGATTTTTTGGTTTTTGGTAATCGGGATCGAAGTTTTTTTTTAATTTTTTTTTTCGAAAATTTGTGAGAATGGGAATATTTTCTGATGTATTAACTTAATTGGTTTTTTAGCTTTATCTGGGTAAGACGAAAAGAATGAAAAAAGTTTTGAACCGTAAATGTTTTCTTCTAGGGAAAGTTTTGTGCTCGTAATCACGATTTCAATAGACTGACAGATAGACAGACAGCAGGGCATGCTTACAGCTTTACGGACCTTCGCATTGATCAAGTTTATATGTACAAATTAAAAAATAGTATTTTCTATGATATACACGTTAAAGGGGTGTAAAATTCTAACGTGAGGCCCAGTCTGAGGTACGGGAAAATACAACTTTTGGTTCCTTTGGGTACAGAAAAGTTCTACATCTATGAAATGCCGAATTGAAGGCAATCTCTTATAAGCACTTGCACTGCAGCCGGTCCGCGATTAAGCAAAGCAAGGAGCAGCATTAGTAGTCAGCAAAGAGCATTCCTCGGAGCTAATGCTACAGCGCTTACGCCAATAACAACTTTTTTTTCCGTTATATTTTAACATAACATTCTGTCCACTTCTGTATACCGCTTATATGATAAGCGAAATGACAAACTAAATATAACTCTTGCGGAGAGTGTTTGACAGGTTTGTTGAAATTAATAAAGACAGACCGTATTATAGATAAAAAAGCCACACAAACCTGATTATTTGTAACTTGTTTGACTTTAATAACTAACTGAATTCAACGACGGCATTAAGTTTTATTTTCCAATTACCACACACATACACACGCCAACGTTTCGATATCAACAAATTTCACTTTTCATAAAATTGCAAAGGAGTGCATAGTTGTATCTTAAAAATGTTGTCCTCTTAAATAATATCCGGAAAGAAAAATGTGACATTTTTGCAGACAGAAAGCAGAACAAGGTTATACTAAGCTTCTCAAGCTATTTGCAATAACTAGTAATATATGTGTTTAGTATGAGGTTCTGAGACGACTTAGCCCTCTCTCTGTCTCTTCGCCGATTACACTTACAATTTGAACTTCTATTTACAGGAAAATTTGGGATACGTTGCGATCCGATCACAACTCAAAGTAAGTGTTAATATATTTGATCTCCAATTAGTTTAGTCGTACCCATCCCTATGTTGTACACCTATTGCTTTTGCAGATGAATTATTACAGAAGGTTGTCCTCGAAGACCACGTAAGAAATTCGAACCTACAAGTTCTTGTTGTAAGTTGGGCCATGTATCATGTTTGGGAATCTCGCCGCCCACTCACTACTTAATTGAACTATTAGTAGTAAGCGCGATTACCTTTAGATTTTGCATCATTTAGTCGTGTCTGTCCGTCTGTTCATTATCGATTTTTTTAACTTCTACTTGGTCGAAAGAAAGAAAGTTGAAATTTGCTTCACAGCTTCCGCTTAGAAAGCTTGAAAATACACGAAAGCCATCCACACACATGCCCATCTGACTTGAGAAATTGAAGAAAATTCGAGTGAGGGAAAACTTACATTATCCTGTCAATAATGTAAAAACCCATTATTAGTTACGCAAAGTTTAATAGAAATATTTAAAAAAATGTTGGCAGTTATGTGAAGCGACAAAGGCTTCGATCACTCTAAACTTTTTCCTTTTTCCTTTCTTCTTCCTTATTTTCTTATTTCTTACAAACAAACTTCTCCGTCTTCCTATTCTTCTTGTTCTACAATTAGCAAAAATATTTATCTATTTTTGAGATGGTAGGTATTGAGTATCCGCCCAAAAGTGATTATATAACTTCTTTTTTTTTAAACTTGTTTTGCTATGAAAGGGTGAATGTATGAAAAAGCAAAGCAATGCTTTGTCTTGAAATAACAATAACACGAACAGAATCATAAAAGTTTTTTTTTGAGTGGAAAATGCAAATATTAGTTAACGCCTGCATGTGGCGCTTATGTAAAGTAAGCTAAACAAGAAAAAGAACAACATTTTTGTGTGTGGATGCGAGACCTAAAAATGTGTGTCGTGAAAAATATTTGAGTGCTGTTTGCTATCATGAATATGTCAGATAGTAATTTAAATAATAAAACTGACACACATACACACACACACACACACACACACAGAGGCGCGCGCGCTTGCACGAAAACATGAATGCATATACACGCGTACACAAAGGAAAAGTGATAAATTGTATTAAATTTTCATAAAAGTGAATTGTTTATGTTTTTCAAGTTGTCATTGTATGTGTTTCAACAGAAATTTTTCCACGTAAAAATGCATTTTGCACGCAACACCTAACCATATGGATTTGAGTGTATGAACGAATGAATGAATGAATGCCAAAAATTATGTCATGGGTGACCCAAATAAAAGCGAATTTCGCATGCAAGAATTCGAAGGAAATAAATAAAACCATAGAAGAAAAAGCTTAAGTCACAATCAATTTTAACTTTCATTTCATTATCCGTTAAAAGTGAGATGAAATGAAGTAAAAGCGAAATTGCTATACACACATATATACAGGCACGCTCAGACGCATACGCATTTCGAAAGTAATTCAATAAATACGACGCAATAAACATAAATACGATTATTAACCTAAATATTTTTGTGTTCTTCATCTTCTCGCAGGGATTAATTAATAAAAATTATTAAAAATTCGGAAAATAATATTAAAAAAAACAAAGCGCACATAAATCAGAAGATACTAGAACGCGATTTTATACAATAATTTTTTTAATACCTGGTGAAGAACTTACGCGATGTGAGAAAAATCCCTATTCCACACTATATTCAAAATTTTGTAGCTAAGCTCGCACACAGCGTATTTCCCATGCGAATACTAAAAAGGATTAAAAATGCCTAAGACTTCAGCTTGCGATATAATCTCAATATAAGTTTTAAGACAACTTTCAAAAGAATTAATGTCCCTTCCTTCCTTCTTACCTATAATCCGACCTGAATATGCCCACATATTTAGGTAATGTTTTCTGAATGGCTATTCAAGTACATAGAAATAGATAGAAAGACGCAGTCGAGAATTTTACAAGGTCAGTCTCGAGCATTAACGATTTGGGTTAAAGCGCATGGGTCTTTTCAATTGAAAAGGTATTAGGATGTAATTGTACCTTCTACCAAATACTTCGTTCCTCTTAAAGTAGAGAAAACTAATCGAAAGCCTCACAGTGGTGATTATTATTATATGTTTTCTTGCAGAACAGAATTACACAATAATCGTATCTTCGTTCAAATGCTTCCATAATATTAGCAACGCAACCTCTTCTTTATAACTTACTGAGACAAACACTAATGGTGCGAGCAAAAATAAAATTTCTTGATTAGCAAAAAACTGGGAGTGGATTTAATCATCGTCCCCAGCATAACATATTCCAAATAATCGAATTTCGAGCAAATGCCGTCGGGTTGAAGGCCTGCTGGGCCAAGAAAAATTCCCGCGCCTCCTGCGTATATTTGTTGGTTTGCTCTCCTTATGGATGTGCACGGCTTTGCGCCCCCGCCCCCCCACGCCCCCCTCGCAGTGAAATGAGTTTTCTACCGAGTTTTGCTCATGTAAGCCAGTAGCCATGTCCGTCGGTCTATTTCACCGCTCGGTCGTCGCGTTGTCTATCACTTGAGCGCCATGGAGATTCGCTACATTGCACAGTGTACAATAGGAAAAACTGCAACTTTCTATCCAGACATCGCAGTGTACTGGCTCATTGTCAAAATGGACCTAATTGATCGATAAACGAAATATAAATTTTATGGTCGTAAGTTTACCTGTATTTTATGTTTATATACATTCATATGAACATAGATCATACACATATGTAGAGAGAGAGAGAGAGAGAGAGAGAGAGAGAGAGAGAGAAAGAGAGAGAGAGAGAAAGAGAGAGAGAGAGAGAGAGAAAGGACGGCAAGGACTTGTTTATGCAACTCACGTAACTTTGCATATATACACATACAAACATTTGCATATATATGCATACGTAATAAGTTAGAATGCCGAAAGGATTTAATTACGCTCGCCTGTACCCTGTATTCGCCTATTTGTTATCGAAACCTTTAGCTTCCAAAATTAGGCTGAAAGTTACGAGGTATTACCGTAGCCTACAGCTTAAATTAGCACGTACTGTATTCGGGAGTAAGGCCTCACTTAGATGATCGGTATCACGATGTTATTCAAAATATTTTCATCATCATTAACACCCCAATAAAAACCAATTTTTTGCAAATGTTCTCACGATGAAAATTATGTTTTTAAATTCCTTAACTAATAATTAAACATTAATTTTCAAATTCTTTAACTAATAAAATTATTTACATATATATCCATATGTGTGCACAGTGAACACATCTGATTAGTAATTATTGGTGGCCGTCAGTTGGACGTTGTTTGCTTTTATTCTTTAGCATGCGAATGCGTTTTTAACCTCAAAAGCAAACACACCCTGAAATATTTGAAAATTTTCCTCTCATATTCATTTCGTCATTACAGAAATTTCATCTTCCTTCTGCGGTTTTTCAGTATTTTTTTTTTCTGTTCATTTATTTTTTTTTTTGCTTTTTTTCCTTTTCTTTTTTTTTTTTTTTTTTTTAAGGTCAACAGAACGTGTTCGCATATCCATGTGCTTTAGTCAGTCTGCGTGTGAGAAAGCAAAGAAATTCTACTGACCTAAAGATCTTTGACATCTGTGGTCATCTGCTTAACTGTTGTAGTTTGTTTTTCTCCACAAAAATGTTCCAATATA
>KK502600.1:248078-258242 GCA_000688735.1 Glossina austeni
TCTTCCTTCTGCGGTTTTTCAGTATTTTTTTTTTTTTTTTTTTTTTTTTTTTTTTTTTTTTTTTTTTTTTTTTTTTTTTTTTTTTTTTTTTTTTGACCAACAGAACGTGTTCGCATTTGTATGTGCTTTAGTCAGTCTGCGTGTGAGAAAGCAAAGAAATTCTACTGACCTAAAGATCTTTGACATCTGTGGTCATCTGCTTAACTGTTGTAGTTTGTTTTTCTCCACAAAAATGTTCCAATATATGAATCTGTTCTTTAGCAAATGAATGTTTGTGTTAGTTTTTAAGTGAAGCTCATGGGAATGTGTATTTACTTTTTTTCTCTCAACTTTTTCTTAACCACATATTTTCAATATTTTTGTGTGTACGTGACATCTTTATTTTAATAAAATATCTGAGAATATTGAATTAAAGATAAGCTTAACATTTGTGTGGGGATAACGCTGTACATGCTTTCAAAGCAGCCATCGCTTTTTTACATTTTTTAATTTTTAATTTTACAGACATAAACTGAATAAGCCAGCGGGCAACTGAAATGAAAGAAATCGGAAGTGTAAAGATTGTTCAAATTATTCCATTCTTCTTCTTTCTTCGAGTGTTCTTTAATTTTAAGGGTTTTTTTATGATAAAACAAGTAAAACCATTATAGTGGGTTATGGCCCATAACTAATTATTCTATACCATCTCACAGTTACTCATATAATGACCTTTCAAAGTGAAGCGTTATGTGCAAAGTGGGTGAAAAAGTGTTCCGATCCGAATCCGCGTTTTCAATAGTGTTTATCAAAACGTAACATTTTATCAAAATATCTTTAAAAGTGCGATATGCAGGTTGAAGATAAAAAACAAGACGGATAAACGGGTGGACGGACAGATGGACAGACAAAAATTGACTCTGAATTGATAGGTATACTAGGAAGTCTCAACTCCTTCTGGATGTTGCATACAATCTGATATACACTTGGTTCACAAACTTTACATATTCTTATGCTACAAACGTTGTAGGGTATAAAGGTATGTTTTTATTATGAAAGAATACTTATAAGAAATTCCTCGAAACTCTGTGTCCACTTTTTTTTCTTGTTTTTGATAACATCTGAGGCTACTGAAGCTGTACACGAATGGCAGGTATTACGTGTTGCAAAAAAGTGCTAATTAAATGAAGGAGTATCTGAGCTATATAGGGCGTGGGCAAGCCAATTCCAAGTCAATTCTTGTACGGTATCCTACACAGCCTTTCCGATATGTGGTCGAACGTTGTTGCACTGAATGGCTTTTTAGAATGATCAAGGTCAAATATAATGAAATAAAGTACGGAGACGTGATATCGACGAGCTTCGAATCGAGCGGAAGACTATTTACACAAAATCGAGGTCGAATATCGAAAGATTGAAAGAGTCAACAAACACGGCTTGAATAAAGAATATCAACATAGGGTCGGTGCTTTGCGGCACACACCAACAATTGTAGACATCATTCAGCAAGGGCCACTGTGGTATATCCCGTGGTAGGGAAGTGAATTTACTTACCAACTACATTACAATTACATTACACAAACCCCGTCTAGTATGCAATTGAAAGTTAGGTTTTGTCGAAAGGACCATGAATGTGTGAAGAGCACATTTTACACGCGTCTATAAATACTGCTTTGATTGTTAGAGAAAAGTTTGTGATAAGAGATGTGCGCTGCGTGTTAGACGGAGTTAGTCCACTACTGGACCAGTGAGGATAATGCCCTGGCATTGAGGAGGAAGTTGTACAAAAAACCTTCAAAAACGGTTTTTGTTGTCAAATAAGGCTTTCGAACAAGAAGTGCTTGTCTGCTCTGTTGTCCTCCTACTTGTTGAGTGAAAAAAAATTCTTGGTTGTAAAGTAAGGTTTTCGAACAAATGTGTGAACGTGGCCCTGTGACTATAGATGTGCGTTGCTGTCCGAGTAGCACCACTTTAGTTGCGAAAGGGGATATAGTAACGACATATGCTATTTCATTCTATCGGATTCCTTATTAAGCCAAGTTAATTAACTGTTAAGCAGATGCACTGAACATAGACTATTCCCTATTTATAAAAAGCATCTATGGAATGGAGAGAGAGCACGGAAACGACTAGGTTCTTTTAATATAACCAATCACTCAGGGGACACACCAATAGGCGGCAAAAGAAAAAGAGATAAGGGAATGGCCGCAGTCAAGGGGCTGTACTAATTGTTAATTCCCGGGGTTTTACCGACAGCTACGACCACGTATGGTCATGGCACTGAAATTGGGGTCCACCGACATGGACTCTAATGTATTCAGCTATGCGGACTGTTAAGAAGTGAATGTATACACCGTGCCAAGTCGTTTGGGAGAGATGTTCCCGATGGCATAAAGAGTCGGTTGTACGAAGGCCTTGTAGTCTCCGCTTTGGTTGTGCAATGGAAGAACAGGACAAGACATAAATTTCGCAAATGTTACAAAATTATTTCACTGCTAAGTAGGTAAAGAGAGAGACAATGTATGTGATGCCTATGATTACCCGAAATGGGCATAGCACAGCTTACTTTCGTGTTAACAAACAACTCATGCTTCAATAGCTATTTAATATGAAAGATTATATGCTGCCCTGTGGCAGAGAAAGTGTCTGATCCCTTATTATCACATCAGAAGGTGCAAAACGATAGGGAACGTGACGATATGGTCTATCGTTCCCGAAAAATGTCGATGTTTTCCATCATCACAGTGAATAAAGTTTGGCCAAATTACTAAGGGAAACTCAGCCCGACAGCAAAACAAAAACAACAAAGTGTTGACTTGTTTTCAACTTAAAAATATTTGTAAACATTATCATAACATTTTATGCGAAAAGAAGGATTTTTTGTTTTATTCGAACAAATTGTTGCCGCTTGTTAAATTGAAGTGAATAATATGTTAAATTCTTCTCATCATACGCCAAACATTATAATGTAAATTAATGATAACTAACTTCCGGAGTCAAGCTGATTTTATATATATTTAGCTGGAAAACACACCTGCCTAAGCAACAACTACATCATTACGATAGACGTTTTTTTAAGAATTTGTTTAAGGTTTGCGTTAAAATGCTTTAGTTTTTAGCCTATGAAAACCAGATTAATTAAATTATATTAAGACACATTTAAGCTAATTTTCTTAATCATAACTTTAAATAAACTACTAACATATTTACACTAACCAGCCGGTTAGGCCTCTTATACAATGTAATGCTAACTATTAAAAAACACGATATCACAGCAAACCAAACAAGAGGAAATACATAAACGTTAGGATTTTGTTGATGAAGGTATTACATATAATATAATGTAAATGCAACTTACACACATATACACACACATATATATACATATCTACATATATATATATATTAATGTATATAAACTAATGCATACTTGGCTATCTGGAAAGATGTACGGACATGCATTGAATAAAGAATTTCTTTGTTTTTGTTTAGTTTTCGCAACAAACTTAAACAGGTGAAATTCGAAGAACATTCTATGTGTAGCAGGTAATCTACACTCTTTGTGGCACCAAATATCTATTAAAAAAGAGGAAAAAACTTTTTCACTCATGTTCTTCTCCACCAACCTATGCAGTGAACATACTGTGCATGCATGTGATAAATTCTAGGTAAACACATGACATTTACGGGAAATGAATGTGAGTTTTGCTGTAACCAATGGAGCGAATGCAACCATATTTAGAAAATCATGGAACAATAAACCCTACAGGATGTGATGTCAATGGTTATACAAATTCAAACAGCTGGAGCCAGACTGGTTTTGTCTTGGCATTAAAGTGACAATATTTATACGTTTCAAAGGGTTTAAAATCCCATAGGGATTTATCAATACGCGTTTAAGGTAAAAAAAGAGAAAAAGAAACGAAAAAAAACAAATGGTTAGAAGAAGAAATAAAAATACAAAGAGCAGGTACCTGTTGACTTCGCTCAAGTTTATGCCAATGTAAAACAAACTTATAAATGTATGTATGAATATAACTCAAGCATAATAAAGATTACATTATTGATATATGTACATATAAAGCTAATGGATTTCGCAATTACTTGTACGCAGGGAGTTGCGAATTATTATGTAAATATTTTTTCTTTTTCTTTATAAGTTGTAGGAAAGTTGATTTGTTGTCATCCGCTTAGTAATTTTAGTTATTGATCTGATTCTCTTTCTCCCTCTCATTTTGGCTTTTTTTTTATTTTTTTGCTCCGATTCTGTAAACTCCGTTTTACTATTCATGCAAACATCCTGTTTTTGTTGTTGACATTAAGCCAATTTAACACACTTCAGCAAAAAAAACAAAAAGACTGACTGACTGACATGGCAGTCAATAAAACACGGCTTATATTATAAGCAAAATATAACAAAAATTAATCGAATTTCATTTAAAAGGAAAATAAAAAAATAAAAAAAATCAAATGACGGAACAACTAACTAAACTGAAGGAAAAACGAATGAATGGAACAAGTTTAGAAGCGAGCATAACGTGGCACGCCATAGCACCACGCATATAAAAAATGAAACGAAAATTTAAGTCAAATCAAAGCGAAAGACTTAAGACACAGACCTCGACGAATCTAATCTAATCTGCCGACAAGTTGAAATAAGAAAAATAGTAAAAAAAAAAAAAAAGAAAAGCTTGACCGCTTTAAACACTTGCGAGTATATCGGGAATTTGTACGTTAACGCTATAAGCATATGTGTGGCAGAGAGCTTTTAATAAGCAACAACAATAACAGGAGCAGCGGTATTAACTTAGGCATAGTGTTTTGACAAGACATTTCGGTAACATGTTCTAGCAGTTTGTCATCGCGACACACATGCGACAATCGGTATAAAATAAATATAAAGACAACCAACAACAACGACAACAATAACGGCAAGTTGACTACCTCTACTAACTATCACTATAAGTAAGTGTAAGTGTGTCCGTTTATAAGCCGGCCTATCTACATAATTGGCACGATTTGAATGCATGCAATTTTTTACAGCTTTCATTTGAAAAAGGAGATCATGATTCTCTTTCTCTCTCTCTCCCTTTCTGTCTGCATTCTACATTCATATATGTTTTCATATAAGTTTTTGACCAGCGGTGAATATCTGCATATTTGTCTTGGTTAACCAATAATACGCGATCTGCAAGGCTTATACATATATCATTGCCTACGATTTATGTTCACATATATAAATAATATCTATGTATGACTGACTGCTTGAGTTTGTTGTCCGCAGAGCGTCAGGTTTTTGTATTTTTCGTTTTTTTTTTTTTATCCCCTTTTGATTCTTTTCATAGACTTATTCATACTTTGTCAGCCTAGAGCAGGCTTTTAATTTTGTTAAGCCTCACAACTTTTAGGCTTATTTTTTTTTTTTGTCCACAAGTCCGCATGCCTGAGCTTACACATATGGTGTTATATTTGCCAGTTATTCATTCACTCGTTCATTCATTTATTTATTTATTTTATTTTTTCTTTCGTTTACATTTTTTTTGTCCTTGATTGCTTTGATTGGATTGTAAAAATTTTTGTTTATCTGTTCTTTTGGTTTTTTTCGTTTTCTTTCCAATTCTAATACGATATTTCTGGCTTTTGAATCATATTAATCATCGTTTGAGCTTTAAACTTTAATGTCACCACAGTATGGAGATACAAGAGCTTTACACCGATTGTTGATTGTTCTGGCTGCTGCATAGTCATCGAAACAATAGAAATAAAAGGGTGTGTAACTTTGATTTGATTTTCAACATTTTGCACGTACGTAATATAATATGAACAGTTACATATGAAAGTAGTATAAGTGTATTTTTCAAAAAAAAAAAAAAGAAGAAGAAAAGTTAATGACATATTTATTCGAATTGTTTATATATTTAATCACATGATTTATCCAAATCTTATACTAGTAAAATTGTTTCTTTTTTTAAAGTGTTATAAGTCGATTTATAAAACGAAAAAAAAAAAATTATATGACTTTTAAAGCGTCATTGAAAAACACTTATGTTGTTCTTTGATCTGCAAAAGTCATTTTGGTATTCAAGTCAAATAGTTCACTATATTTCAATAATTGGAAAAAAGCTTGAGGAAAAGGTACTTTGAGATATTTTTATTTATATTATTGATAGTCTACACTTCTCGGTATACACGGTTGTGTTGAAGAAGACTTGAGATAGACCCACCGATCCATTCAGAATTAATTTCTGAATAGATCTGAGGATGTCTGTCCGTCTATCCGTCTTGTTTTTGTGCGTTCAACTTGGAGGTCGCAATTTTTGACACATTCTTTGAAATTATATTTTTTTATATTTGAAAATACATTGAAAATGGTTCGAGTCGGACCCCTTCTTCGATCGACACTTATATAGCACCATGTTTTGAAAAATTGTTAATGAATGATGTATAAAACAAAATTATTTAGGGCTCTTAATGGTGGGTCGCGACCCACTCTAGAGTTTTCGCTTGTTTCAAATTCCAATTTTTTATTCAAAGAGTTGTTCAGGAGTAGGGATAGCGTTTATCATCTCTTGCTTCTGTCTCCGTAGAAGAAACGAAACGACGCTCAGGCAAACAACAAATCTTTGATTGAAATCGAGAAAGATTTTGGCAAATAGTGATGGGACGATAACACGTTTCACTTGAGTGCTACGAAACGTTTCCAGATGGATTTAGCAACATGGCTCTGAATGTCATTGTGTTGAAAACGACTTAATTTCGCGTTTTTTTAGGATGTATTAGCTTTCGGTAGGCTTTTCTTCAATAATAACTTCTTTGGTTTTGAATGGTTGGGCTTCGGAAAGACGGAGGAAAAAATATATGCAGACCATGACCTTGAAGCGTAAAACAGTCGGTTTCATTCTTTACATCAGGTTTTCTTGCTTTTTTCATTCAAGTTATCATAACGTTTCATTCCTGATCGCAATCGATGATTTTTTTTCGAAGAGGACTGGATATATACGCATATATATGCTCCCAAACGGTATACTTCGGGGGCCTACCTTAAAGTCTGTAAAGATTAAAGATAAGGATTTCAAATATAGAAGCAACAGTTTTATTTATTGCTCTCTTAGATATGGGCGGTAAGTATGTTGTAAGCCCATTACAACAAAACTCTAGCAAGTTTTGAATAACGGTCAGTAAATCAATTCCAATGAAAATCCTTAAATATCATCGTGCATTAAAAAGTGAACTTATACCAGTTTCAAATGCAAAGGCTCTTATACGTATTTTGTTCATTAACGAGGTTGGTTTTAAAAGCTCAATGAAATTCTAATGTTACAGATGGTGCACTCAAATATTTCCAAAGGAATATTTTTGCTTTTACCTAATTTATTAAAGATCTACTTCTTCCTTGCATTCTTTTGGGAAAAAGTATTGATATTCTTATCACAATTAATAAGCCATCGATTCAGGTGGTCCTTTAGGGTTTATTTTATTTCCTGGTGTTTAGCGGGACTTTTCGTTGAGTTTTGCATAGTTTTATATTAATTTTGTATTACATGAAGCGGTAAGCACATGGAAGAAGTGTAAAGGAGTTGAGCTTTCTCTTTTTCCTACCATCGGAACTGGATGTTGGTTCATAAACTTTCCTGTCAACGAGTTCTGGGCAGGTCAGTAATACTAAAGGACTTTTGATACGCAAACAAACGTAACGAGAATATTTCGTGTGAAATGCCTAAAGTCAAAGCATTCCATTATTTTCGTTATTCGACCTACGGTTTGAATGATAAATAGGCGCGCAGCGAATAAAATTTGATTTCTCGACGGGCCACCGTGGCTTGTTTGAGTCCTCCTTTAGCAAAGCAACAGCAAGTAACTTTGATTTTCAAACCAAAAGTTTTATTTCGAAAATGCAAGTTTGGAAGAAATCGTCGTTAATACTCAGTTCCGCTTTGAACTAAGTAAACACCTAAAGAGAAGTGCACGCAAGCTAGATGTGTCCAATATTCACTTTCAGCCGGCAAATAAAGTGGTGACGAAGTTGCGTGCCATCGAAACTAGGGCACCTTGCACATCCAGTTAATCTGAAAACTATCAGCTACTGTCTCGTGGAGAATCCCGAAATATCACTTTATCCACTCAAGCCGCACAGCTACAAATTATCACCAACGTGCTCTTTGAATTCAGAACGGCGTTGGCAAAGTTATTGCCTGCTGAGGAAAAGTCGCAAGGGTCGTAGTAACGATATTCACGTGCAATTGATTTCGCACAAGTAAAGTGCCCTGAAGAATGATTTATCGCATAGTCTGCTAATTGCCAATGAGAGCTACGTCTGCTCCGATCCATTACAGAGACATTAAATTCAGCTCACGAATGACGGCTTTGTGATTAGCCGCCCTTGCCTAACGACGTAGAAGGACAATTTAGTGTCTGTTTTGCCTCAGAAACTTTAGACTGTTTTTTGTCGAAGACTTTGGGATAATAAAGACACAGCCGATTGAATTGAATATAATCTTAAGCAAGGGGAACAATTATTTTCTGTATCAAAAAAGATAAATAGGTTTAAACCCAGCAACAGCACTGCATTAACTTACGTGGCATGTGCCTATTCCTTCAAATGAAAAGACGAACTTTTAAAGTGTTTCTCGTAGCACTTAATAGTTTAGCTTTAGCTCTAATCTTATGCTTAAGCATATTATTGTCTTTGGCTTTGAATATCTTGTTTTATTATATTGAGGTATGGAATAAATAATTTTGATATATGTGCATGACTTCAGGTTGTACGTTGCAATGGTGTGACGAGCAATGACATATCTATGTATAGGCGTCAACTTAATATAGTTAATAAACTTGAACAAAAGAACAATTTTCTTCCACTAAATAATTTTAGATATGAAATAATTTTAAATTAATTTTTTTTTTAAGCCAGATGGCCAGAATGTTTTGACAGCTGATTTAATATTGAAAAAGGTTTGGCATCACAAGTCAATAGCAAAGTTGTCATCATACTCTATTTAGTTTTTTTTTAGAATAGTTAGAAAAGTAGTGCGAAAGATGACAAGTCATCTTAAAATTACATAAATATTAAATTAAATGAAGAATAAAATATTTAAGATATTTTAGCTCACGTAGTTCTTGTACTACTTTGCAAGTGTTGCTCTAGAAGTTTTTCAATACAGATAGACAGAAGTATTCAACATATTAAGTGTGTAAATATGAAATCGGAATTTGAGCACACGTCTACCTAATCCTCAATGCAGTTACTGTAAAACTCTGCAATTGCCGGCCTTTTTCAACTCACAGCAATGCAAGTTTCAGGATAGTTTGCAATTTCGAGTTTTGTGCCGAAAAAACAACATTCGAAAGGTAGTCATTTTTGCATCGTGCTGTTACTCGGGATGAAAAGCGAACTTGATTTGGGAGTGCCAGACGCAAAAATTCATGAGCCTCGAAATCGAACCGATACAGCGAAAAGACTATTCTCTGTGCCTGACGTGACCAGAACCGTGTTGTCTGTCAAAGTTTGGCGAACCGATTAATGAACCCTTTGCATACTTCATTTTCTTTTCGACATAGTAATTGCTGCAAGAAATACAATGTCGACACAGAGCCGAAATAGGAGTGCAAAGGGATAGTCGACGTGAACAGCCCGCTGTCACGATATCAAACAAAGGAACACAGTTGCACTCTTTCACATGTCATCCGTCCATCCGTCCATCCATCCATCCTTCCATATTGTAAGACAAATTCGCGACAAGTGCGAAGTGTTCGAACGGGAACCGAGAGTCCATACCGCGTACTCATCAAGCCCAAGTTCTTCCAATTACAACTTATTCTCAATGATGGGTCGGGCAGTTGTTAAAGAACGCTTTGACGCGGGTAGTTTACGACAAAAAGGAGAAGATTTTTGAAAGCATCGTTTCCATAAGTAGTCAGACAAGTGCCGCTAGGGGGCGGAATAAAATATTTTTCATCATTTTCATGAACTCGGCGTATATTCCGGTTTCATATCGACACACCTGTTGGCACAAGACCAAATATTAGGTTTTGAACTTGATTTCAAATGTAATCGCAAAATCTTCTTATCTCCTTCAATCATATAAGTTTTCGTTTAATTTTTTTTTTTTTTTTTTTTTTGTTTTGTTAGCTTACAGAATGTATGTGCAACTTGACACTATTATCGAGATATTTAACAATGATTTGTAC
>KK502600.1:258522-345438 GCA_000688735.1 Glossina austeni
AAAAAAAAAAAAAAAAAAAAAAAAGAAGAAATTCTGCACTCATAAATCAATAGAGTACATAAGAGAGAACAAAAAAAAAGCGACATGACCGTTGAGATCTATCGACAATAGCACCAGCAACTACACTTAGCTTATCTGCAGCATGAAATTGAAATAGCAAAACCAACGAAAGACCTGGCAAAAAAAAAAAAAAAAAACTGAAAATCTAACATAAAAGAATAATAAAAGAGTTAAAAATTTTCGCAGAAAATCTCAGCACATGTACCACGGGTGATGTCCATGCAGTAGAGTTGGAGGACGAATAGCAGTTTTCATAAAACGGTTAACGCAGTTGAATTTTATACGCACCACCTAGGGGCAAAAAGTATGTTAATGTCGGCGGTTCGTTTGTATCCTTTAGCGATAACAACCAAAACCTTTCTCTGGCCCATAAAGTTGATGTATTTTTAATCAATACGAAAGTTTAACGGCATCTAGCGCACGGCAGGATGAAAAGAGTTGACTATTTCTCACCTACAAGTAATGTAAAGTAATATTCATGGGTCACTCAGGCTAAGGTTCACCTCTCCAGGTCTCCAGGTACCCTTTCTATCAGGTAAAGGTTACCCTAGATAGGTCTTTCTCTCTTTCATTTTGTAGAAGTTAAATACATATTTCAAAGACTCCATAAAATACACGTACATATACATGTATATATGTAAATATATGGGTACATATCTTGCTGCTGCTACTAGGATTTTGAGTCGATTTAGTCAGGAACGGACAAAAAGTTGGTCTGCCTTATACTTTTCATTGGAAGGCTTATATTCACGAGAGAGATAGCACACGTTGAGCTATTTTCTACGTCTATTTAAATCACGTTTACATATTCAAGAATTTAATTCACCTAAAATCTATAAGAGATGGCAGGTCAAGGAAAAATTATTAGAGCACAGCTTGGTTCAAAGACATCCTGAGAGGAATTTATTTATTTGTCCTTAATATTTGAACCACCGGTAACGCACCCTACACTTTTGTCCACATTGATGGTTAAGACGGATTGTGTATAGAGAGGGAAGAAAGGTCAGCGTAAATAAAGATTCGATCGATCAACTGAATGTTTAACAAGATTTCCGCTTACATTTCCTACATAACCCCAGATCACCAACCTTCTTTACTTTCCCCATACGCTTTCCAAGTCCGCAGAGACACATTCAAGTTTACGCCATGCTCTCAAGCCAACTATTGCTTCACAAGTTCGTAGTGTAGACACCAAACAACTCTTAAGAAAACTTGGCTTAGAAACGAAATTCTGATACAGTCTTTAGTTTCTCGTCGCCAAAAATTATAGAAATCTAATGTGTTGTCAATAACTGCTACTAAACGAGACCATCACGTGGGAACGCCACTACCATCATCTGCTAAAAATGCACCTTAAAACTATCGAATTATATAAAAATCATGATTTTGCCACTTGAGTTCAACAGATTCGCCTCCAACGCCTTATAATAAGACTCGCCCACCAAAGGTTTGCAGCACAGTACTGGAATGTATTAAGCGGCTTTTCTTATTCACCCGATCTAGTTCTTTCTCAATAATCTTTATTTTAATCGATGACTTTTTATCTATTGCCCTGGTCATCTCTTGGATAGCTCAATAGCACGAGTTGTCTTGTGCCATATGGAAGTTTACTTTCGTAACATATCTCCTGGTATTTTTCCACAACAAACTCACAATTTCATTAAAAAATCTACAGGCATTCATTCACACAATATTCATATTTTATTATTATTATATATTATGTACATATGTATTATTATTATTATTGTTATTATTATTATTAATTTACCCAAAGAAATGAATTTATTTGTAAGAGTAAAGCTGTAAAGCACTACCACTGCACTCCACTGAGACTATCGGTTTTATTGAAAAACTCTGCCGAGATTTGATTGAGCACGCATTTACACCTATGTGCTATAAATGAGTATTTTTGATCAACTTGATATTCTGATTCAGTTGTCCGTCATTCAGTTCGTCTCTTATCTTTTGCTGGAATTTTTACGATTGATTGCGAGGGAACGAGAAGTCCGGTTTGAGTTTGAGTTTGCTTATGTAAACATGCCTAAAATTAATTGATGGTGGGTGTGAAATATTCGCCTTAAAACGAACATATGTACGTTTATAATTTGTATTTGTTTTCTTTTTTTTTTCTCACTCTGCAAGCAGAGCTAGTTTTGAATTAAAGTTAAGCTAAAGCCATGCATGGACTCATATATGCCTACACATATGTTTATGTATATCTTTCGTAAAAATTATGACAAGATCTTAGACTCACAAACAGCACGAGTTTGTGATAAACATCGAAATCGATTTGTTTTTTTTTTTGTTTTTCCTTCTCTTCGTCTCTGACAACTACTAACCAAGTTGCCAGCACAGTGCGCTCACAAATGCCTTTCATTGGAATTTTATATTAATGCGCTTTTTTTTTTTCTTCTTCTTCTTCTTTTCTTTTACATAAATACGTATGTGTGCAAGTGCGCATAAGTTGCATGTGGTTATGTGTGTCAGTAGCTTTGCAGAAAAGAAAACAAAAAAAAAAAAGATGTCATAAATCTTCTAAATACACAACAATACCACTAAGCATATTCCATTGTATAAAACGCTTAATATATTTTGCAAAAAAAAAATAATAAATAAGAAATAAATAAAAAATAAAAAGACAGCAGCCAACAATAAAAAAGCTAAAGAAAACAAAAACAGAACTTGACACAGAAAACCACTTAAAGGACATAGATGTACAAAAAAAAAACAAAAAAAAGAAGAAGAAGAGAAAAACAAAGAAGAAAAAAGAAAAAACAGCACCCATAACTATTGCATTCAATATGGAAAACAGCACGTTCATGGTACACTGAATGATTATGATGATGATTATGACGGCGATGAGACCGCTACCGAGAATAATATATACCACATATTGCGACGTCCTAAGTATGTAATTTTCTTTATATAATGGTGTGTGTGGGTTTTGAAAAGCCATTCAAATTGAGACCTTTTTAAAGCAAATAAATGTCAACTTAAGCGCAAAAACGTGATTTTAACGCATCCGACAGCATTGGAAGGAAGAAATGATGTCAAGCGCTGACAAAGATAAGCGACATATACAAAGCATTGAATCAGGCACTACATTTTATTATACGTAAAATGATTCCATTATTAATATACATAGATATGTATGTATGTATGTGTATGCATCATAAATAAAATGGGGAAAAAGATCATTAATAGCTAAGCATTTATTGTTAATAGATAATAAAAAGAATTCAATTCATTCTCATATTATATGCAGATGTCAAGAAAAAAGAGAAAATTATTGGATTCATTATCCAGCGTAAGCGTCATTTACGCATTTCATTACTATAGAAGAAGATTGGTCAAGTATTGTCTTCTAAGTAGTAACCGCGAGTGCTGCTAGCAAAGAAGATTAGAAAATGACATGGCTTTGACGAAAGTAGTCGCTTGCCTTGACATGAGGCCCGCAAAAAATTCCACAGATAAGCTAACTCTGCAAAATTCGCAACAAGCGAACAGAGAGCATAAAATACGTTCTGCTATTTATTGATTTAGGGGATTTCCTCTGCTTTGGTTCGCATACATGTTTGTGCAGTCGTATGGTAATGCTGATCTCATATGTACACATTGTGAGCTTTCATTATAATCGTCGATTATGTGGTAACGCCGGCACAACCCAAACCAGAAAATTCCATTCTTTTTCGCATGTGCACGGAAGAAAATATTTAGAAAAAAAAAAACATTACGTGATTTTAATTGAAAGAAAGAAAAAGTAACCCCAGGAACTTTTGGTGGCTTGTAAGGTAAGTAGCTAAAATTAGAGAAACTTCAGCAGCCTGAACAAAATTATTAGAAGCAAGAAAAAAAAGGAGGGCTGAGGGCAGCTGAGGGAAAAGTTGTTAAACTTCATTAAACCAACAGTGCTTCAATAAAATCAATGTAGAAAAATACACACACACAGATCCAGTTTTTGAGCACAATAGGTTAGAATTTTGATTCTATATCTGAATTTTATTAAACAATGCTTCAAACCGACTGACGGAGCATAGATTATTTGTCTGAAAACTACATACGTACTAGTTGGGCGAGGGAATTACAAGATATGTTATGTGAAGTAGGAAGTATTATAAAAGTAAGAAAAAGTTATTTTGATCGCAATTTAATTTTTTCTTATTGGAGGGTATTGCAAGGATCCTCAGTTTTGTGCGGAGGCCGAAAATAATTGAACTGCAACAAGCAAGAAATCGATTTCTTCAATTGATGGAAAGCACTCCCAAGGTCTTTACTAATGCGATTACAGAATCTTAGCGGATTAATCTTATTCTCATTAAAAATATTACGTGGTGTAAACTGTTCGTGACTTAAATCGCAGCCCATATTTCTAGCCACAGGCTTAATACACATGTTTTCAGAAGACTAAATATTCTTTTTATTCATTTCAGACTATAATGGTATTACCCCCTATGAAATGTGGAGAAAGATTTTCGGTTATTTGTCGCATGCAAGTTTACAACAAGTAAAATTGGTTTGCAAGGAATGGTACGAATTGGCCCATGCACCCGCATTAAAACGCAAGTCCATGCTTGTAATTAGTAAAAGCAACTTAAACGATATCGATGAGATTCTGGAACGCCGTAAAGATTTTTCGGATTGTTTAACATACGAAAGCGTCGAGGTGCGGAATGAAGCCCGTAATCACTTGCTTTATGATCTCGAAAAAGATGATCTACCGCGTTTAGTAAAAGTTTTCCGAAACTTAGGAGCTCGTGTTCTTAACCTAAAAGTTTATAATTTCCTAATTTTCTCACTAATTCAAGATCATTTACCGATGCTTAAAGAATTGGATTTGTATGGTGCGAAAGAGAAGAACGGTTGGCATGCAGTAGTGGATGTAAACAAGTTGCAAAACGTCGAGTCATTATTGCTGCCCTCATGATCAATTTCTTTACGCGGCAAAAACCTCTTTCAAATGTTTAAAGAAATTGAGAATAACATTTCATGAGGAGACAGTGAGTAAAGATTTGGCTTTCTTAAAAGCACACGCACACTCATTGCGTTGGCTTCAGCTTGACATTCGTGGTGAGGGGAGCTTTTTACATTTAAAAACGGAGTGGATAGAAACCTTCAATAAATTTTCTGAATTGGATGCGGTGGACATGTTCGGAGGTTTTCGTTATAGACAATATCTCGCAGACCTTATTCTGGGAACTCTTTGGAAAAGATGTATCCCTACAAACTTATCGGTGCCTTTGCCTTTTGCTTAATAAATGTTTATTTTAACCAGTCTTTCGACGTTGTTTTATATTGAAATACCGTTCAGATAAAGGTAGTAAAACTATTTCAGCCGAGTGGTGGAAACGGATTGCACCCAACGATCAGGAATCAATTGTTATCGAGAAAAATATTTCCACCTTTGCTCCGCATGTTATGTTTAATTGTTATGTCCAGTTCCATTTACTCTTACGGAGAGAGAACAATTCGGAGAGAACAATTTTCAACTCCCATATATAGTTTGAAAGCGAAAGCTTACTCTGAGACTCTTAGCTTAAAAAGAAAGCATCGAGCACTTGCAACATAGGCTGTCGGCTCTATCATAGAAAAGGAAATTATATAATGAGCCTAGTGGTTTTAATAAAATAATATATTGACGGAGAGAGGCATTGCGTTCTGTCAATAATTTCATGATCTCCATAGGATTAGTTGTTCCAAATGCAATTCATCTAATAAAAGAAGCGTTAATGCGGTCACAAGGAATGCGCTTTCTTCTGTCCACAGTTGCAGATTGGAGAAGAAGACTATTTTCAGATTAATTGTTTTGATCCAGACGAATTCTTGAAAATGTTTTGATCTTGATTTTCTCAATGTATGTATAGTGGTGGAACTAATTGATGATAGTATTGTAGATTTCCCTTCACAGTCAATGTCTATTTGAAGGTCCATTTTTCCATCCATATTCACCTATAATTAGATCAGCTTGCGCATTTGCCAATATGATGACCGATATGACTTGACATCCAAAGTATTTTAATTTTATCGTGGAATGTGTTGATGACATTCCTTAATATGTTGATGGTGGTCCAGTGACAATTACATCTTTGAGCCTGCCTCTTTGCCATACGCTTTAGTCCGCTTAAGTTTTATCAGAGAATACTTCTGGCTGTACTCCGTTCAAGACTTCCAATTCAACTTTGATCGCTTTTCATGGACTTTAAATGTACTTTCTCAGAAGACAACATAGCTTATTGTTAATTTCATAACATTGATATTTTATCACTACATCATGAAATGTTACTAAAACTCTTCAGTTGCATACCGCATCCAGATTTGCAAGAAATGATGCCAACTAGCCCACGCTCGTGAGTTAAATAGACATCAAAGCTTATAATTATCATACGAAACATACGATATATTTGCGATATCATGGAACATCATAAAGATCTTTGAGAACATTTGATTTGTGAGAGCGTAGAGATGCGTGATTACGTACCTACAGGCACGTATGTACAAGCACCTGAATATGCAATCCCCAGTATCTAGTAGAAGTTTCAGCATATTAGGAGCTCATATTCTTAAATTGAAATTTCGCGAGCAAGCCACCATTTAATGATTATTTGGCATAGCTCAAGGAACTGAATTTGCATGAATTGTGTCCAGCTTTGAACATACCTTGAACCATTATTGATGCCTTTATATTCATAAGCCTGAAAATTTGTGCTGAATCTGCCGGAAGTTTATATTTATTTAAAACGCATGCATCGTCATTGCATTGCCAAGAAATCAAAAAGGTCAACTAAACCTTATAAGAAGAGAGATGCAAGAAATTTACTTGCTTGGAAGTACTGACTACTAGAAAGGTTCCACAAATTGATGAAATAAATGTAAATTATGGAATCTTGCTCCTGAAAATTCTCTTATCAAGCCTTCCACAGAAAGTCATCCTAAAACAATAGACTTGGAATGAGCCGCACTACAACTTAGCTCTTTCAACGGCAAGTGGCGTCAGTAGGATTTGTGTTGTTATGATTTGATAAAGAAAGTCTTGTATTAGTATGGCACAGAGTGTATGAAGACAGTGTGGTATGTGAAAACGTTGACGATAGTATAACTCCAAAAATGAATACAAAGTTGCTCCAATGTTTACCGAATCTGGCTGCACTCAATTTGATAGATTGTGGCATGTATCCAGACGACGAACCTTTGCTGAGGCCATGTAGCAGCATGAGGGGCCGCACAGGCAATCTTAGATCGATTCAGAAAAGCGATTCTTAAGTGATAATAAAAAGTACGTCTATCTTAAGTCCTTTTGGGTGTTGCATTTATCCGCACACGTTTAATATATCCCTGTGCCACAAGTGCTGTAGGGTAAAAAACAAATATTTGGTGCATTATCAAGTGTAACCCTTTGTGCACGTCACTACAAGGAAAATGATAAGACACATTTTTGTAAATATGATGAATCCCATATGTTCACAGCAAAAACTAGAAAATTTTATTAAAATTATCTGTGGCATAAATAGTGCTCAGGGAAATGGTGAACGTATCCTCTCCTATAAGGTTAGCGAATATCGGTTTCAGAATCGAAAATTTGACGGGAATAATTGACACACAATCTACCTATTAAATAATTGCAAAATACAGGTCCAGGAAAATCAAATGTCTTTAAGGTTTGACCTGGGTTGCTACCTACCTGTAGTAAGACATAACAAAGACGGCAAATGGAATAATACGTTGCCTATCGCCATCCAAGTAACTGCGTGTTCGTTGCCGTAGCATTCATTGTTTTAAAAAATAAATCAGTTACATACCGTCTAATTAACTTAATCTATTGTACTAAAATGTTTGTTCAAAAACTAGTTTTAGTTAAATTCATTATTAAATTGAATGCGAACTTGTGATAGATGAAAAATCAAATTATACTGTTTTCATGGCACCAGCAAAGGATAATAAAATGACAGCGGAGTTTATATGGTCCGAAATCGTACGACTTCGCACAGTGCGGGTTAATAAAAAATTTTGTTTGAAAACAGGAAGGACATTATTTTCATAATTATATAAAAGCAATATTGATCGGCATTGGTTTGGGAGAGAAATTTCGTTTATGTAGAGCAAGGGGGCCGGATTTTATCGACTTGCATCGCCGTATCCATAAGCTACCAAATCCCTGATGTATAATAGCGTTATGTTGCCACCGAAAATGATAGAATTACTGTCTGCAACTTTCCTCCACGAGTAGGTAGGTATAAGAGTTTATTTTGTTTGCTGTTCATGCGGTCTTTATGTATCAACTGGAATAGTTTGCACCGCATTATTTGGTGGCATAGCATTGAGTAAGAAATATTTGCCATTAAACAAAAATTCAAGCTATTCTCCGGGCAGTAGTAAATACAAATACAAAGTGTACAAAATATTCATGCATATGTACACATGCATACACGCACATGCATAGATACCTATGTTACCTGTGAATATAATTTCCAGACTTAAAATATCTTTTTGGGATGTAAAGAACATTAAACAAGAATAGGAAATATGTGCAATTTTAAGCAGTTGACGTATAGTAATGCGGTAAATACCTTAAGCACAAAGAAAGCTTTACATCTGCATTGACAACATAAAGTAAAAAAAGCAACATAAACAAAGCGAAACAAAACAAAAAATGGAAAAAATGAAAATTATAAAAAATATACATCATCACCGTCATCCACTGCGTTGTCATCGTCATCGTTTTCATCATCATGCTGAATAACATGACTTTCCGCTAAAACTTTAACCGACAATGACACTACAACACATGATACAAGTTCATGTACGTATGTACCGACCACAAATTCATGACGTTGAATGTATGTACATTATGTTGCATGTCGTCGTTGCTTAGGAAAATCCCCAGGTGACATGATGCGACATTGAATGACGATGAACGAATTCTGTTTTACCCTCCCTCCAACCCAAAAGAGAGATTTTCTTTTCCTTTTTTTGTTTGTTTTTTTTTTTCTTTTTTTTTTCCTCTAAGATTTACTTGTATTTGGTTTTTCGCTTTAAAAGAAAATTAACATTTGTTGGTTTGTCATATTGGCACACTGATGACAGAAAGCCCGAATGGCATAGACAGTATATTACAAGTATTACGTTATCTTTGTAATGTGCTCGCAGTTTGAGGGACGTAAAGCAGTTAGATCATCATTATTTCGTGCACAAAATTTATGGGTTTATGGGTAAAGTAACGGTATACTATAAAAAGAATATACCAAAAACGGTAAAATAGATAGAAACACAAATAAAACGTTTCGTATGAAACTGTAGCGTAATAATATGCGGTAACTAACGAGATGAACCAACCAACCAACCAACCAACCAACCAACTAACCGACAACAAGGCCTAAGTCAAGAGGGAAAATGTGAAATTAAAATAAAGAAAGATTTCAAACAAATTGTTTGTTTTTTTTTTTTCTTTTTTTTTTGCAAAAATTGTTTGTGCTTTTGATTAAGAGAGTTTTAAATATAGTTTATTGTGTGTCCAGCATATAAACAAAAACCGCAAGCAGTGTTACGCAATTAACTTTAAATATTTATGTACTTGAATTAATTGCTACTTTATGGTCCTGTCTTTTCCAGTTTAAAAAGACCGCCTTAATCACGTGAACGCAACAGAAGATGTTATTCAAAATGTTGTCTCTCGCAAGCTAAAATTGTTCGTTTACTTTATAGGCTCTGCTGAAAAGCCAATTAATCTTTGGAAGCAGTTGACGAAAAGGTACTGGCACGCTAATCAGATTGCTGTAGTGAAGGGAAAAAGAAATTACGATAACTTATTGCTTGCAATGCTTTACTAGCCCTTGGACGAAGAATCTGTTAGTAGAAGAAAATTACTTTATCAAAGGCTTTTGGTTGCCACCCTCTAACGTTTCATTTTTTTTTTTTAATTCAATTACTATTCCCAGGGATTCCAGGTAATACGAACTCGAAACACGCTATAACCCACTCTTCGGACTATCACAATGTTAGGTTTTGCTTTCGATGGTAATGTATACAAGGAATTGGACCATTTCGTTCTCTACTTCCACCTCTCACCTCATCATATGAAACTGGAAGCTTAAAATTGATGTTTATCATGTTGTAATTCTTGAAATCCTTTTGACTACTCCTGCATCTTGACCGTCACCATTTTTGAATATCGCAAATTCACTTTGGCGTCAACTAATCCTCCACCTGTACCGTAGTTTACGAGAGGCTTGCTCTGCTGCCAGTCATCTTAAGACAGCACCATGTAGCCTTCCCACACTACTATTGTGAAATTGTGTTGCTGTTCAGACATTTGAAAGTGATCTATGAGCTTTAACTAGGAAATTACAGGGACGTTACTGTTGCACGGTATAATCTTCTTCAGCTGCTCGTGGAACACCTTTTTGGCGAGTTTCGTTATATTGTGATGTTAGAAACCCTATCATTTTTCTTAACAATTCATATTGAGCTGCATCTACCTATCACTCTTGAACACCTTTTGTCTATCCTAGAGCACCCCACTTGTGTTCGTTCAAACAGAAAATCACCATTTCCACCACAAATCGAAGAGAGCAGGTTGAAAACAGCAGGCAATTGTGGCGGTGTCGCGCTTTGTGCGAAACTTTGTGCTTTATACTCTTTGGAGGGGCATAAAATTCGGTTTTTGGCGACTTTTGTAAAAGTTATGGTTTCTTTACCAAATGTCGGAAAAAGTGTTAATGATGCTTGTGTGAAATTGGTTAACTACAGATTCTCTAGCTCCTGGAATGGCACCAGCACTATAAAGAAGTTAACTTCCACCAGGGAAATCAATCTTATACAAAATGGAACATCCGTACTATTAAAGCTTGATAAGTATTCATCCATTAGATAGAGACAAGAAATTGCTTACTTACTCCTGAAAAAATGTAGGCGGAATTAAATCGTCTCAATATTTTGCATTTAAGTTCATGTTTAGTCAAATACACTCTAGGAGATGTTCTAATCGCCAGGAAGTTGGAAAACAAAAGTCATACTATTATAAATGGTGGCGACAATGTACTTAAGTTATTTTCCGTTGCGTAGCTGACTAGCACAAGGACAGCGCAAAATTGATCTTTCATGCTCATAAATACGATTCTCTCTATATATATATATTTCAATTTTTCAAAAATTAAAATGCTTTGACTTATTTTGTATTAATCAATAGAAAGGCTTTACTCTTCTAATTTCAAAATGGCAGTGTCTATAAAAAAAACATTACAATTTGATGTTTTATTTATTATGTGAAAAACAAATGACAAATTAGTTGTAAATCCTCACAAACACATAGTTGTGACGATATGCTTATAAAGACAGAAGTAAAAATTTACTATTCAATGTCACATTTTTAAGACTTATTTGCGCATACAATTAAAACATAAACCAGTTTTGGTTAACATACTCAGCGCACTGAATAAATCATTGATCGAAATAAATCTTATTTATATTAACATTTAATTATATTGTCTTTTATGTACAACCTCACCCAACTCTTACCATATATACGAAGGCAGGTATTTTATTTTATTTTTATTTTTTTGTGTGCACTACGGACACACGTGTTTTTAGTGAACATTTTTGTATCATTTATCACTCTTTATAATAGCAACCGTCATGGGGGAACATACTGCCGACTGTCCTTTTATATCACTTGCATATACAGGCGTCACTCGTTTAACATGGCACTTGCAAAACATAATTTCGACACAGCAGGGCACAAAGTAAACGTGTTAAACGAGGGATGCCTGTATATGCTGTAAATCGTAAAGCCACAGCTGTTTCCTTCCGCACACATTTGTTCGTTTCACATGTGAGAAAATCTCGTCTATCATTTTAATTATCAACTGCGTAACACATACAATCTTTAGAAAAATACATTGTCCTAATGGACAGGTTCACCAGTTAAACAAACCAATACGCAATTTGGAAATGGAATTATTTTCCTCTGATATATAGAAATCAATAACTATTGATTTGAGTGCGCCGTGAAAAAGCCATTAACTCACTGAAAGCACCGTATAAAAAAGATATATATTAAAGTGAAAAGTTCATCTAAAGATCGGTCCACCACATAATACCCTACACTACTCCGCACTGCCCTGCAATTATTCATATAACAATCTTTTAAAATAAGGTGTTATATGGCAAGTGGTCGAAATAGTGATCCGATCCAAAACGTGTTCATGTATCAAATTTCACATATATATCTCAAATATTGCGGCTTATAGATTACGTACAAGAAAAACAAGATGACAGACGAACAGACAGTAATTCTGAATCGATCGGTATAATCAAAATTTCCCCACAAAATTAATATATCTTTGTACCGCAGATGTGTTAGAATGTAACGAATAAGACTTAGCCGAAGACCATACGTGTAGTATCGTAAAACGCCGTGCAAAAAAAGACATATGTTAAAAGGAAACACATGTTTCGGTTTGAAGCCAAACTATAGTAATAGAGATTATTTGAAGAATTCCCCAGCGTGTTACCGATTAATGATGGACGGTTAAGTTAGCTAACATCACTTCTCTACTTTTAGCAAAGCATCTGAGTTTGTGTTATCTGCTATCTATAATTATTACAGCGGCCTAAAATTATTTAAAGTGCAAGGCGACTTTCTAAAAACAATTAGCCTTTAGAGAGCTCTTCAAATGTCAAAATGCTCGAGTGCATTGCGTTACAAATTTAACCAACTGTTGTCCACAGAAGAAGGCGCAGCGTCGCTTCAAATGCCGTGCAAAAAAAGACCGATGGTAACATGAGATCTATTTTCTTCTACTTATCACAAGCAATTATTCCATAAGTCATTATTATTGAAATCGTATCTATAATTAGAGTTTGTATAAAAAGATGTAAACATTCAAACTGCCGGGACCATACCGTAGATAATAGTAGAATAAATAGTCGACGGGTCAATGAGGATTAATTTTCTGGTAATTAAAGTTAGCATCACTTGTGGGCCTTTCTTTATTTGTTTTTTGCATTAAAGTTTCACGTGTAGTTTTAACAGTAAGCGAACCTTTAGAACAAATGGAAAGTTAAGGTCTAATATAACGAGCCCTTTAGAAGTCGGGGCAGTAATAGGAACGTCACTAAAACCGCATCTGGTTATTTAAGATTTAAAAAGCGATTACCTATACAAATGTTTTCTGTGAAGAAAATCGTATGAATTGCGCGCACACACCCTTTTTTATGTAGAATAACTCACTCTAGCATGAATAAACACGACCCTCCTTAAAACGAATACAGTTTTTTTTTTTTTTAGTCTAACCTGGATTATGAAAGATAAAATTTACTTAATATCTTACTCGCTGTATGCATACAAATGCCGATAAGACAAAACTGGTTGTATACTACATTTGTCCCATCATTTGTAACAACCTGATCAAATATTTTATGGAATATATTTGGTCTTGATTAGCAACACTTTGCGAAATAGACTTGGATGCTTCCCATTTGTTTTTAGAATGCTTAAGCTTACAAAACCGAGATGGAGAGCTATATCTATAAATCAATGTTGGCACAATAATTCTTAACGATGAACAAAAGTCATGAAAACTGCTCACAAGAGTCTGAAACCTGCAATGTGCAATCTGGCATAGATAGCAGAATCAATGCCTCGTAAGATTTCCAGTACAAGAGATGCGTGTAATCGACTCATAAACATCCCTAGTTCACCTGGGATTGTAAGCTAAAATCTATAGCAGGTATCGGAACTAAAGCACGCCAGAAATATTTATCAAAAGTTTCCAAAATTTCCATGCGAAAATGCACGTGATCAGCCCACTGTAACCTCAATATGTTACTTATAATGTAGAGCATATATCGATCTATAACTTAGTGACAATATTCAGCAAAGCCTTTTAGAAGCTCAACTAAGTTCGCAAATATTTCACAAGTAATCATAATAAACTTAAGTTTATAAATTACCACCGACAGTAGACAGCAATCCATAGCTTTATGGTCGCCCTTCTAGCCTACTCGGCTAGTTGTGCGGAAACATTTACCAAAGGCTGCTAAAAGTTTAAGGAGACAGGGGGCGTAACCGAGGGGTAAGTAACTACAATAAACTTGAAGCTGTAGCCTCCCCTCTAGCATAGACGTTGCCCGTGACGTTTTAACGTAATAGAAGTATTTATGGAAGCCCGCAAAAATTTAAGAAAAGGGAAAAGGGCGTCAATAGTTCATCTAGTGACGCATAAACCTTTTGTGAAACCTTGGAAAATTGTGCTTGCGATATACTAACATGATCTCCGCAAATGTATGTGTAATGACCTGAGGTGATGGGAGTAACACAAATTCGCCTCAAACCGTTTACGACTTTCTTAGATTGCGTTGTGCTCAACGCCATCCATGAATTATTAGATGCATTCGAATGAATTATTTATCGTTGCGTGCTATGTATTTATTAATATCACATTAACTGAGCTATTGAAGTGAATGTCAATGAATTGGAAAGCATTTAAAGAAAAGCTGTAACTACGAGCTAGTTATTCAGTAATTGATTTTACTTCCAATTAGTTTATTAATTTTATTGTTTACATATATAAAGAGCGTGCTGATTACTGCGTTTGTAGAGGAATGCGAGAAAAGAAAATCGAGTTAAATCGCATGCGCATGACATGCAATCCAATCCCTTGGCCGGCAAATTTCATAATTTGTGAAATTGTTTGAAAATAATTAAAAAAACAAACAAAAAAATATTTGCGGACGAGAGAGAGAATTCAAATAGAAATTAAATGAGATTTTCACATTTTTTAATGATTTGGCGAAAATTTAATGTAACGGAATATTTTACGGCCAGTGCCAGGCAAGTTATTGGCGACTCTATGTATGAATTATGAACTTGTTTTTTTCTTACATTACTTGCACTGAATAAACTTGATTTGTGTGCTGTTCGTTTGATTTTCTTTTTTCTTTTGTTGTTGTTGTCGGTGTTACTGTTTTTTTTTTTTTTTTTTTTTTTTTTTTTTTTTGGCATGTCTAGCGCAGACAAATAAACAAATAGCCATTCGACAAAGCAGCAATAAAAAGTTGTAAGTGGTGTGCAAAACAAAAGCGAAGTATGAAATAAATAATTGTTGCTTATCCAACAATGCGCTAATAGTAACTAGTTTTCGTTTTTCATTTTTATACCCTACACTGTTTGTGGTAAAAGTATAACAAGTTTTGGTCGGATGTATGCGACACCCAGCAACATTTAAAATAGGCTTCAGATTTAATTATTGAAACCGGTGTCGAATCATTTTCTAAATCGATTCAAGGATATATGTCCGGCTGTCCATTTGATATTTGACAATGATTTTTTTATATTTAACCTAACAGGTTCGAGATTTCGATATATTTTGATTAGATGTGTGAGTTGAAAGGCAGTGAATGCATTTTTCCCAAAGACGATGTTACTGAAAATAGATTGGATCGGATAAGTTCCGAAAAAGATAAAAAATTGTTATATGAAAAAGACTTCCCCTGTTTATTAATAGGATTATTAGTGTAAAATATTATTTTATTAGGCTAACCGAATATAAAAATGTTGAGAACGATTGGAGCAAGTACTTTGAACTCTCTACTATATAAACGTTCCTACAAAAATGAGGTTTTTGTGTGCCGCTAAGATCTAAGTTTTTCTCTTTTAGAATAAACACTCTTCCAGAATATCGACAGCAAAAATTTTTAAGGTAACTTAGGACTGCACAAATCCATTTTTCGGTTTGCCTGCCTACTTTAAAGCTCTCATATAAAGTACGATTGATATTTTGTGATAAATGTAGGGAAGTAGTGTTTGGATCTTTCATAGTCGACTTTGCTTGACTATAATGTTTTAACTTGTTTTTTCGCTTTTTGATTTTTTTTTGTCTTTGATTGCATAGACTCTCAAGTCTTTAGGTTCAACTAATGCTATCGCTATTGACTATTGATTCTGTCATTGTTTAGTCTTAATTATATCTCGGCATGTGCTTTTGCATGCCATAAAATGGCACACGCATGCCACACGCCTTCGTTCTCCGACTCGCCAGCCTTCTTGTCTAATTGCCTGCCTGTCTACGAAACGGTGGTGTCAAAAATTCTTCCATGTACCTCGTATGCACAAATATTTATTTGAAAAATTCTTACATGTTTTATAAGCAACTATGTTTGCTTTTATTGTCTCTCTAAATAAATACATCAATGTTTTGTACTTAGCTTTGCTTAACTTAACCATCAGCAAGAGCAGCATTCAAGCGTATGGTCACGCTTCTAAGTTTACCAACCAGCAAACCAACCGACCAAAGGTGAAACGCATCTTTGGTGAATTATCTTAAGCATCTTTACTTGTTTAGCTGATTGAATGTAACGACGAAACATTGTCAAAGCCAAAGTTATTGTTTTGAAACTCAACGCTTTTGGTTAAGTCAAGTCAGCCAAGTCCAAGTTAAGTAAGCTGACGGCAAGCAGTTATAGTAAAAATCCTAACGAAATGTTGTTCCTCACGCACTCGCAAATATAGTAAAATTCCAACAAAACGTGTTTAAGTAAAATTGGACAACAATAACAACAACAAATAGAAAAGACATTGAAATGATTCGGTTACATAAGAACTTGTAAAGTATTTAAGTAGAGCTTAACAACAGTAAGCTCACTATACGATTGCATTCTTGAAAACATTTTGTTTTTGCACAAAAAAACATCATTGACCACATGTTGATGTTCTTTGCCTTTTATTTTTATTTGTTTATTTTTATTTTTATTTTTACTTTTTTTTTTTTTGTTTGCTTATCTTTTTTCTATTAGACTAGAGTTGTTGACTTTTTATGTGCTGTTGTTGTCGTTGTTGTTATTGCTGTTGTTGTTGTTATTATTATTGCTTTTTTTAAGGTTCTCTTAGTTTAGAATACGTATTTGGTCACAAAATGCATTGCTACGTACATAGCTGTGTATGTATGTTAGTTATTGTGGTGCGTGTGGCTCTCTGTCATGCCATAAACGCACAAGTTTTTCCTGCTTTGTATCAAAGCGTTTATGGTATTTTCTCACATATAAAAACATACATAGATGTAGATATGCGCTCTTAGAATTATACGTACCCACTGTTATTGTATCGTTTTTCTTTTCTTTGCTTTGCTTTTTTTTTTTTGGGTATTTATTGGTTTTATTTTTCTGTTCTTCTTTCTCTGTTATGAAATATGCGCACAACTAGCAACATATCAAGTAATAATGTTGTACAACAACATAAACAACATGTTATGAAAAGTATTTTATATCATCTTACAATGACTTTGACATTAGTAACGGTTATTTGGTTTTTGTTTAACTAACTAAATGACATCATTGCGCCTGACTGCCTGACTGCCTGACTGCCTGAATACCTGCCTGCCTGCCTGCATGCCAGCCTAACTGCCTGAAAGCTTGCTTTTTACATTTATTGATAAATGATAGAGGAATGTTGGTATGTGTGCATCCAAATTCATGTTACTCATACGTCATGATTTATGGGAAGTTGATTTTTATTTTCTTTGTCGCAAATATGTTCAATCGCAAAGCTTACTTGTGTTTGTGCAACAAAATACTTGTCGTTTTTACCAAGTTTTCCAAAAAAAAAAAAAATAAATAAATAAATAAATAAAACATGTTTTACAGCTACTTTTGAAAATGGAAATTTTAGAAAACATTTTTTAATCATTCATTTCCTTATACAAATAAACAGAAATACTGAAAATACATACGTATAATATATTAATATATACATATTTACATATGCGTATATACATTTCTCGAAATAAATGATTTTTTTTATATTGACAACAAAATTGAGTAAAAGTAAACCAGAAGAAAATTCTTTAATTAACCGTTTGCCATAGAGCCGTTTTCAACATATTGGTTTTAACCAGCTTTCCGACCTCTTCGGAAGATACGCATTTAAATTGCGTCGCAAAAGTTTAGTGATAACGAGTGAACTCGTCATACACATGCTATGTGTAATGTGGAATTAGGTAAAATTTCTTTTATTTTTATACCCATCATCGAAGGATGAGGGGCACATTCATTTTATCAAAACATTTGCAACGCCCAGAAGGAAGATTCAGAGACTCCACAAAGTATACATCTTCTTAAGGAGCACCAAATTCCAAATCGATTTAAGTATGTCCATCTGTTCGTCTTTGGTAAACATTCTCCTGGGTGGAAAAGTGAAGCTTGTCGGAAATATTGGAAGTTCTTGGATGCAAGTTGGTATTGAAACTAGTCCAAATTGGTCAGATGCTTGTCACATTTGCGCAACCAAAAAAAGAAAACAATCACATCACCACTTCAAGAAAGGATATGAATAGACATTTAAGATCAATTCATTTCATCTTTTTTCTCGTAACATGCTGATAGAATCTGAGGCATCGGAAGAATGGCCAAAGCGTGTAAACACTCAAATTTTCATGGGGAAAATTATGATGATCGTTTGTTAAGTGTAAACTTCCGCTGTCTTGAAAAGGATAGAACGATAACGTCAATAAGAATTACAATAAAACATCAGCTCTATCAGGAAACATTGCACAGATATAATTTTATTCTATTTCTTCACCTTCGTATACGCTAAACTTCGTATCTTGTTGGAGACAATGAAAAACTAGTACATGCTAAGTTCTTTGCCTGCACAAAAAAGTTATGTTTTTCTCATTATATATCTCATATATATATTAAGTGCTTCACTTTCTGATCACAGTAATGTATCGGCTTTTATACAATTTATGTCTTCATCCGCGAAAGTACATGTCCTGGGGCATTAGATTTTTTGACTTGGTCGTTAGCGCTCAGTAAGATGTCCATTAAAAGCAATAGGCGTGGAAGATAATTAATTAGAGGCCGTAAAGCATAGCTAAATAGTGTAAATTGTAGGTAAGGCCTATGAAGCCCTCGGTAGACATTAAGTTCAACGACTTCTCTCTTACGTTCATATTTTACTCTTACATTTTATTAATTGGATGTGTGTAGACACTTTTCAGTGTTCACCTCTATCTCTCGAAAACTGTAGATCTTATTCTATAATTTTCCATAATATTTGGATACGACGTTGATCAAATTGTTCAGTTAGTTAAGTGTAGCCTATCGCGGTAGATGTAAGATAATTAGGAAATTTTAAAGATTAAGTTGTTTTTTCATTTTTTACATGAACTTATGTGTGCAAAGTCCGATCGCTATGTGCGGTCTATATAAATACATACGATCATGATTATGAATCTACTTTTTTTTGTTTTGCTTTTTTCTTATTTTCTCAGCAAAACTAAGCAAAGTAGCACTGTTTGCTTGTTAATATGTTAAAAGTCATTAATGTCCAACATCGGCATCGACATCGGCATCGGCATCGGCATCGGCATCAGCATCACCATCCATCTATAAAAGAGTTTGCTTTGATACTTCCATAAGATTGCTGTGGAATAGTTGAGTGATTTGCGTAATACCAGTGGCTTTAATTAGGGTCAGCCGCAAATTATTTGCTTGAAAGCACTTCATGTAGATAATGAATTAATGGAATTTCAATTTCAAATTTATTCGATTTAAGGTTTTTTTTTCTTTTTTGGCAAATGTATATTAAGCCAAACCAGAAAAAAATGGATATTTTTCATGTTGCAAGCAAACTTATTTTCATTCATAGTTGGTGCATAAATTTCCAATTACTGTGTCCGAAGAACAATGGGGGACAAATCTAAGAAGCCCATGTGGCCGCTACGAATTCAGAAAATGATTCCGGGCAAATATATTAAAAACAAAGCACGGGTCCATTGGGAGTCCTTATGGACGATGGATATACTTTCACAATCAAGTGTGTGGATTCGGAAAGTGAAAAGGGTCTCTAATTCCCATTCCTTTCTAAGCCTCACCATGTTTGCATGTATAGAAGACATCCTCCGAGTGATTAGTTATTGGAAGCAAATCACATCCTACTTAGTGGACTATAACTTTTTTTAATAAACAATAGAGCTGTGGGAGAAATTTGAATTCAACGAGTGGCTCCGCAGTCGTGAAGAAAAGACATCGATCTGCAACAGAAGTTAAAGCGAATAATGTCGGCATTGTATACGGGTGCGCGTATCAATCAGGAAAAGTCCTTAGTAGCCTATTTATAAACCGTTCGTGATAACAGAGTTCTACGAAGAAATCATGTTGACCGCTCTCTACTCTCTATACAGAAACCCGCCGGTGAATGAAACCTTGATAAGGAATGATTGGTTTTTCTAAGCGCGTGATCAATCATTTGCCTTGCCCTTCCGTATGTCCGCGAGTCTGCCTTGCCTTCTTGCGTTCAGCGCACTGTTCGCAATTTTCGATATACTTTAATAAAATTTGATAACATAAAAGGTGGGAAACGGACCACTTTTTCGATCACTCTTCACATAAAGCCTTATTTGTAAAAGTCGTTATATGAATAAGTGTATCAAACGATCATAGCTGTTTCAGCGTGAGCCGTATCCTCCTATAATGTGTTTATTTGTTTTCAGCTGCTTGCTTACTACAATTAAATATATTAGGGGGACTCATAAGTAATCAATTATTTTGCATTCATAGACAAAATGTTCTTTTGAAATGACATTTTTATTTTTTTAATCGTTTATGTAATCACCGTCGTTTGCGATGACTTGTTGCCATCGTTCCTGCAAAAGTTCAACCCCCCATCTTTACGTCATCTTTACGGCATCTCCACATCAAAGGATGTGACGTATTCATGTCAGCAAAGCCTTTGCCATACCCAAAAAGAAGCTTCAGTGATCCCGTAGAGTATATTTATTCTTGATCGGCGTCAATTTCTAAGTCGATTTAGTTATATTCGCTCGTCTATGTGGATGTGCTTTGTTGGCATTCTTTTGATCGCAAAAATTAAAATATTCCCTTAAAACTTGATAGGAATATTGGAAGTTCTTGCACACAAATGGTGATTGAAAGCTGTCGAAATCGGTCGAAGCACACGCCTGCAGTAAAGTGTGCATTGGAAGCATCTTTGTTTTTCTAAGCCCCAATTTTTCGAGTTTGACTGTTTGCTCATAAATTGTGAAGGATAGAAAACTGGAATTTTTTGAATTTATTTATAAAGAATCCTAGAAGAATCAAAAGTCAAGCGTTCAAATCTCAATGAGTTTGCTTTAGTCGAAATTATAGTGAGTGCTCAGCTGGTAAAGGCAGAACGTATGCCGATTGTGCATACACCCACTAGTTTGTGGCTGCTTCTCTATCTCTTTCTATTTCTTCACTTCTTTCCGATTGTCACCGTACTACACGAATACCCGGACGTCCCCTGAGTGATTGTGCACATAATAAAAAATGGAAAAAATCGCTCACGCCCGCGTAAGCTTATAAATGATCAAATTTTAATTTTTTCATTTTATTGCAAATAAAACCTCTTAATAATTCAACTATAACTTCGAACGCTCCTGACAACTGACTTCCTAATGGTAACTTGTAATAAAAACTTTATCCTATCGCAACATGATCAGCTATTATCGCCATTCATTTGCTCATGACTACACCAATTTTATCCTACCTTTCTTCGCGAAGAATTGATACGAATAAATGACTGGTGATGGGTAAACAAGATTCGGCCCGAGCCGTATATAACTTTCTTATATGTTTTTTTCCCTCATTTTTATGGCTTTAACAAACTTTAAAATTGAAAAGTTTTATAATTTCATTGACAGATCTTTCGTTTACACAGCTGTTTGGATAGCCAAAGATGTTCAGTTAACGGTAAAAGGGACATTTTTTCTTCCAGATGAGTGGTAAGAAAAGATTCTCATATAGTTGAATGAGATGAATATAATACAGTTTAGGAACCCTTTCCCTAGTGAACTGATAATTAAAAAGATTATTTTATATGTTCTTAACTGGCGAACTGTTTGATTACACTTTTTACTTAACAGATGTATGTGTATACGTGATTTGTTTTTCATACCCTACAAGATCATTTGTGATGTAGGGTACATTAAGTTAGTCCGGATGTATGTAACACCCAAAAGAGTTTAGGGTACATCCACCTTTTATTATGCCGATCGATTCAGGATCATTCGATAAATCGATTTAAGCTAGTCTCTCTCTGTCTGTCCGTGCAGTTTCTGAGCATGTAAACTTGTGTCCAAGCTGTAGGTCGCAATTTTTGAGATATTTTGATGAAACTTGGTGTACACAGGCGTGCCTTGGGCTAAGGACGCTCTTGAAAATTGTTCGGATGGGTCCACTTTTTCGATCACTCTACATATAACGCCCTATTTTAAAAGGTCGTTATATGGTGAAAATTACAATTTTCGAAATTCGTCGGCAACAGTGGCTAAGTGTTAGTATTTCGGTGTTAGAAATTGGCGTGAAAACTTTGCACCGGGTGGAGCAATGCTTCAGGCCTCTCCCACATAACCGTTCCTAGGGAATTTGGATCACACAGGTCTATTTCCTTGGATCCCCACATATATAGGCGTTATCACGAAACGCAAACTCTTTTATGCGGAAAAAGTCTAACCTTCCAATATGCGGCCATTCATGAAAGTTATGGCTTTGCATGAAAGTACTGTGGACTTTTTGGTGTATTATTGCCAAAGCGAGCGAATGACTTCACTAGGCGATATGATATAGAGTATGTAAAAGTCGGGTTTGCGCCACTATAATGTTCTTACTTTTTTTTTTTTTTTTTTTTATTAATTTCTTTCATTTGTAAAAGAGAAGAGCTATCATGGTAAGCAAGAAAGAAGAAGAAAAAAAAAAAAAAACGATTCTACCGTCACTCTAATGATAGCCCAGAACGACAAGACTGTGACCATTAAAAACATAAAATTTTAATAGTCATCAATCACAGCGTTAGTGACAACAAACTGCCGTGCCAAGCGGTCTAAATAAAAGAGACGAACACACAAACAAACGAACAAACGCAACAAATTGTCAGAGGTCTTTTGTTGTTTTTTTTTTTTTTTGAATAGTTCTTTTCAGGTCGCTACATAAAAACTTAGATCAAACAGTCATTTACACACATATAAATTGAGCTAGGAAGTACTTACGTACATATCGAATGTGTATGTATATGCGTTGATAGTCAAAAGTTAAGTATCAGTTAATGATGTAATAAATGCAGTAAATATGTCGCTATCCGTCCGTATAAACTTTAATAGAATATACACATACACACTTATTGCTTAGATCATTACATATATGTGTGCGTTGAATAAATAAACACTTTTCGCTTTATTACATATGAAATGCCATTCTTAACTTTTAATCATTCAGTCAGTCTCACTGTCCTCACTGACTGAGCTGAATGGCTGACCGACTAGGTAAACTTTGGTTTTCGTATGCTGGCTGTGCTATGGCTGTTAACTGCGGTGTGGTATAGACTGTTGACTCTGCATAAATAACGGTAAAAGTGCTATAAACTTAGGATCTACTATACACAAATGGCAAATTGAAAATTATACGCAGAATAATGCAAACACTCAAAGAATATGCAATGAATTATAGGTGTATATAGGAATGTGAGAAGAAAAAAAAGAAGAAAAACAAAATAAAACATGCTTTCATACATACGAGCAAATAACCGAATACATAGCCATAGGCGGAAAATAAATACTATTTATACCTATGAATGCATATGAGTTTGTATGTACATATGCATGTACGTATGCGTGCGTATACATATGCTTGCATAATAAGTCAGAACCCCTTAGGTTAGCACTCGTAAGTATTGTGCATTTGAAAATGGGGAAAAAAAATATATATGCAGTTAACTTAATGATAATGATGATGACGCTTTTAATGTCAGTCTTTTATTGCAACCAAACAATGTGATAATGTCGTCATGATAAATAACTCTTTACAATCAGTGAATCATTTTTTTATTGCCAGTTATATAACCAATTCAAAAAACAAGAACAACAATAATAACAACAACAACAACAACAACTATAAATGTAAGCTTGGGACGAACCTCTTTACTCAACAATCATGTATTAGTAAATTGCATATTATTTAACGTAATCGACTCATGATTAACAATTTAGCATAAAATGCAAGATTTCCCATTAACTTTCCGCTTCAAAATATGCCTTAATTTGTGTTAGTTTGCAAAAAAGCAAATAAAATAATGCTTAACAGTTCCGCACTTGCCTTTGAACAGCAACTTGAACTTGCGAAGTTTTTATCGCCTGCCTACCCGTGCGTGATTTCGGGGCTCTGAAGCTCACAAATATTAAGATGCGAATCTCTTGATACGTTAAATACAGACGGGGTACTAGTGTACCGATACGAGCTATAACTTCTTCATGCGAAAATGCCATCTTTAAGTTTTACGCAATCTTATAAGTTATTCCACTAAAATGTGTGCACAATAATTGCTTGGACTTTTGAATAGGTTGAGCTTGGTGTTAATAGATTTACTAAATGCGGGAGGCGTTACTTTTTCTGCTTAATTTGAAGGCAAGTGCTACTGAATCGTCCGAAGCATTAAAGGATATAGTGGATATAAAGGATACAGAAATGATTTGGATTATTAAACCGTTAACATCGTTGATAAACTAGAATATGCATGGTTTCCCTATAAGGGGACATCCGCTGTTATAAAAGAAATATTATTACCGATGAGATGGATTGTGTTGCCTTTCTCTTTATAAACACTAGACATCACTCCTTCTGAGTAACACTTTTTATTTTTTTCTATGCGCCTAATCACTCACATTATACGTGTAATGTAGTGACGGTAAGACGAAAGTGCAGGCTAGTGCGTGCGGTTCAAATCGGTAAATGTTATGTCTTTACTGACTGCGAGAACTCCCTCCAGAGATAAGACCAAGTATGATCTATCGCCCTTACATTTGAATCCGCGAACGTTGACTTGATGGTCGCGACTATTATATACTCGGCTACTCCGTGCGAGTCATTGGTTTTATTCAACGATTTATTGTCTGCCCGAACAGTGCCTCTATTCCTTTGACTACATACAATAAATAGATCTTTGTTTGGATAGCCTCAAAAGATGCATTACTTGTTTCTCTTCGAATTCATTTTCAATCCAGGTCTCTTAATGAAATACGTCACGACATTTATATACCCTACAGGGTTTAAAGTTTCGACGGATATAAATGAAGGGACATACAGCTTTATTGAAGCGATCGATTCATTCTGAAATGGTTCAAGCTTGCCTGTCCGTCTGTTCGTTTCATACCCGTAATTTTCTGCTGTACCTACGATCTGCAATTTTTCAGATATTTTAAGGAAATTTGATACACTGACGTGGCTAAGAAAGATCATCGCTGAAAAGTGGCTGGATTGACGCTTGAACACGTAAGCGAATTATATTCGGTCGCGACCTTCATCCCTATCCTAACAAAGAATACCCAAAGGAAAAGAACTGAATTTTCATATTTTATTATATTATTGAGTGAGCGCAGCTGATTTTTTCTATTCTCAGAATACGCATATCGCATATGTGTCGTACTTTATGAGTAACGAGAAAAAAAGACGAAAAGCAAAGGTATTTGCAGTTTTTGTGACATAGACGTGGGCTTTATAGACGCGTCCTTCTCGAACTCTGTTGCAAATTTGTAAGCGATATCGGCATTTTTGCCAACGAGAGAGTGATACTACACAATTGGGCAGACGGACAGAAGGACATGTTTAGCTGAATTCCAAATTTGAAGCCAAGGCTTGAAATATTTTATGGGATTTTTAAACCTTGCTTCCGTGCGTTATAAAAGTTTTGGCAAAAAGGAAGTTATGATACTATAAAGTTGAGCAGGTTTCCATTTTTTGCAGGTATGACAGCATCGTCCATAGAATATTCACTCAAATTGATGTAGATTTGCCTCTTGTAGTTTATGAGTAAAGAGCAAAGGCTTTTTGCTTAGAACTCAACACATGTAAGGATTCTCATGAAAACTGAACTTTTCCATGAAAAAAAAAGATGTCATTTTTGCCAACTTGTCGCAAAAATAAACGAAGAAATTTATTACATAATGTGGCGTAAGGTGTTTAACAGTTGCTTTTACCCGATTTTGCAGTGTTTTCATTGATAAACTTATAATCCTGTTTTTTTTTTTTTTTTTTTCAATATATGTTCGATTTTCTACATGAACATAAGATCGTCTCTTGCGAAAGCTTTTTAATAGCCGCATAATTCAGGTTACATGGAGAATTTATCAAAGCCATAATCACTCTTCCTGCTAAACGGCCTAGAAAAGAAGTCAGTCTATCGTAATAATCCTTCAATTTTTATGACAGCAAGGCCGCACATAAAATTAAATACGAAAGTAAAAGAAAAGAAAGAAGCATTTAAACAAACTATTCAGATTTATATATAGCGCATCTGGTTAAAGAGAATTTATAACAACAACAAAAGAAAAATGTCTTAAGAAAGCGTAACAAATAAAATCAAATCGATCATATGTATGTGACAGTAGTAAAAGTGACCTCAATGTACATAAGCTGTTACTCTGTGACTATGACACTTGATACACTTATTCTCTACGTTTATATTATTATCAATATGCAAACGAAAAACAAGACGCAATTATCATATGCGGCACTTGTCACATTCCATAACTGACAAATCAAATTAAAAGTATGACACCATACTACTACATATACAAAGATTGTGGGCGCTAACAACAACCGTAACAGTATAAAGAGAGCAAAACCGGTTTTGAAAAGAGAAAATATTTTACTAGACTACCTGATGACTTTCACTCGGCCAGCAAGAGGAGAGGAGATGACTTTAACGTATATTTGTATAAACTAATATATAAATTGAAATTATAATTAGAAATCATTATAATTGATATTTAACCTGCTGATATCAATTTCACGAAATGAAATCGTAATTGCGGTGAAATTCAAAATATTTGTAATTAAAAAAATTGTTTATACCTATAACACGGGCAGAATATGTTCGATTAGTCAAATGTTGTTTGAACGCAAATATAAATATTTTGCAAATTTCCTTAACTATGTATATATGCTGTAGTTATAAAGTCGATGACGGACTCCGCGCAATTGATGCACCGGTCTGTGTGTTAAAGTTATTATTAGTAAAAAAAGGCTTTATTTAAGAGAAATTTGATCTCAGATTAAAATAAAAGTTCTGTTAAATTGCTTCCCGTGGTCTGTTTACAAGTAACCAGAAACCGTTGAGTTACCTTTTTATTTAATTTGCAGTCTCAATATGTTGAAGATTTTCGCTTAAGACCTCAAGTTTTGTTATCTTAAAGTTCTCCTTAATAAAGCCTCTACATCCAGTTAGAAGATAAACCCACAACAATGCATACATAGTGGCCCAAGAGAGTCTATATGCAGTCCCGCAATTTTTATACAATTCTATAATATAAAAAAAACAAACGCAGTTTTTAAAAAGAGAAACTTTAATTTTTCGTGCTGTGCGCAGACTTCATTGGGCTACCGTATAAAAAATGGAGAACGAAATCATATGGTTCTCAGTTTGTACAAGCACCTAGAAAGTGTTGGCAGAAGGTATAAAAATATGATTTTTAAAATATATACGATGTTTAAGATACGATGTACGATCGATATATTGAACGAAAATGCTTTCGTTTTGTCTTCCAATTAAATATCGTCCGCAAACTAAATTCGCCCTGACTCGAATGCAATTTATTTCATGTTTTCTTCTTCGTCTTCACCTGCGAGTCAGCAAATCTACATCACGTGATTTACTGAGTTGAGTGAGAAAGGCTCCCGTATTGTTGCTTTGGTTTGGGTACTAGGGAAATCGTCATAGTTCGATTGTGCACTATATTAAATACGCTACGGTATTTCACTTCGCCTCATACAATCCTTCTCCTAAGTTCATCATAAAATATCGAAAATCGTATCTTGTTATTTTAGTCCAAATTTACCAAGTGTAAGGACGCAAAAATTTCCTATGTCTGTCTATGCCAGGGTATCGCTCAGTGAGCACATTAGTGTCCTTACAAGAAAATTTCTTTATTTGGGCAGCAATTTATTCTCTTAAATAGATTACTGTTAGAATTTCGGTCGCTAAATAAGCTCTGTTCCTCGCTTGCTCTCTGTGACACTCAGTCTTATTTGTTATAATGCATCGTTCATAGTCTAATGTCTTTGTCCACACACTTTATATTATTGTATCTATTCCTGTTGAAGAGTATGCATTGCCTACGAACGGAGGGCAGCACACTTCTGCTCGGGTCGAAAACTCAAGCCCGGAGAAGTCGGAACGGTAGTCTTACATTTACATTAAGTTTCGTTGAATCGGCGGCATTGGCAGTCGTTGCGGTCGTAAAACGATCTCAATCAATACGACACATCTTTCAATCAAAAAGTATCAGTGTCCTTCGATAGACAGAGGGACAAACAGGGTGCTTCGATTGTTATAAGAAACAGAGGTGTCTATGTCTCAATGCCTTTTTGATGGCCGTACATTGCCGCCCATTTATCATACTGTCCGTTACTGCAAGTAGTTAAGGCTTATAACTGTATGAAGTTGATAAACAACTTGATGTACGTTTGATTTTATAATATATATATATATATATATATATATATATAAACGCTATAAACGGTATGTGTTCAGCAAACAATTAATGATCGATCTTCAATGTTTCGCTGCATTGCATTTTTAATTGATAATATGTAAAATGCGTTATAAGTATAATCGTGTCGTGATTAAAAAAAATCACTTGCAACCACCATTCCGTCCATCACTATTATATAGTATATTGCCCGTTATAGATATATTCACAGTTATTTTCCCATTTTCCTCGTTCGTTCTTCGTTTTAATCCCTTTACGAAGCCTCCTTCTTCATATGTAATTTATGAAAACGTTTGGTGACTTGTATAAGGCAATTAAACATGTTTTAAACACATGTACATACACATACGCATATCTGACTATCTATACACAAGTCTTAGAGATGTTCACTTTTGTGTTTATCTAACGATACATGTCTTAACGAGATGCTTAACCATACGATGAGTGGGGATTTAAGTTGAACGTGCAAGCCATTTACATATCAACCTAAACATGTTCGCATATATTGAGGCATATATTCTCTTCTAAACGTAACCGTACGTAATCGTAGCAGCGCATAAAACTTCTATTTTTATATTTTTTTGTCATTTTTACCTTAATTTTTTTGTTTTTTTTTTTTTTTGTTGTTGTTTTTAAGATACGCGTTCATGTGAAAGAAAGAGAAAAAAATTGCATTTTGGTTAAAGGCCTCCCAAAAGACCTTTTAGTTTACAATAAAGTCCAGAACAACTTAAGAATGATATGAAGGCTAGAAAATGTGAGCTTAACTAGTCGCCTTTTGAGGCTTTTAACCGAGGGGAGATTTACGGGAATCAAGTTAAATCTTATAAAAAAAACTCTTCCGCTTGTTTGTTAATTTTTCAACTCGTTCTAAGTAATAATTTATGGCTTTATGGCTGGCTACGTTAGATGCTTTAGTTTCATTCGTAACGGTTTTAAGCTAACATACACACATAACATAGATCTTGTATTATTTGTGTGCACACATACATACATACATAATAAATCTTAATTGTACTTTTTTTTTTTCTTCCAACCTTAATGCTATGTGGCATTTTTCTTTAAATCTTTATTTTAATTTATTAGATTTTAGTTAACTTTACGATGAATTTATCTGTTACTTAAAAACCGTTCAGACTCTTATTGCAGCTTACGGCTTGTAGTGGAGTGGAAAGAAATAAAGTGGTTTTAGATCACAGTCGTAAGTGTGCTTGTTTTTTTCTTTTTCTCTTTATTATTATTTTTTTTTTTTTACTCTCTCTCTGTCTCTCTCTCTCTCTCAACCGAGTTGTCACATTCTTGTTTTGCTGATTTTTATCCGTAATTTTTAAAAATAAACATTTGATTTTTTCTTTAAAAAAAACAACAACAAATATTGTGCTGTATTGAAAAGCTCTCGATAAAGAAGTTATATGGCCTTGGGTGTCTACAGAATTTATGGCCCCTTCTAAGGAAACTCTTCTTCTTCTTATTCTTCTTCTTGCATAGGAAGACAAGCAACGAATGATATTCGACTTATAATGAATTTTACAATGCCAACCATTCACGCGCGTTTGCATGCACGGACATATGTACATACCTTACGCATTATGCTATGTTTTCATAAAAAATGCAAAGCATATGCACGTCTTCTTAATAAAGTAGTTCAAAGATTCAATGACCGACAGCTAAGGCCCTAATATATGCTGGCTTTTGTCTTTTGACCCTTGGAGGTACTAAAGAGCATTTCTTTATATGTTTTACTTATTGAAGTTTTTGTACAACAGTTTTACAACATTGCATAGCAGGTCAAAATGTCAGATAACTATTGATTGCCTCGAGCTTTGCTTCTTCTTTGGAGTATCGAGAAGTGTGATACGCAATTTAATGGCAAGGAGTTCAGGACGAAATCGTAATAAGCGTCATATTATCAAAGATCTTCTGTTTAAACATAGCGGTATTGTGCTGCCACTTGAGCGATGGGATAAGACTCGTGGCTGCTAAATCAATGGCCATTGGCCCGACTCTCAATGCGATGGCACTTGCTTTACAGTAGTTACATATACTAGTGTCTTAGAGAAGAAGAAAGTAGATGATACCTACCTAGAACTAGTCTCTATTCAGTTTTTTCAGTAGTCGATATCAACCAGAGTGAAATCAATAAAATTAGGACTGTTCAGCGGCGCCGGCGTAGGAGAATACTCCTATAATAGCGAAATTAGGCACTGAATTACAAGGCCTTTGGAAATTATCATTAGTGCAGCATGAGAAGTTAGCATAAACACCATTTTGCCGGATGAAATTTGCAACACTACACCACTTGGGGTACAAGGGTACATTAAGTTTGTGCGGATGTACGCAACGTCCAGAACGACTTGGTATAGACCCGCCTTTTATTATACTGATTGGTTCAAAATCACTTTCTTAATCTATTTAACTAGTCCATCCGTCTGTCTGTCTTGTTACCTTGTATTCAGACCGTAATTTTTGAGATAACTTGATAATGTTTGATGCACTGACGTGCATCAGACGGCGCAAGAATGAATGCTATTGAAAATGGTTCGGAGTTTTCCACCACTTCCCGTATAACGCCTCACTTTGGAAATTCATAACAAGAGTACCTGTAGGATGATGTAGGACATTTTATAGTAGTGTTGCTTCTTTATGCTGTTTTTAGCTCTTTTATTATAAGTTAAGAATCTATAAAGAAGAATAAATAGCATACACACACATACACACACACAGAGAGATATTGATATGACCAATAAGTGGCACTATTTAATTCTATCCTTCTGTTTATTAATCCAAATCTATTTAGTTGTCTTCAAAATAATCCTTCTCAGATACTATATAATGAGGCCAACGTACATCGTCCTCGAAGGCTTCAAAGCTTTTAAATATTTCTGATATTCGATATACTTGCGCAATTCAATTTGAATGTTGGTCTTACTTTTTGGACGCAGTACTGTAACATATAAAAAGGTCTATTTCATTTCAGCCGTAGAAAAAATACAAATTTTTATGGGGGAAACATCTGGGTCAGCTGTTTGCACTGTTTGGAATACTCTGAAGAGTTTTATTATAATTTGCAATCAAAGCAAAACTAAATGTAACTGTACATAGTATTCTCCCTATATATAATAATAAATGTACGCAGCTTATAATATAAATATTTTATAAATCACTCATTCATATCTTTAAAATTTTTATATTATAAGTTGCAACAATTTCTTTTTCTGCCCATCGCCGAAGGTTGAATATTCATTTTGACAAAACGGTTGCAAGAAGGAAGCATCAGAGACACCACAAAATATCTACATTCTTGTTCAGCATCAAATTCTAAATCGTTTTAAATATGTCCGTATGTCCGTCCGCCGGTCTGTGTAATATCTGTTTTAAACATTTTCCTCGTCGCAAAATTGAAGCTATCGACTTCAAATTTGGCCGAAATATTGGAAGTGCTTGCATGCAGGTTGTAATGAAAATGGGCCAAATTGTCCGAAGGATACGCGCAGGCCACGCAGCATCACCTAAACTGAGGAAAAAGGAATGAAAAATTGGTTGTTAGTTCATTACTCATAAACTGTAGCACATAAATGTACAAAAATTTGAACCCATATTCTATGGGCGATGCTGTAACATTTGTGTATAAAAATGGAAAAAAGCAACCACGCCCAGCCCCATGTTATAGTGTATCAAAATGTAACTGTATTTTCAATATCTTTATAACAAGCAGAAACAAGCTTCAAAAACCCCATGAAATAAAAAAACTCTTGACCAGTTTCAAGTTTGGCATGCACCTAAATATGTGCGCCTGACCGTCCGTCCAACTGTCTGTTTGCGCAACTTTGTAGTACTTGTGGTAAACACTCTCCCTTTAGCGAGAATGACGATGTCGCCTACAACTTTGCAAAAGAGTTTGGAATTGACCGAAACTTTGCAAAGGACACGCCTACAGCGCACATATGTCTGTACGGCAAAAACTTTTATTTTGAATATAGAAAAAATCAGCTGTGTCCGCTCCGTATTATGGAGCATGAAAATTTTGTTGGTTTAGCTCTTTTGTGTTTTTTAGGATAACGGTGATGGGTGTAAAAGATTCGGTCCCGATCGAATTTAATTTTCTTACTTGTTTAAATTGACACACTCTACATTAACTTTAAATGGAAAAAATTTATCAATTCAACATTTTTCTAAAATCGTCAGAAGAAGAAAGACTTGGACGGCAAAAAAACGTTCCTTTTTTTCTTTTCTTTTCTTTTTTTTTCTTTTCTTTTATATAAACTAATAAGTGAGGGTACAAAGTGCAGCATTCCCGTTAAGTTGTTTATGTTACTTAATCATTTTTAGAAGATAAGACAAGCAAATGAAAAGATAAATATTTTTACTTAAATAGATTTAAAGCTTAAATTTGTTTTTAACTGACTTACAATACAATTGCTGTTGCCAGACAGGAAAGATCTGGAATTAATTGTTAGTTGATCGATGATTTTGTTGAGTCAGTGACAGTGAAAATAAATGACTGAAGTCACAAACAAAAGTCGAGACAAATTACTTGCTATTCACTATTTTTACTTTATTTGCAGGAGAAGCGTAAACGAGTATTTGTGCGGATGAGTAGATAAATGGGTTTTCACTTTTAACACATAAAGTTGATTAGAAATTAGTTGCGTTGGTGCGATGCTTGTTCGTAGATAGTTTTCTTCTCTAGATTTATTATCCAAAGTTTAGAAGAGCGTATCTTCTCAAATTATTAACAACGTCATAATAAGCGATAATTGCGTTTTGTGAAAAACTTTCTAAATATTTCTCTAAACATTTTTCCAGTACTAACGAGGTAAGGCTGGCAAAGTAAAGTTTATTTTGCTGTTTGTTTTTTTCAGCTATTAATCAAGGGTGTGTGTTAAAGTTGTTATAAATGTTTTCCTTTTTTTTTTTTGTTCATTTTGAATGTCTTTGCAAGAATGACATTTAGAAAATTGAGCAGTCGCTTTGTTGGTTTTGTTTTTGTTTTCTTTTGTTTTTGTTTTCTTTTGTTTTGTTTTTTTGCTGTTGATAGATATGGAAGAGAGTGTTGTAACCTGTGGGCTTCATACTTTGTATGGTGTCCTTCTGGGTTGTGTAAAACATTCTTTAGCGTTCAGTGACTCGGATGTTTTTGCCAATTCAAAAACCATAAGTGGAATTTTGCACCTCGTTTGCTTGTATTTTTTTTTTTTGAAATTTTATTCAGGCACACTCTGACGGGCATGTCAGCCAACTATTGACTGCCTATGTTTGTGGTATGGAGTATAAGATAAAAGAAAATAAAAATAGACTAACAAACACACACATGAGGGAAAAATAAAAACCACAAAAGCAAAAAAGAAAAAAAGCAAAAAAAAAAAAAAAGGAAAAGAAACATATAGTAAAAGATGCTATGGTAAAAACCCTTAAAAGGTTTCGTTGTTGACTGTTGACTGCCAGTCCGCGGAACAAAGGAAACTGTAGACATATATTTGCACACAAACGCGTGCGAATAGATAAATAAGTGTATGTGCATACATATGAACATAAGAACTGCTCCACCGCCATATATGGCTATTAAGTTAAGACAACGACTGCTGTAAATGCAAGACAATGCTTAGTTTTTAGATTCGCTTTTTAATACTCTCCGGAACTCACTCCCCAATTACACATTAACCAATTTTGGTTGTGAGTGATTTGTTGTTAGTGTCAAAATATAAATTATGTGAAAAGCTCGAAACAAAAAAACAAAAAGAATTTCTTTCTCGAGACATTTTGCGCGTGTTTTTTTTTTTTGCTTCTTTTGTGCTTTGTAACATTAAAGTCATAATTTAAATGCACTTTTCTATAAACATGCAATAATTACAACTAATGCATATATGTATTTACATGCACACATATATAAGCTTATACATATGCAAATATTGTTAACTTATAGGAGGGAGCACCAGCAGATTATATGCGACAACAAGTAATAACAATAAAATGACAATAGTTATGTAAATCGTACACAATTAGCATTATTAGCGTTATGCGCACATATACATATATAAGTGTGTGTGTGTGTATATGCGTTTATGTAAACTCTTGTGCAGCTTTAAAATTGCTAGTTAGAAACTCATATTGACTCTGTAGACACTAGCTAGCGGCAACACAGACTCTCTATATATATATATAACATAATATATGTACGTATGTAACACTATGTATATGTGGAAGTTGTATCACAATATTGGAGTAACAAACTTAGAGAATGCATAAGTTTATTTATGCGTCTGTGTATTACTTTATGTGCATGTGTATGCATGTGTACTGTGCGTATATATGCATACGTGTTATGTATATGTTCGTGGGATGCTATAACTTTTTTTTTCTATGTTTTTCCTTTACGGCAAAATCACAAAAGACAAAGAGCCCGAGTATGCACAATGTGTCTAGAGTAAGTAGAACTGAACTAAATGCATACTTCTACGAATGAATCAATTAGAGTAGGGGAAAAATCAACTGTTGAGTTTTCTTAATAAAGAAAACTCAAACGTTTGTCAAACATTTGAAAATATCCGGAAGGATTCCGTTTAGTGCTCTAAGCTTTGACATACAAGCTATCATATCCTATGTTTTCCATGTCCATCACAAAGACATGAAGTAGAAAAAATAGTTCATTAGTTCAATTACACAACATCAGTCAGTAAATTGTTAGAATGACGTATGAATGTCGCCGCTATTGACGAATCGATATGGTTTTTAGATGGCAACAATTTTTAAAAGAAATGTGTCAGAATTTCATGACATTCCAATCATTACGATACATAATAGGGTAACAGTTCAGTTACAGTTCTTTTACTGCTGACGTTAATTTCGTAATTTTCATAGTAATGAGAAAATGTAAAATTTCGTTTGCTGATTAAGGCTTGAAAGTTGCTTTGGCGACTCTTGTCTGTTTGACAAATTAAGTTGACGGTTAAAGCATCTTTCCAAGAGAAAGGTCTGTTCGAAATGGGTGAGACTCACTTTTGACTGAAAATAACTATACGTTGGAGCCGCGGCGGCGTTGTTTTTATGCCACATTTAAGATGGGGCAAAAGGGCAGATTATCGCCTACGTATTTTCGAATGTGCGTCGTATAATATTCACTGACTGTCTTAAAAAGGAACGAGGGATCGATAATGAATATCATGCGACAATGTAAGTGCTTTTGATTAATGAAATTTTAAAGAAACAAGCTGGTAAGCTAGACCAAAACCATGTTAAGTGATGGGATATATGTATACAAAGTGAGTTCAGAAAGAAAGGGGATTCTTTATTTTTCTCGAAAAATATTTATTTATTCACCGTTATCTACATTTGTCCCCTTCAAAGTAATCCCTCTTGTGCTGGCGCTTTGTCCGATTCTCGAAACTCTTCTGATATGCGCTTTCAGGTATAGCCTTGAGGTTTTTCAGCAATGCCGTCTTCATCTCCTTAATCGTGGCGAAACCGCGAGCCTTTCAGTTTCGGGAACATGAAGAAACCACAGGGGGATAAGTCTGGTGAAAACACGTCTATTTTTACATCTGTCAAAATCTAACTAAAAATGCAAAATGGCTGAAATGGCAACATATGTTGGGGACGCTCTGCTGCTTGCTTTCTATCAGTATTGCCAAAAATTGTTCAAGTAACCCGAAAAGCATTAAGCTTATAAAAAAAGTGTAAACTCGACCGCCAACTATCCTCCTTTAAAAACCATCGTTGAAAACCATTCAGTAACTTTATTATTGAAATACTTCAAAAATATCATTCTAAGACTGTTCGTATCATTGTCAATGCCCCGTTTGCAACAGAACTGGCCCATAGTAGTTCTTCTTCTACCGCAAGGTCTTTAAACATTTCAAATTGCTTTATATCAATAGAAGTCTTACAGACAAATAAAATTCGGTGGTATTTACTCTGGTACTTTAAGGCCGTGCATCAAAGGTGACAACAACAGCGAAGAGTATTTATTGAGGCCCACAGCGAAAGTGATAGAAGTTAATTAGATATTGGGCGTTGCCCGATCAATTAAGATCATAATGATGTTATTATATAGATTTCGTTTCCTATCACATCTTTCAGATTTTATTTATAATATAGAAAATCTATCTTCATTTTGTATTTTTCGAAAAAGAGACATCCTTCGAGAGAGAGAAAATAGGTTTATATGCTCTATGGGCGCAGTATGTGCATGTTGCTGTGATGTGTTTTATATTTACTGCAGTTTGAAAGCCATATCTACATCTGTGTTTATTATTGTTTTTTTGATAGTTTCTAGTATTCGGGAATAACCTATCGGGAATAACTAACTACTGATTCAAAGTTTCGTTAGCGCTACCTATTATGATACCGATCCAATCACAATCTCTTCTTGATTCCATTTAAGCTTGTCTTTCCATCTGTCCCTCTTGTTTTCTTGTGTTCAATCTACACACAAATGTGATACACTGACGTGCTTTGGCCCAAGGCCGATCGCTATTGAAAATGGTTTGAATCGGACCGCCTTTTCGCCCACTTCCTATACAACGCCCCATTTTAAAATATTATTACATGAATAATAGAATGGTATATGATTTTTAACACGTTGACTGCCACGCGAGTCTTCAAGAAAATCTCTGTCAGGCCATGCGCGTTGCTATGCTGCGCTACACCACACACTGACACTGAAGTCTCCGTTGAGGCACTTAACGTATTAATGTCTTTGGTTTCCACTTGTTCCCAAACCTGATAAAAATCGTTCCCTTTTAAGCGTATTCTATCAGATACAGAGGTTATATTTCGAGCCTTAAGTGAGCATTTTAGAACACCTTAGGCAATATTATAAACCAAAGTTGATGGAAAAAATAACAAGTAAAACTAAATGTGTTTTTTTCAAGCAAATTATCATAAGATCGTCGACTAAGTTTCCCTCTGAATAGAAATAAGTAGCTATCCATCGATATACAGATGTTTACAACGAAGTCGAACGACATTCTTCGCTTCTGTTGCATGCGAGATGATCAATTCAGTATAGCTTTAAACTTTAGTAGGGGGCATCAAAAATAAAAGAAAATTTAAGCAAAAGGTAAAAAACAAAAAAGCATAACGCAAGTGAAAAAGTCGTCGACCCTAGACAGACAATGTGAACATGTACGAAAACATTCATATGTGTCTATATGCATACTAACCAGCATATGCTTGATGCATGCAAGAAACCACAAAGCATTGTTTGCTTGAGTTCTTTACGGTCTTTTAAGTTAAAAATCGAGCTTGACACCCACTACAATATTCTAAATGCATTTGTTCACAAACGCAAACATATCCATATACATACAAATGAGTTTACCTACTATTGCTAGTGATTAGCTACAATAACAAGCAAGCGATCAAAGAAACAAACCAGCAAACCAGCAAACCAGCAAACCAGCAAACCAGCAAGCAAGTAAGTAAGTAAGTAAGTAAGTAAGCAAGCAAGCACAACCAAGCAGGCAAGCGGTGCAGGCTAAAAAGCAAACAAACGAACAAGCTTTTCAAGAATAAATTATTAACACTCGATGACGCATAAAACCTAGGGAAACAATCAAATAACTTAAAAAAAAGAGAAAAAACGGGCCTATGCCCAGTCAAGTATTTCTCTTAATGTATGAATATTCGTATACGTGTGTAATATGTAAGAAAATGTCCGGGTTGCAGAAAAAGAAAATCCACTGCTATATAAGACCAATCAACCGATCCCTATCCCTTTCCCTTTCGCTCTCTTTCTCTCTTTCTCTCTTTCTCTCTCCCTCTGTCGGCATAAAGTTTTGTTTGCTTGGCAAGGGACCCATAAATAACTTTCGTTAGTTAAACAACAACATATCTGTATTGTTCTGTAGTTGTATTGTAAGTGTTTTTTTTCATTTTTTTTTTTTTTTTTTTTTGTAACAATTTACGTTTTCTTTGGTTTGCTTTATATATCTGTTATAAATGTTTATTATAACAATAAAAGAGAACAACAAAAAATAAGAATAAAAATAAAAAACTGTAAGTGCTGCTGCATAAATATAACATACGTACGTACGTCCATACCCATATATATGCAGACATACATCGTTATACAACAAAAACCTATAAAAGTCTGAATTGCAGTTTTAGAACGAATTACTTTTACCTTTAAGCGACTTTAAAATAATTTTTTATGTATCAGGGCGATTAAGTACATCCTTTATTGGGCTTTAGTATGTTTAACTTCTATTAGTAGCTCACCTTGCGTGCTAATTATAAGGTGTTATCATAACCGTGGCTTAGTTGACTTAAACTAACTTAGTTAACTTAACTAACGTAGACTTTCGAAGTAGACAAGTGGACGAGAGAGGCATACTCGTCTCTTTCCCTTTTCAATTATTACCCAAGGCTTATACGAATAGCTTAGACGACCGGCATAAATAACCGGCAACTTATCTTTCTTACTCCTAAGCGGAAATAATATCGACCCATCTACCAGAAAGTACGCAGCAAATATTTAGCAGAATGTCTTTAGTTTTACCTCACCACACCCTTAATGCCGCAATTGGAATTTTTCATTAAAACCTATTAATGAATGGAATCGGTTCGTTGATTTTCATATGTCAAGCTACTGTTACTTTATATCTAAGAAGGCTCTTCGGAAAATTTCCTTTTAATCTTCACTTGAAGTTACTTCATTAAAAGCTTGCTTTCAGAAGTGGAAGAAGTAAGAAAATTACTTTTATATCCATTTACGAATCCTTAGAATGTGTAAAAACTAGCCAGAAGTGCACAAATTCGTAATGTGACGATACCTCGGATATCGATACTTATCTGTATATAGTTTTTCGTTTTATTGTGATCGCAAAACAATATGAAAATCATTCACTTGTTTCTCCAGTTCTTTGCCTACTGTGTATGAGCGATCCATATAACGGAAGGTATGTTCATCTCAGTCCTCAGTCCTTTTGGGTGTTGTTAACAGCCGGATAAAGCTAACATATTCTTGTGTCATCGGTGGTAGAGGGTAAAGTAAATCTCATGGTTTAATCGAACTGCGTTGTTTAAAAAATCTTAATCTTGTCCACGCATTTCCAGTCCCGAAATGAATACGTTCTATGGCTGCATATTGATCCATATCCGTAGACCACCTAGCTTTTTCTTGTCCCATATGCTTGACAGTTCGAAAATGACGCAAAATTTGAAAGGGCTTACGTTTACCTAGTTGGCCGACAAGCTTGCAATTAACAAATGATTTTACGAGTTTTTAATTAAAGTATTCTATGTTTGCAACACTTAGTCTTACTTCTCTGCAAGTTAAAGATGGTTAAGGATTAAAAAAAAGGGAGAACCATTCCACTTATGTGGAGCCTATGAGTAAAGAAGGGAGTGATAAATTAAATTAAAAATGATGAATAAAAAACAGGATAGATTTTCCTATCTTCAGTCTCTAAAAAGGTCTTACTTTGAATACATTTTTCTTACCAGCAATCCTAACCACATTTTATTTAGAATTTTACCTGAAATAGCGAGTATGCCAGTCTCGTACCAATTCCTCCGTAGTGGATATCAACATAGAACCATTTTACTTTTTTTTTCACGTGGAAAATAGGGAAACTGATGAAAAGATCATTTTTTTCATCTTTTCTTAGGATCATCGGGAGACCCGGTCTATTAGTTTGTAAGCAAATAGTTGTAACTAAATACCTTTTGTTAGTTAAGTGTTTATGTTATGTCAGGGTTTATGCCCGTTCAAGTACAAGTTTAAGTAAAGCCATGAAATATTTAAAATATTTATTATACCATAGAATTTGCTGAGTTACTAAAGGAAATTACAATCTAATAAATACGTAAAATGTTTTAATATGTGATGCTTGCATTGTGTGTAGGTCGGTGTGCCTGTACGTATTTATCTTTAATAAGGAAAGAAAAAAAATAAAATGATTTTCATAGAAAAAAGTTCTAATATTCCACAAAAAAAAAACGCCAACAACAACAACAACATAACGCACTTTATTAACATTGTGTATATATATAGAATACATATACATATATACATATATATATATACGAACGAATAAAAAGCAGTCTCTATAGTCGTTTAGATAAAAATCAAAAGCATTTCTAAGCGAACGATTTCAATGTTTACAGCTACAGCTACGCTAAGTTTTTGTTCTTGCTTTTATGCTTGTTTTTTTCCTTTGCTATGCTACTGTTATTATTTTTGTTGCCTGATATGATTGCAGTTTTTATATTTCATTGTTTCAGCACGCGCCGCTGGTGCAACTAATTTGCCGGAAAAGCGTAAATTTGAAATTTTACGAAAAAAAAAAAAAACGAAAATTAAACCACTTTAAAACTCTTGAAATGCTTGTGCGTGTGCTTGTATGTTTATCGAAGTAATAAAGCTAATAGATTTCTAAAATTCATGCCTATACTATGGACCCAAGACAAAATGGTTCGCAATAAAGTGAAAAGCAAGTTATCCCAAAGAAGTCTGAAGAACGGACGTAATTATCCGATTTTATAAGAAATTTTTATTTAACGAATTGTTTTATTCCATAAAGCACTCTACTACCCAGCAGCTACACATGGCTTTCCCGGCTTTGCAATTGGGAAAAACAAATCACTTTCTTTCGACGTGCGGGAAAGATATATTTATGATATTAATATATACATGAATACATGCATATAGCTACGACCATATATAGCACCTTCTCATATATGCATGTCATTAAAACATTTTTCTACTCCTACTTGATAACATTTCAACTACTTCAGCTACTAAGTTATTATGAACTTTTACTTTTCTCGCTTTATATAAACATACACATATATATTTTTAATCAGAGTAGCATTTCGAGTTCATTTAGCCTGGACCGTTCGTTTACGTTTCGGTTCATATGTCCGTATGACGTGTGCTATCGTCTATTGTTGGAATGTTCACACGGTGGACAAAACTGCAATAAAAAGCCACTACCTGGACTATATACTGAACTTTATATGACTATTAATTGATAATCGCGGATCTAAGTTTTGAAACGACTATGATTTTACAAACGCGCCACAAGCCAACAAACAAAAAACACCGACGTGGCCATTTTCAAGCCGAACGTACGTAAATACCGGTTCCTAATCGCCTCCCACTCCAATCACTCCTTCCCACCATGTAGCCAACATCCAATGGATGGCAACCTTTGTATTTAAATAGCGTATGAAATTTGTTTTTTTGGTGTAGTGTATCTGTAGTCAACGGAAAGCTGATTTTTTTTTCCTTTAAAAATGAAGGGGTTCTTATTTTACTCTGGACTGCGGGCGTAACCGTTGACCGATTTAGCCCATTTTCACTACGAAACTGCGTGCAGGAACGTGCAACGTTCTTGCCAAAGTTGAATGCGATATCATCCGTTTTCCAAGCAGCAGATAAAGCAGAGACACACGGGCAGAAGGACGTGCTTTGATGCTGATAAGGAATACTTTATAGAATTTCTGAAACTTCCGTGTGAACAAACTGCGAAAAAGGGCATTTCCTTATCCTCCGATTTCGGGTCTGAAAAGAGTAAAATTGAAATTCGCAATCACAGGACACAAGCAATAAACGAAAAGATGTACTCGTGCTGGTCACGATTTCTTTTACTGTAGAAGTGGTTCCGATTGATGAAGATATACATCGACCTAATAAAATTAACACATTTCCAGGAGTAGGTATAAAATTGAATTGCACATCTTGACGCATATATATACGACGTATATAAATTTCAAGTTGACGTATTTTCACACGTAGGCATAAAAAATTAAGCATAATGACTGACACTCATATTTTTAAAAGTTAAATAGATTTAACAAAGCAAATACAATGTTTTCATGCATACTTCTATAGCTTGTTTGATATTTACGTACAGAATTTATTCTCACGAGCTGGCCTAAAAAGGTTAATTTAATTAACTGCATATTTGTAGGAGTTACATAGATTGAAGAAGTTTAGCATGTTTTTAGGAGATAGTAAAAAAAATATTTATTGCATACTTTTTACAAAGTTAGTGTATTTCCACTGATTGCTAAAGAAAAAAGTAATTGGGCCTTTTGACGCATACTTTTTTGATTTATGTAAACTTCAAAAATTAGTGCACTTGCAGGCAAAGGTGCAAAAAAAATGTTAAATTAATTTCAGGGATAAACATTGATTTAATAAAACTGTTAATGTTGGGCAGCTTGTGTGAGTTGCGTCGGGCGTACCAAATGTGTCAAGTTGTTGATTTGATGGTTTCTTCGTCAAGATTGATTAATTAGCGTGTCCAAGATGGACACTAAATAGACAAAGGGAGAACCACCTTGCACTGTTTGGTACAGTATATCTGAATGACAATTGGTCAATAACCTAATGGGTTGACATAAACCAACCAAACGATGCGTCTGGTCGTGTCAACTTATTGTGGTGGCCCTTCCAGCACTTGTAACTGGAAAAACCCCGATAAAAAAATAAAAATGGTCGATGGAAAGCAAAAGACAAATTTTATTAATAAAATGCAGATATATAAACTGAAATTCTTGAGATTTTTTAAAAATGCTAAATTAATATTCCGATGGATATTTCTCGATTTCGCAAACTTGATATATATGCATGTATCGTTGCAGAGTAGTCTTTAATGTCTAGCGTTTGCATCCGCTATGATGGCTTTATCGGACGAAGCCCATGGTCTTATTGAAGAATTTATCAAGCGAATGCCGGCGCTCTCAGCTTGCAAAACAATCCTGCAGCTGAGAGTACCTTTCCGCAGAGCTATCACTTCTACTTAGGCATACGTAGAGATGTTCTCCTAAGTACATATTATTTACGAGTACAGTTGCTAAGGCTTGAGCCTCCAAAATAGCTGAATTCTTAGGAAATGGGCTGTTATTCGAAAAATTTAATGATAACATCGAGTTAGCAAACGTAGTGTGTCTCAAAAGTTATTCATAATATCCTACACCACGTATGGCTATATTAAATTGGCGCCGATGTGTGCTACACAGGGAAGGTGACAAATCGCTACGAGAGATTGAGACACTTTTTGAATCGAATTAAGTTTGCCTGTCCGTCCGTGCGTCCTGTTTTTACGTTTGTCCGTCTGACTGGCCGAAAAGGCGAAGGTTCCAGAGTAACAAGCCAATGGCCGTGAGTTCAAATCTCAAGTGCGGTAGAGTTTTCAATAAGGTCGACAGCCATAGATGGTAGTGCTATAAGAGTTCAATTTTAGAATTTGTTTCTCTGGCCAAATTTATAAGAGCGGTAATAAGCTATGGTGTAAAACAAAAATCAAATTCACGTCTCGATGGGTATTTTTACAATTTTAATAAACTTGAGAAACTTAATATATCTTTCCTAAGATTAATGTATGTAGGTATTCAATGCTAAAACTTAAGGTTACTAAGTAATTAAATGTTCATAACGATATTTATATTAGAAATAATTGAAACAACTGACCATGATTACCCAAATTTGACTCGTTCACAGCTTATATCGAAATAAATAAACACAAAAAAAGCAATAGCTTTATATGAATATTATATATATGCACATATTTTATACACATATACATATATATATACTTTTGAATATAGTTCAATAAGACAAACACAAGATCAAAGATAATTACAGTACACAAACATACCTCAATGGGCAACGGTATTGCCCACTATTTGCAATATATATTTGTTAGCTCGGATAGGTTATGCAAATGTATTACTTGAATATTTCATTGCCTTTGTCTGCTGTCGTTTTTCATATTGCAAGTGGCAATCTTTCGTTTTTGTGTTATTGCTACCAGTTTTTTGGTCTCTACGTAATTCAACATCAAATGGTTAAATTGCAATTTGAATATTTCCATATCCATACACACTATCGTTAGGTATAGTAATTCTTTCATTCCATTTGTGCAAACTACATGGAAATAATAAAAAAGAAAATGTACATATGTTTGACAAATAAATTGAAAGCAAAAGAGTTACAAGGGTTTTTTTCATATCACCTGTGCTGAAAGATGGTAAAATTAACTCAGAAAAAACAACAAAACAAATGACAGTGAATGACTTCAACACCAATGCTCCTTTTTGCTTGCATTCGGCTCATCATTGTAGCTTTAAGTAAATGGAACGACTCGATTATATCGAAATTAGTGAGTGTATTGTTCATACATTGTTCAGAGTAGTCATAAACAAGCTTTCTGTACTCGCTGTTGTGAGATTTCTTGAAGGCCACTTAAGACATCTTCATATTGCCTTTATTGGAAATTATCGCTTAGGCAATGAAGGAATGAAAACAAGTCGGGTTTTCTAATCAAATTAATAGCAAGAAGCATTTTTCAAAAGAAAGTGTCATTACGAAGTTACACTGGAAATTTGAAGTCAGTCACTTAAAACTGAAGTACTTTGGAGTTACGATCAGAAGTTCTAAAAAAATTTCTTTTTTTTTTGGGAAACCTGCCATGTTTTCATTTCTTTTTTGAATAATTATTTAAAGTGCTCTTAAAAGCTCTAACTAATGCACAGATACCTATAAGAAATCCGATCCAATATATTGGTTGATTTTTTTTATAAATAACTTCAAGAGGCATAGTCAAGGATTCTTAAGCATTTTTCCGATATTTCTTCCCTTTTTTTAAAAGTTTGTATGACTAAATGTAAATCATATTTACGAGCTTTAGACCTGCCGAATACGTCAATTCAATCCTTTTTAATTTTCGATCTCAAAAAAAAAATGGTTACAGCGAAGGTCATGCTCCAATATTTTATGGCTACTGTTACTTATACGACAAGACCCCCAAATATTTGTAATCAATTTTCTTATACCTGCTCTGGTCTTCGAGATATGTATCTATTTCCACCAAAAGGGATCATTTGGATCTTCTTTCTTTGTGAAATCACCACAGTCGTAAAAAGGTGGATAGGAAGCTAAAATGCACGGTTGAAAAATGGTTGCGGTTGTTCCATATGCACGTCCACAATGTAGAAGAAACGGAGACAACCTCTCAAAGACACCGACGATTTTTTCATGTTTTCGTCTATGAGTTTCGATTCATTGCAGCTATTTCGGATCAACGAATGTTTGTGACAAATTTCGGCGACTGTGCCAATCTCAGAAATAAAGCGGTCAAAATGATTTCTTTTGGTAGAATTATGTATGTACAAAGCGTACTTTTAGTGCTAAGGTCTTAGTTAGAGACCCGAATCTATGGAGGAAACTATTCTATTCTATTCGTGTCTAAGTGGAGAAAATGATTGGATATCATTCAACGTTGTATACGATGATTCGTGAAAATCCATCACTGAGTTCTTTCCATAGTTTTTAATAAATTTTATTTTATATAAAAAATAAGACAGGTATGCAGGCTTGCAGATATCTCTCTTAAATCCGATAAATTAAATTATGTTTTTAAAAGGTTACCAATTATCCAATTTACGCGTACTTCCACATACACAACAGTGTTCTGACCGACATAACCCATCACAGAGACATCACAAGTCAGAAGACATTTTCTTATTTGCGGTTTTCGTCACTTATGGCCTAGTTTTACAACACAATTGATAATTGACGGGTTTTATGGCGTGTGTTGCTACGAAATATCAATTTTGATACAAACACACAAAAGCTTTTATCAAAAAATACATTCCTTTCTCTTAAGACAAGTGACCGGTTACAAGTGACAGAATGCAGCTGACAATGTCTCCTCAAAAATGTCAGTGATTAATAAGCGGTGAGTATCAAAAGTTCGCCTTTAGCTTAAGATTGCTATTTTATGCCTATTTATGCCTTTTTTTCTTTTAAAAGCTAAAATATCAATGAAATTGAAAGCCAAAAACGAAATAGTTATAAACGGTGTAATTTATATAATAGAGCTGTTTTCCAACTGGCACCTGGTACGTTGCTTTTTTATAATATTTATATATATATATATATATATATATATTTATATTTATGCTATATATATATATATATGTAGGTATGTATATAAATGAATGAATAAGTGAGCGGATACAGATATAAATGAGTTAGTTTCTCTCCACGCTTGTGTTGCTTTAAAGTTTATGCTTAACAACAAATATTGGTTTTCTTATATTATTCTGAAAACATTTTTTTTTTTTTTTTTATTCATTAATTTCTATGTTATTTAGTTTGTTTGTTTGTTTTGCTTTTTTGCAATTTAATTTAGTTTAACACGTTATACTCCAACAATGTGTAAATTATCTAAAATACAAAAAAAAAAAAGAAAAACAAAATTAAAAATTTTAGTTATATTGAAAATGAACACACTTTTGCCGTTATAGCTCATGTTCTCATGAATATAGTTTCGATTTCTCTAAAAGCACTTAAAGTTAATTATTGTTTTTGAAAAACTTTCAAAGTTTTCGAATAGCAAAATAACTTTGGTTTATGGAAAACTTTACTTTATCAAAGATTAAAAAGGAAATTCCGATAGCGCATAGCATAGCATAAAAACATGGCTAGGACTCTGGAGAAGAAAAGAACTTTACTGCTGTACATGACGTGTAATCTTTTCAACAAAAGTGGTTAGGTTTTCGTTTAGAAATTTTTTATTTCAATAAAAACACCAGTGAAAATACTATATTGGGACATGGCCCACTATTAATTGCTCTATGTCACTTCACTTCATACAATTATTCATTTGACGACTTTTCAAAATAAGGCCTTGCTTTGGAAGTGGTCGAAAAAGTGATCCGATCACAGCCATTTTCTGTAGCGTTCGTCCTTTGTCCAAAATATGTCGTTGTACTGAATTTCATTAAAATAACGCGAAAATTGCGACCTGCAGGTTGAACACATGTGTTGCACACATCCGCACAAATTTAACATACTCTTGTACCAGAAGTGGAATAGAGTATAATAAAAGTGCTAATCATTATGGGGATCTGATCAGCTAAACATACTTGATATATATACAGACGCACGTAAATATGTGCATACACACACACACACACACAGGCAGAAGAGGATCTCCGTGCTATTGGTGGACAGATGAGATAGCATCCTTGAGAACGAACTGTCTGAAAGCCAGACGAAAAGTGCAGCGCTGGAGGGGAAGGGCCCACTTTAATGAACTGCTCACCCTCTACAGAGACTTGCGCAGTGAAAGGCATAAAGGCTAGCAAAAGGAAAAGCTTTAATGAAATATGCCATGATGCCCGTGAGGAACGTCATATAAAGTCATTCTGAAGAAGGTCAAAAAACAGAGAACGCCGCAAATCACGTGCCCGCGCACGCTCCGGCGGATAGTAGCAACACTTTTTCCGCAGAGGCCGCCGTACGTGTTGGTAGGCCTCCACGGCAGAGAAGATGAAGAAATACCAGCAATTACTGCGGACGAGCTTTTAAGCGCCTGCAAAAGGATTGGAGACAGGAAAACTCCGGGACCAGATGGAATCCCAAACAAGGCCCTAAAGGCAGCGATACGTAGGAGGCCACACGTCTTCATGATGATGCTGCAAAGGTGTCTGGAGGAAAGGACATTCCCAGACGAATGGAAGGTCCAAAGGTTGGTCCTCATTCCGAAGGCCAATAAGCCACTGAACGAGCCATCGTCATACCGACACATCTGCCTTTTAGATACAATGGGCAAGGTATTGGAGACGGTCGTATACGAACGCCTGCTGGTCGTGGTCGAAAAAAGGCGTCCTCTCTCGGGTAACCAGCACGGATTCAGAAGAACACGGTCTACAATAGATGCCATAAACCATGTCGTGGCGCTTGCTTCAGACGCTATAGCCAGAGACCGATGGAGAGGCGGTGATAAAAAGTACTGCGCCGTCGTTACGCTAAACGTGAAAAACGCCTTCAATTCGGCGGACTGGGGAATTATTCGTAAAGCTCTCATAAGAACGCAGGTTCCAAGGTATATACTTAAGATAATAACAAATTATCTTTCGAACCGTATGTATGATAGCGATGACGGGAAAGAGTCCCATAAAATAACGGCGGGTGTTCCACAGCGTCTTGTAAGCAGATTGCGGCTTGAAAGACAGCGTGTGGAGAACAGAGGGAGTGGAAGCCAATAGTGTATTCCATTGAGGTCCCATCATCGGAACCGTGCTAATGACAACCAGCCTCCGCGAAGTGATACCTAACGGTGGTCCCGCGGGGGAGAGTGGTAGAAAAAGTGTGTGGAGGGGTAGTTTTTAGTACGTGGAAATCGTGTTTGCTGCTACTAAGGAACCAGCAGTATGTTTTGAAAATTTTCTACCTCCAGCTCACAGAGAAAAAAAAAAAAACATACATACACATACATGTGTATGTACATCTCATCTCTTATATATATCTATATCTTTTTGAGCGAATCACGTAAAAGAACAAGTGTCGTAAATGAAAAGCATCCCTACCAACAGCGTCAATTTCAAGAGGAAAAACGTAACCGCCATTAGTCGGTGCAGCAATCCATTGCCAATCGATCCTTTATACATTAATCATTTACGTTTTTGAAAAGCCTTAATGTGGGGACGTTTGTCCTTTTCTTCTTTCCTTGCTGCATTATTTTTCCATTTAGGTCGTGGCATATGGAGAAAAAAAATTCATACCACAAGCTGGTCCCCATTAGTTTTTCCAAGAGACGGTGTTGATCGTTTCGGAGCTCTACTTAATCCTAATCTTACTAAGCAGTGCATTTGTTCCGCTTTTGGACTTGAATCTTTTAATTACATCACTTTTTGCAATTCGACAAAATTTTTTTTTTCTTTACTTCGTTAAACGATACAATATCAACACTAGCTCTTTCCACTGCTTAAACCTGCCAAAGAAAGTTGACGATATGAAAATGACTGTTATATTGAAAAACGGTCCAAAATTTGTTATATGGCCACTTTCGAGCAAGATAACAGTCAACAGAATATCGTATAACTTTGCCTTAGAGGTTTCTTCACATGCTTCGATTATAAAATCCCAAAAATTATGACTTGTTGGCATGTAAAAGACTTACTTTTCATAAGAACGCATGTACAGAGAGGAACGCGGATAACTTACCATAACAGTTTTCAATAGAAGTCTCATCAAAATACCTTGAAAATCGCGGGTTGTAAGCTGAACGTAGAAATATGTGAACAGACAATAAACTTGCGCAGAAAGTAAATCTGAATCGATTAATATAATCAAAAATGCTTATATATGAAAGTCTTTTAAGTGCGGCATAAGACAAACGCATACATCCCTCGCCTGAACTGTACTGCACGAAAGGAATCCTTATAGATTATTGTTGTTAAGGAGGCATTTCCTATTAGTCATGCAATTTACTGTTAATTAGATATTCTTATACACCTGACCAATAATTCGCCAACCCTCCCTGCCGACTATCAAATGCGTCTGTCTGTAATTAATAGTCCACCCAGACGTGTGATAAGCCGATTATATGTGTACGGATAATAAAAGTGTCCCTTGACTGTATTGGTTTCTTAAAACGATTTATTCCCAACGAGATAATTGAACGTTTTATTCAATTTTTTATATTGAGTTTCCTCTATTTTTTTTGTTTTTTTTTTGGAATTAATTACAATTTTAAATGAATTACGCCTACGTTTGCAAACATTTTCGTAAATCTCTAACAACTTTCACATGAAAAAATCATCATTTGTAACTGAAAGTAAGATACAAAAAACAAAAAAAGAAAACAAAAACAGAAACAGAAATGCAAAAGAAAAAGAAAAAACGAACAAACATCAATAAGACAACATCAAAGCACAACAATAACGACAACAATCGTAAAACGTAAACACGGGAGCTTTTATTGTTTCTACTTAACAGCAAAAAAAGAAATAAATAAATAAATAAATAACAAAAAAAATAAATAAAAAAATAAAAATTGAATTTATAACCAACGTAAACATAATACCTTTATATGCATTCATAAGCGCGCGTACATGTTTATCTATAAAAACTTTAAACCGCAACTAATACTGTAACTGTAGATGCTGCAAAGCATTAAACTATAAATGTGCTGTATATGAGCGTATATGGTACGCGCGAGTATAAGTGTTTATATGAATCGATATTAAGCCCACGCAGACCACTCATTTTACGCTCGCCCATAAATAAACTCAATTTTGCAATGAACTCAACTAAATCAACGTAATACAACGGTATCACAGCATCACAACAGTATGAGCATGTATATAGATACATATGTGTTTATGTGTAGTGGTAGGTAACAGCATACTAGCACAAGCAGAACGCTATCAGCAGCAAGCAGCAACCGCAGTTGTAGCAGCAAACACTATATCACCACTATATCGCAGAAACGCAATAAATCTCTTAAGCGTGGGCTAGTCAACGTGCGCCAAACGTCAACGATTTGTTTTCTTTTCATTTGTTTTTTAGTAAAGCAGCAAAAGTGCACATACCTATGTATTCTCCTTTGTATTCACATGCACGCACGCACGCACACAAACTTACGAAGAATATATTTACGGTTTATTATATTTTCCGTGTTATTATTATTTCTCTCATTTTCTTTTTTTTTTTCTTTTTTTAGATTTTTTAGATTTTTGCATCTCACTCATAGAAATCGCTAATTAAGTTTGCTTTCATTATTACTATTTGCTTTAAATGAAAGGTTTTAATTTTTTTTGCTTTGAAAATGAAAATTCAAACATTTCCTTATCGATGTTAATTACATGAAATAGAATTTTGCCCAAAATTGGTTTTAATAATCTTTCTTTCATTCACAATTAAATAAACGAACGAAAGTGTTAGAATGACAATAATTTTCAGTTACGCATCTGGAACCCTTTCACATGGACTGCAGCATAATAGTAGATTTGGCAAAAGAAAACATTATTTATTGCTGCTGAATCGACATAAGTGACTCAGCTTTTGTAGATGAACATATTTTTACTATATAAAGCGGAAACTGCAAACTGTGAAAATGTCGCAATATTCGAAAAAAGACTTCTAGTACATCGTCCACGCTAGTCTATACATAAATAATAATAAAGAAGTGTACTTATTACGTATTGCAAACTCGGACATCTGGGATGCCGAAAAGATTTGGATACATTTTTAACTATGGAACAATCTTTCCGGTTATTGAGAATATATCCAAGTATTCCTAAGGATTTCTATTACCATTAAATTCGTATTAAGTTCGCTGCAATGTAGCCGGAAGAAAATAATCGCGAAGATGAGGAGAAGCAGCGCCATACACGATGCTGGAAATTTTTTTGATATATATTTGCAACGAAACAATCTGTCTCGACAAGAAGAAAGCCTTTAGTAGGAATATATCGCAGTATTTGTCTGGAATCCTATTTCTGCAGTGTGTTAAACTCGCTGAAACATGCATCGTTCGCGTCAAAAATTAATAAACAAGTATTTCACGGCTCGGCGATGTAGGTGAATGAATACACCGGAAAATTGGCGAGAAGCAACTCATACATGATAATGGGAATATATAGATATATGCTTACTATGAAACAATTTTCTTTGACAAGAAGAAAGTTATTACTGTGAATACCTCGACATATTCGTAACAAACTATTACTGATTTAAGCTCATTGAAGTTCAGAAAAGCGTATTTCGAGGTTCACCAATTGTATATATTTCTTCGATGACCTCTCAGTAGTGAAAAGCTGTTGTTGGAATCTTTTCATTTGCATGCTTGCATAGCGCAGAGCTTCTAAACAAAAAACATACATAGATTTGTCGAGAATGAAAAGAAGAAAATCGAACGTTTTTCCGCCATACCCTCTATGCCTCAGTTAGGTTATTCCAAGATTTCCTATACCAACCAAGATGTTCCACCCGCTGTGTGGTGGTGACTTTATTTATACTCTAATCACTAAAGGGATTTTAAGCCAACAAGCTGAGGTAAATGAATAAAACGATCCTACTAGCGTTTAGTATCCCACTGCATACTACCTACCTCGCGCTTTGGAAATAATTCGGATTTATTGAACTCTTTGATAGCTGATTGATTTTTATTTGGTTTCCCATTTTTTATTTCAAAGTTATTTCAATCAACAATAACTTTTTGTTATGTTGATGTCATATTCTATATGAAAGTGAATACATGCTTGACATCTTTTCTCTTTTGCTGTCAATGCAGTTTTACAGAAGCAAAGCTGCGCTAACTGTTTACTGTTAACTTAAGCCCGGGATTCGCTTCTCTATCTGATTGTAAATATGTTGAGGTGTTTTTACCATAAATTAACTTAAGCGAGAGATCTCTTTAAGTAGTGAAGTGCACGCGATGTTCAACGAAATCTTAAGAAAATAAGTTTTAACATTTTTGTCTGTTGCATAATGATGTTTATCTGAGATAAAAAAAAAAAAAGAAAAAAATAAGAAAATTATATTCGGCGACTACCGAATTCTTTATACTCATCACCATTATTTTAAAACAGACTAAAAAAAAAAACGAAACTAAATTTTCATATTTTATAATTTTGGGTAGGCTTGGCTGATTTTTCCTCCTTTCGGAGAATCAAAGCGGTAATTTATAGTGCTTCCCTTTTTGCGACCTTGACTACGTGGCAATTAATCAACAGATGGACGGACAAACTGCCACACATATCTAGAACAGTTCAAATTTAATGCTAAACGATAGTAGACTTTATAGAGTCTCTGAAGCTTCGTTCTTGGTGCTGCAAACGTTTTGACAACAAAAACAGAAATTTCATTTTTCTGTAGTATTGACTAGGCGTGCCTGGTTTTTTCATTGCCCTAAACGGGCTGCAGAACTAAGCATAGAATATACGCGCATACATTGTGGTTGGGAAATAACCAGCAAAAAAACAATTCTTTTTTATTTTTGTAAACAAAGGTGGTTCCAGCTTATACTGCATTATGGGTTTGTCCTTTGACCGCTCTAGTCCAATTTCTACACCAAGCTGCGTGTAAGAACTTTCAATATCCATACAAAATTTGAAGGAGATAGTTTCTTTTTTGCGACTAGGAGACATAGGTATTACTCAGACAGACAGACAGACAGACAGACGGAAAGACAGGCAGGGTTACATCGGTTTCAAATTTGGTGTCGGTCAAGAACCTGTATACTTTATGATATCTTCGAGGCTTCCTTGTGGGCACTGCAAATGACAAATGACAAAATGAATACACTCCCCACGGTGGCGATAGATGTGAAAAGAGGAGCATAAAACTCTTCTTTGCTTCTAGTTATTTAGACTATGTGGCTTGTCGATGTTTATGTATCTATTATCCTCTTACTTTCCGCTGTTTCTCACGTGCCGCGAAGTGTCACTCAAAACTCTTTGATCGACTAGATTTAACAATCAGTATCAATATATAAGGAAATCTAAAATTAATCTTAGGAAAAAAGTTAGGCACGATTTAGTTCCTCAGCATGCACGTATTTTTCATGCTTAAATTAAAAAAAGGAATGAATTTTGCAGTTAAATTTTCATTACAACCACCGAGAGGTTTCGGACATACTCAATTTGTCGGACATACACATTTGTAAAAATCTGCAGGAAACTTTAGGAACTCTATAAAGATAGTATATATGTTCTTGATCAGCATTAAATTCTAATTTGATCAAAGTTTTTCTGTCCGTCCGTTTATGGCAAACATTGTCTAGCCCGCAAAAATGAAGTATTCGCTAGGACATTGGAAGTCTTTATAAAGAGATTGGTCTAGAAAACGAGTCAAATCAGTGAAAGGACGCGCCCACTGTCCAATATATCCTAAAAATATTTTTGGTTTTGGAAGCAAAAAAATGGGGATTCGTTCAAAAATTGCAAAAGGAACAGTGACGAAAATTTTCTCGTATATTTTTCGAATGATCCTGACCAGTGTGAGAATGGAAAAATTTTGCGCAAGACGCCCACCCAACATTACAGAATATCGAAAACTCACGTTTTCCGTTTGTTTCGAATTTTCTCAAGACGAAGGTGATGGGTATAAAATAACCAGCCAAGCCTAAGATAATCTTCTCACTTGTTGCTTTTATTACGAAAAGACTTACCTTATTTCCTTAGTAAAATATGAGACACTGAAATTAGACAAACATAGCGTAAGTTAGTAACGAAAGTATGTGATAAAACCATTTAATATTAAAAAGTCAGAGAGCGTGGGTTTAACCTCGCGAATTAAATTCGATTTTATTTTTTCTTTCTCTTTTAAATGTGGAATAACTCGCAAAATGTCAGGTCAGGTGTAAGCTTTTAGTCATTTTACTTGCGAACAGATCTAAGGTATGTTGTGCATCGTATATTATGTCGTGTGCAAAAATTATAAGGAAACACGAAGAACAGATAAAGGTTTAAGGTGGCAATTTCGATGTCAGAAGGTAGAAGACAGAAGTGAGTAGGAAAGATTATTGCACATCCTATATCATATATTTTGTAGCATGTCAGACGCCCAATAAACTAATATACTGTGCTTCAGAAGCCGTTAAGGTTACGACACCTATATTGAGTAGAAGAATTAAAACATTGGAACTTGATTTCTAAATTAAATCCGGAGCCTATTTCAAAAAGTATTCAACGCTACTGAAGAACATTACGTTCTTATTCCAGTTGCAGATGTCATTAAGGGTTTTTTTAGCGATTGCATATGTGCATCTAAATACTAAAGAAAGCCTTTTGCTTTAGTATCTTTGTATCAGAATAATAATATCTTACCTTTTGGCATTCAATTTTCGAAATTCTTTTTAATACAATTCTTCTCTTAGAATTCTTCATGTTCAACCTTATTCGACTGTTCCCCTTTAACCTCAAAATCGAAAGTTTTGTATTATTTAAATCAACTTCTTCAGGTTGTCTTAAATGGACACTTCCTCTTATGCTTTGCACTATTTTCCAATTAAAAAAATACATTCAAAACCAAGTAAGAAAATTATTCAAATTGTGATGCAATTCTCTTCAGGAAGATATTTCATTAACATTTCTATTGACAGCTTATGTATATAGAATCGAGAATTTCTTTTATTAAATTTTGTACCTATACAGCAGTTTTTTGTCTATTATGGACAGTTAATCTCTTAGCTATCGATTGAAGAGATTTACAGTAAAGTTCAGTTTCTACCGTAATTTAAATAACTCTGACGATCACAATAGAGGGCAAGCGGACGGATAGATAGGTTGACGAACCGGTACATAGAAAAATCGGCGGACATATGCGCCAAAAGAGGAACAGAGAAAGGACAGACGGACAGACGTGTCCAGGGTTTGACGCTAAGAACTGCATTAAAAATGTCCCCTTTCGTATTATCCGATAGCGTACGAGGTAATATGATTCATTACCAATGGCCCCCAGGAGGTGAGACATTTGCGCTTGTCTAGGAGGCCCTATTACTCTTGAAATATTAAGACAGTTCAGCCATTTTAGAAGAAGTGAGCAACGAATGCTGCTGTTGTGACTTTGTGAGAACCATGCCGAGTACGAGACTCCACGAAACATTCTTAACGCGTATTAGGAAAAAGTCATTGGTACCCGTGTTACCTTCCTTTCTTCCGCAAAAGCCAAGATAACGGTTTAGGCGGCGTAAAGCCCTTGATTTTGCGTTTTGCGTTTCACAATTCTGCAATAAAGTCTGCTGCTAGACCGACGAATAGTTGAGAGGGCCAACGGACATTTGAGTGGACTGAAAGAAATAATCGAGAAAGGAAGAACACTAAGGACGGAGAACATACCAAAGGCGTCGAATTGGCTAGGAATTTTTATTTGACAATGTATACCTTATCCTGAAAATTTTTCTTAGTAGAGTTTTATAAGCATTACGACGATATACTTGTCGTTTCTCAAAGCTTTTAAAAATGCACATACATGTCGGTAAGGTAAGCAATGCCAGTAAGTAGAAGATCCGACTTTAATTTTAGTTTTTGGCAGTTATAGGTCCAGTTACAAGAGAGAGTGCCATAATAGCTCGAACTTTCTACTAATACGTACACACGGAGACGGTCAATTAGTTCTGCGTTTATTCCATACGCGATAAATACGTTTACATTAATTCTGGGCCTCGTAGATTTATTACACTCTGTTGGCGGTTATAAGAATTTTTATGTATTTTTTTAAATCCAGAATTTAACCTCAATTAATCTCATGCTCTTGGATTACTTTAGCGCCCTTTCCTTTGTGGCATTTCACAGGAAACCTTTCAAGCTGTTATCTCAGAAATTCTTAATAAATTAAGCAGCCAATGAACACATTCACACAAACGCACACATATATATCCATGTACACCCAAGCGATGCAACAGAATTGGGTTAAATCTAATTTCAAGTATATGTCGCTATTGTTATGGTGAGATGGTGGTGGACCTCTTTAAATAAATGTCTTGCAACGGTGACAAAGTACATGGACAAGCAAACGAACTACACAGAAATACTGTCACTACATCTGTGTTGTGTGTTGCGAAAGAACCGTAAAATGAGGACAGAATAAATAAGAGAGAGAGAGCGAGAGAGAGAGAGAGAGAGGGAAGAGAGAAAGAAAGAAAAAGAAAGAAAGAATGAAGACCGAAAACAAATGCGTCATATTCACAATTAAAGCAAATACAATACAGGCTTGTCTCCAGATGCATTTGTTGCTCTTGTTGAACACATCTAACAAGAAGAACATTTACGTGTATGTATGCATGCAGTTGCCGTGGGCTTCCTCAATTTGTCATTCCACCGCCACCATAACCACTATCACCACTTTTGTCTTTGCCAGTAATAACGAGAGCACATGAATTTATAGAAGAGTAGAAGAGCAAGCAGACAACCAAAGTTAATAAATGATAATAGCATACGGTTGTGGTCGGTTGGTTTGTGTGTGCCTATGTGTGTGCATTTATGCGTGTATGTATATATATATACTTATATATATATATATATATATATATATACTTATATATATATGTATATATATATATATATATATATATATATATATATATGTGTGTGTGTGTTGGGATTGGGGGGGCGGGGGGAGAGGAGGGGGGGTAGTAGATATATCGGGTAATGAAGTAAGCTGATATATGCCGCTTTTCCAATTGCTGCTGCAATTGCCAACAAACGACATCGTAACATTGATTGCCGACATTTCGTTTAGCTCATTGTCACAGAGGTCAATTTCCTACAGCATCTATATATAAATAAGAAAAAAAAAAGATTTTTTTCTCCTTTTTTTTTCTTTGCTGTTGTATTTGAGTTGTGTTTCTTTATTTCTTTTTTTGTTTCGCTCTTTAAAAACAAAACACAAAAAAGAAAAAAGCAAAGAATTAGGTTTATGTTATTCTCCGCAGCCTTCATCATCATTAAAAACTGAATGTGGGTTTGGCGCGATTCGGTTTTTCTATGTATCGGCGCCTCGCTCCCGTCCGTCTGCCATTTTCTGTTACGGTGGCTAACTGTGTACATCATCTGTTGTCGTTTCTAATATATTTCTATTGAAAATTACACACAACAACAGTGGTAAGGGAGGGTAAGGAATAAAAAGGCAGCTCTATAGAGTTCATTCTATTGGTTCCTTCTGTGTGATTTATTTTAGCTTCTGATGATAGTTGTTCTCGTTGCTGGTTTTACACTCCACGTAATGCTGTTATTGTGTCTGTACGCCTGCATATTTGTATGTATGAAATTGGAAATATATATATATATATGTGTGTGTGTTAGACTAGCAACGGTTATTTGCTTCAATCATTGCGTTAGACAATTAGCAACTTGTTAAGTACTTTATTTTCTGCAGCGACAATAGCAAAAACAATTCACGGCAATAAGAACAATAATAACAACAACAACAACAACAAGAAAAACAAGAACAATCATCAATAACCATCAATAGAAGCGATTGCAAAAGTTAAGTTTCATCATCGCAAACGAAAACCATGGCATTCTCTTGCCTGCATTGAGCACAATTTCGAAACATTTATTTGACCTTGACTGTCTATTTATTTTTCTTTTTCTTTTTGCTGGTTTTTATTTGGCTTTAATTTTAGTTTTATTTTAAAATCGAAATTTTTAATAAATAAGTTTTATTATGATTTCAATTTTTACTGATAGTAAACTTCAATCAAGGCAATGTCATCGCGTTAGTATATTTACTTCGGTCGATTCGTTCCTCTTTGAAACTAAAGTTGAAAAGTTTCCCAAAGCAAATGCACTCTAATGACGCGAATTGTTCAACAAATTGAAAGCATTTCGGGTCGCACACCACAACGTATTTGGCTTTGTTTTTTACACTTTTAAATAAAGGCGACCGAAGGTATTGCAATCACACCAAAGTCTCGAATTACGTCCCGTTGTTTCGTGTCCGCGTTTTATTTAATGTCGCGATATAAGAATAGCAAGATGTAATGTTCGCTTACATGTATTCTTCTATTTGTACATACAATCGAGGAATATATGGTATGGATCTAGTGTTTATTGGTCATCAGTGTAACACTATGTGTCTATTTGTTCGTCAGCCTGTCCGTGACTTTGTTAACCTTTCCATTGTCTATTTCTCCGTTCGTTTGTCTGCCTATCTACTGTTTTTCTCACACCCTATCAACGTCTGACATTTGTTTGCTCTTCGGCCTCTTCCGCCTATCTTTCAGTTGCCAGACCGTTCGCCGATTCTCTATCCCGCCATTCCACCATCTACCATTTGTTTCTTCTTTCTTTTGTTTGTCTGTCCATTTGTGGATGGTTTTGCCATTTATCCGTCTATCTTTCTCTCCATCGTTCTGCCATTTGCTTCTCCCTCATCTGTCTGCTATTTGTTTGCCCTTTCATCTCTCCGTCTGTCAATTGTCTGTCCAGGCGCTTCTTTCCTTATCTGCAATTTGTCCGTCCATTTGAACGCCGTCTGTTTTTACTTCTCTCTGTGTCTTTGCCATGCCTATATGGCTGTCTATCGTTTGTCTTCCCGTCAATCTCTTTGTCTGTCCGTCATTTCTCTATATATCTGTCTACCTATTTGTCCCTTGTCTATCTCTTCGCATGTCTATCTAGTAATCATTTGTCTGTGCTTCTGCCTACCTATCTGTCACGCTGTTTACTGTCAGTTATTGAAAAGGTCACAATTGAAAAAATCAAAAAGTTCGAAAGCAGGCGTGGCCGGCCCCGAACAACGCCCACCATTAAAGCCCATAACCGTTCATGTGCAGTGAAAAAGTGGATGTGGCGAACATACAAACATACTCAAAGAAGAGAAGAAAGCAAGAACTTTTAATTCTTAATAAAAAATATATTCAAAAAATAAGAAACCCAGACGCCATCTGACCGTGCCAACGAAATGTTAAAAATTTTTGGGTACAATCTTCGCCTGGACACTTTATCATTCAAGCGTGACTTTTATTATTTACAGTTACTTGAAATTTGTTTCTCGACGGCGAAATTTTCTCGACTCGTGAAAATTTGCTTGCGATAAATTATCTCGTCTTTCGGTGTGGATTGTCAAGACAAGAGTGCATCGACCAACTTGCTTCCACTTTTGGCGATGAAAGCCCATCTTCACCATAACGAGTTTAATCGCCGTTATGCCAGAAAACATTGATGCAATGCAAAAACCGATGGCGGAAGATCCAAATCTTACACACTGTGAGATTGAGTCACTTTTAGGCATTACTTTCACCACCGTATGTAAGGTATCATATGGCCATTTAGCTGCGAAAAAGGTTCTTTCATTAGATCTCATATAATTTGATAAAATCTCGAAAATACTCTCTTGACGATTGGTGTTAAAAAATGCTTAATAAGTGGAATGGCGTTGCTTTAAGAAACGTCTGTAATATTGTTAAAGATGGCGAGTCATGGATCTGTGCATGAGTTATAGACTAGACAGCAGTCAATTGTAAACCCAGGAGAAGTTATTCACTTTCGCAACATTTTAACATAATCGGTCGTCTGTTTGTGTTCAAGTTTCAGTTTAATGGATTCGGTAGCATTTTATAAGTAGCTACATGAACTAAAAGCAATATCTGTACAATTCACGTTCTTTTTGTCAGGTTTTTGGAAATTATAGAAGGTTTGCGAATTTGAAATATATATCTATTTAAGGAATGGTTTATATCTAACCCAAATTACGAAGCCTATGGCTTCACAATTCTGAAATCATAATTTGGAGTAAAGACAAAGCTGATCAGTTTTTCGTAATTATGGGCTGGTCGATAAAACGGAGGGGGCAAAAAAGGCAATATTGAGATTAAACTGACGATAAGCATTTGGCAGATTTTACGACTCCTTATGGTTGATATGAAAGATATCAAGAGCGTAGGCGGGAAGCATTATTTTAACTTCCTTTAATTTAATCTTATTCTGATTCTAGTGTAAGCTGATTTCGGTCATCTTCGGCAAACCCACACCGATTTGAGCATATATATCAATTGCCTCAGAATCGCTTTCCTAATCGATCTAAACTTGTCCGTCCCTTTGTCCGTGGTGTATTCTTGCTTCAACCGACATAAATTAAATAATAGCAATTAACGCGCTTCGGTGCAAGCATGAACGCTATTGAAAATGATTCGGATCGGACGATTTTTTTTGAATACTTTGACTACAACACTCATTCTACAACTCGTTCTACAAATATCTGTATTTAGGAAAGTGTTTTAGGGTATTTAATGGTGGGCCATAGCCCGTCATAATATTCTTACTTGTTCATTTTTTTGTTAAATTGTCGGCTGGAGCGGTATTTATTGCGTGCGACATGCAATACCTAAAAGTTAATTGTTCCGTTGGCAATAATTATGTTAGGAAATATTTAAAATATTTGAAAAAAAATCTTCACTCGTTAGGCGTATTCAGCTCGTTTATCCTATCAAATTGTTGTAAGACATGACAAACATCCAAAATAGTAAAATTTAATTCGATTTAGAACTGAGTCTCATATATATATTTTTAGCTTCTTAACTCTAACAATTTAGTGAGTAAAGATAAAAAAATTCTGAAAACTTGCAAATAAGCTCAAGAAGGCTAAAAAAAGATTGAATTGCGAATCAACGCTAACCTCTATTCAATAAAAAAAAAACCTTTTATTCATCGTTTTTAATTTGAATTGAAAATAGCAAATTTTCAGCAATTGTTGTATAATAATTTTATTTTCAATAAGTCTTTGATGTGTAGAAAAAAAACTAAATCCCTCCAGAAGGAAAAAACCATAATAATAATTGGTATATCAGTTCGGCTTAACTTAATTTCAAAATTAAAATAATATGAGACGAAAAAGGAAAAAAAAAAAAAAAAACAAATAAAAATTGCTTTTAAAGTTCCTTAAGGCAGGTTGGCTGCATTGCAAAATTTACAAAACCTACAAAACAAAAAGTTCGTGATTTTTTAAAAGCATCTTTGTACGGTTATGTATACGTTTTTTGTTTGCGTAGCAATCAAAAAGTAACATAAAGCAATGCTTGCACCTTTGACTCTTTACCCAGCGCACATCATTCAAACCGTGTTTGAATTGTAACAAACTAAACCCTTTTACTTTTTACGCTGTGGGATTCCTTTCAAATTCGTAAAGTTGAGAAAAAAAACAAAAATACAAAACAAAATAATAATCATAAGAAAGTTGCGCTCGCTTTAGAGGCGAATCTTGAATACCCATCATTTATATTAAGTGCAAATAGTTTTCTCAACGGCCAAGTTAACCGGCAATTAGTTTTTATAAAAGTATTATAATTTTATTATATATAAATACGACTGAAAATTCCGCTCACTAATGCATTCACATGTGCTGGCAGGCTCTAAGCGTATAGTGGTTTGCGCTTCAAATTTTACTCGCATGTGCTGCACAGCGTAACGTCGCGGTTATATGCTTGCAAGCTTGCGAGAAAGCCAAAGTCAATGCCTGTAACATGATGTGCTTCCGGGCCAGTTGTTATTGTGCTGACAGGCAGGTCCACACATCCGCAGGTATATTCAATGTGTCAATGTGTATAATGTGCGTGTTTACAAGCTCGCTCACAATTGCATTTACATCTCTGATCGCAGATATGCTCAGAGTCTAGACACATAATCCCCCTTACTCGCACACTCGTTCACAGCTACGATGAGAGTCATAGCATATAATATTAGGGGCTTATAATCCGCCTGAGTGGCCGAGTAAACAAAGGATCTCGAATAATAACTCAATGCTCGTCGGTTCAAATTTGAAGTGCGATAGAGTTTTCAATAAAGCCTCGGATGCTAGCGCTTTAAGACTTTAGTCTTAGAATTTATTTTTCTGGCTAAGGTAATAATTACAAAAACAATAATAAACTTTAAGCTTAAGCTCGGTCGTTAGTACTGTAAACGTGAAAAATATTATGAAAAGTGTTTGCTTTGACTTCAAAATTGTTTACCTAAACTGTCTACTTTGAATTTTGGCCGTTGCTTCTGATCGATATTCGTCTCTGCATTGTCACAGTTTAAGCCTTCAATCTTAAAAGAAGTGTTGGGTAATTCGGCGACTTGTTGTTGCATCACTAAGACTGAGAAATTGCATCTAAGCTATACGCGAGATCTCTCGCGTCTATGGTATGGGCACTAGGTATTGCCAAGGTCAATGCGTGTAAAACGACTCGTTTACCAGCCTATCAAAGCTAAGACATTGCATGCTCCACAGCGCGTTCACAGTCAATGCGTATAGTGTTACGTTCTCCTAAGCTCAGGTGCGCACAGATTCTGTTAATGACACGTTCAGAATTAATGCATGTAATCTTGTACGCTTGCAAACTCGCCGATAACTACGCTGATAGATAGATTCGTAAGGACGGTCAGAATCAAACATGTTGGGAATGTGCTCAAAAGTTTCTTCGATATTACTCCCGAAGCTACGGTTCCACTTATTTTGTACACTGTTCAATACCAGGAAGTTCGTTCATAGGCATGTTGCGAAACACGGTCGAAGGTATGCATGCTGGGTATTCACAAGTTGATATAATCCCTCTCGTCCGTGCAACTGTTTGAAAACACTAAATGTGGGAGAGCTCGGCAAGACTTTAAAGTTATTTGCGCTGTCAATAAGATTCGATTAACTGGATTAACACAATCATTATAGAGTATGGTAAATATACTATAAATCTCTTGATTGGATTCGTCTCAGTTAAGTTTTATTGAAAATGTTGCAAAGTAAGTACGACAAGAAGCATTAAGGTTGATTTAAGACGAATATCGTTCACATCGAACATGAAAGAATGCCTATGCGTTTATTCCATGATTCGATCCAATGGTACGAAATGTCTGCGTGATTGATTTTAAAGAAGTCTTTATTACTATGAGAAATTATTCTTCCTTACTGTTAACAGAGAACACTATTTTCATATCGTCGCTTCGCCACTTCGCCACTTCGCCAAGTGAAGTGAGTTAAAACAACAGTTAACTTCAAATTGTGAGAAAATTTGCGCTGTCACCGTACGCTTATTCGTTGGCCTAATCTATCCTCTTTAATTTCATAATTAGTAAAAACTGCCATAGAAACCATTAAGTCACTAACGCTTCTGGCAGTAAACGTGTGACGTAATAGTTCAACAAGAGATCGCTCTAAGAGTATTTCATTTCATGAAAATGGCCCAAAAATTGCGACCTGTAGGTTGAACAGAAGAAAACAACCCGGACAGACGGATAGACAAGCTTAGATCGATTGACCATCACTTTCAGCCCAAGAAGGGGTGCACATCTATCTGATGTTGTCATGCAGGGTGTTGCATACATCCATCCAAACTTGTGTTATAGGTTTTGTAAGGTATAACGAATTGCTAGGCGAACCAGAATACCGAATTATTTCAGGGGCTTTAACCTTGATACTTTGAGGTTAATTGTAGCACTTCTATATATTTCAATCGCTAAGCGTACTATATTTAGCTTATAATTTCCTTTTTAATTTACTTCCTTTGCATAGTTTTTTATAGTTTATATGTTGAAGCGAGCGCGTGGCTTTAGTGAATCTGTCTGCCGTCTTTCGTGGCGCATAGTTTTGTGAAACTTTGGCAAAAGGTTTCAATGAATATAATAAAATGCGTTTGCTTTGATGCGAGAGAATTATTTAAAGTTTTCTTATCAAAAAAAAATCTTGTTTGGGTTGAACAACGTAATAATTGAAAACAAAAGCCTATAAAAAAAAATTATTAAATATTTTAAAGGTTTAGAGAGATTGTTTGTAAAAGTTTCGAAGCAGTTATCAAACGTCCTTAAGCTGCTTATCCATAAAAATGCAATTTAAACATTTAAGAAGATTATAGGGAATGAAAAAGAAAAAAAAAAGCATAGCCATAGGTATACTTGTAGATGTTACTCACAGGAAAAGATCTACAAATACACCGAAAAGCTATCAGTCGGCCGAGTACAATAAAAATATTTGAACGACACTTATGCAAAATATGCTATTAAATAACGTACAATACAAACAAATGTGTTGAATGAACTGGCAGAAAGAAAAAGCAGACGGACAGACGGACAGACAAACAGACAAACCGACAGACAGACAGATAGGCAGAGAGACACAAATAAACACATACTATTTTAAACGTATGAATATATCTATGAATGACAGTCTATATTAAGTTAGTAAGATGCTGAAGCAATCAGACTAACAGGCAGGCAGGCAAGCAGGCAGGATAATAATAGTGTGAGGAAACTCAAAGCTGACATCCGTTCACTCTCGTGGGATTTTAATGGACTTGATTACGTACACATATATACATAATAAATAAGCATTACGTATGGTTATGTGTGTATGTGTGTATGTGTGTATGTGTGTATGTGTGTATGTGTTATGTGTATGTGCATGCATGTCTATGCATATGATATCACGCTTTTTAACATGATAAACGTAGTCAACGCATTGCGAAACCGTGCACACAGCCATCTGTAATCAATGTCTGTATATGTCTGGGCTGTGTGGTACCAAAATATTCAAATGTATTCTATGTGAACTCATTTGTTGGTTTATTATATGGTAGCGTTTTATTACCTTTTTATATACATATATCTATATATATATATATATATATATATATGTATGTATATATATATGGGAAATTATATATATATGGTCGCATAAACGTATGCATGTTAAGTAAGATGCACGTTTTAAGCTCATCTTGTTATACAGGAATCCATTATACATTTAAGTGTATATGCGTTACAATCTCTACGTAGTTTTATTTATAACTTTCGGAAAGGTTTTCATACTCAGAAATGCGAGAGAAGACTTAAAACGACGCGTGGAATTAATTCAGAAGTAGAATATTAATGGATAGAAAAAAAAATAAATGCCATGAAAACGTTTTGTCGTCACATTCCCATAAAAAACTTTAATTTCAATTATAATAAAAAACAATTTTTTTTATTACCGTAATTAAAAATTTTTTATATGTACGTCCCTCTTTCATAAAGTTTCTTTTAAGCAAAAAAAAAAAAAAAAAAGAACAAGATTTAATAGAAATAATTTATGGTAAGCTCTCAAAATCCTACTTAGTCTTAGTAATGCAAAGTTTTTGCATAATAAAAAATTCGTGCAATAAAATCTACGTACGGGCATCAGTCTAGTTTAGGCTTTAAAAGCAAGTCTTTTCATCTTAAACTCACAGCAAAACTATAATCTTTTCGTTGCTAACTGAGTTCAAATCAATTCAATAGTTCAATCTTTTAAGGGTTAATGTCACCATTTTTTTTTTTTTTTTAGTTTTATAGGCTCCCCAGATTATTCAAAAATGATTCTGAGGATGAAAAAAAATTCCGAATAAAGGCGCAGATTCGCTTTTCATACATCTTAGTAGTAGTAGTAGTAGTAGTAGTAGTAGTTAGTAAGTTTGCTGCAAACATTCCGAGTTCAAGGTAAAAATTAAAATGTTTCTCCAAAATTTAATATCGAAAAACATTTTTCTCGAAATCGCGGCTCTCGAACTTGTCGTTCGCTTCGACTTTCAAAATAAAATTGTCTAGCAAAAAGATTTTGGTTTGTAATTCTAAGTGAAAAATTGCGTGCTGGGAAAAGAAGTTAAGGTTGTGAGAAGAAAAGGGAATTATTTCTGGAATAAGCAAGTAGTAACACTGTAGTGGACCAAGGCCAACTATTAAGTACCCTCCATATATATAGCGACTTCAAAATAAGACGGTACATGGGAAGTGGTTGCAAAAGTGATCCGCTCCGAACCATTTTAAGTAGCGCTCGGCCAAAACAACGAATGGTCAGTGCAAATATCTCAAGAATAGTGGCCTGTGGGCAGACAGGCGGACGGATAGGCTTAGATCGACTCAAAAACTGATTCTGAATCGATCGGTGTAATATGTCGGTCCAAACGAAAAGTACCATGCATATGCATCCACAAGCCGTATTTGGAAAAAATTTTCAATACATTTTAAGATTTGCATTTTTATATGAAAAAAACCGAATATTAAAAAAATATATATGTATTTTTAAAAATATGTTTACAAAAATGACGTTGTTGGTAGTAAGAACAACGTGCCATCTGAGAGGCCATCATCTGAAGAATTTTGGTCGTATCGAGGCTTTTTCTAACGATTGAACTGAAAAACTACGCCAAGGAAAAAAACTCTAACACTAAAGTTGGATAGGCACTGGTAACCGGTAAAATTGGTTTTAGTTTTTTAAAAAGATAGACCAGATGGTTACGATATTGATATTGCTGTCTCCGTTCTGAATGTGATTCTTCGTATTTTAGAAAGGTTTTGGCATTTCCAAAGTAGGCGCTTAATCGCAAGATTAGGAGAAGAAAATCCGTCGATACCATATGGCTTTTCGGTGTGAAAGCAGTAGTCGTTTTACAAGGAAACTCGAAAATCGTCGTAAGTGAGACCAGACGTGCCTATTAGTTCACGTTTCTTATAAATCGCTAGGCAGCCTGTGAATTCTCTGAAAATGGGGGCACAATGAAGATGAATTCTTAAAATTCTTTTTGTTTTGAGCTCTTATCAATTGTACAGGCAATGCCTGCCGCGATCTAAAAGATCTGTTGCACGTGTCCGTCCCTTTAGCCCTTCAGTTTTGGGATTCCTATGAATTACGCCAGCTTCTTTGGCTCGGAGCATCGTACAGTGTATCCGGCGTTGTAAATTGTTCGCCAAACGCTTGGTGTCTGATTCTGCAGGTGGCCTCGCATTCACATAGAATGTAATGGGACGTCTCGCTCGTCCCTGGTTTGAACTAAGAATTTAAATTAAATTTTAAATGTATCGCACTAACGGACTGCTTACGATCACAAGATCATTTTACATCAATTGAATTTACGGCAACGTTTTTAAAAAAGTGACGGTCCTGCAGCCAGAGTCCTCGCCGTATTAGATGATATGTAAAATTTGATGTGTGTATGCATCTGTACCACAATGATGGAGTGGTAAATAACCATTTTGTTGAAATTCCATATGATTGCATTTTAACGTACATTTGGAACCTAACGAAACATTTTCAAATGTGTGCAGTTCGCTGCAATACAGAAACTGAGCAGAAGCGCACCTTAATGAAAGTTGGCCAAGAGATACTTCACAATCACGTTACTTACTTGTGCCAATGTTCGCCATAGCAAACGGTATATGTATCTTGTAAGCTGTCTATGTACATAGATTTGTAAGTCTTGCAAGCGGAGTTATATCGGATAATTAATCAAAGGCTTATGCTGTTGCGGTTATAGTAAACAAACAAATACTACATTATGCGATCTTTTAGATTATCATCGTCAGATCATGCAAATGTGTCCATGTTTCTGTGAACGATGAAAATGATGTTGTTTGACATTTGGTCAAATATCGATATAAAGATGTGAAGATAACGATAATTGATGAAACGTTTAACTACACAAGTTTACCATGAACATAATTAAAACTAATTAACTGCTTCTACAGTTAATGAAACTAATTAATAGTTATATAATTGCATTTAATAACTTTAATTGCTTTGCTCATATAAAGAAGTGGCAAGCTTCGCTTCTGGAAACAATGTTCTGTATTTAGTTCAATTAATGCCATTTAATATGTTGATTGAATGTTTGTCAACACATTCTCTACTAATTCAACAAGAATTTTGTCGTTCTAATTGTCGTACAGATTAACCGAGATTGATGTAAAATGGGGTCCATTCAGAAAATGCTTCTCACTTCCAATACTTTGTATGCTTTCTCCTATTAAAAGGTCATCGTGTATGGACACGATATCTTTCTAGTTATTTTTCTATTCTCTACTGAAAGACTTGTCCTCCTTTTTAGAATATTTAAAAATGTTCGTCATTTGTGAAGTATAGACCTATTGTTGATCCATTTCATCAAATTGGTCAACTCGTTCAGGTCTCTGCTTGTTTACTATTGGAAAGTAAAGACTGTGTCGAAAATTTAAATAGAAAACAGAGACTGGACGCATAGACTCTTAGTTGAAGGCTACAGATCAAATTTAGTTATCTGTCTATAAGGACCAAAAGGCCGTGATCTCTCAAACTTCAGACAACTGGCTGATATTAATCTCAAACTTGGGACAAATATTTACCAAACTAGCCACGAATCGACCATCGCACGGCAGTAAATCAGGCGAATGCGTTGGTTATGAAACAATATAGGTTGAGGTTTTGGCGAAACGTTCACGAAGAAACTAAGCAATGTGGAACGATTCATTCTCGTTATACGAACGCCAAGAATTGTCTGCCCATAATTCTGTTCTCCTGTCCTCGCGAACTATAACACTATAACACTCAAACAATTGGCCGGGTTAAAGAATTCAGAAAGCACTGCATCGCGACCATCAAAGAAAACTGTCGAGATGAATTTCGTTTTTAGGCGCCTTAAGCAGATCAATCCTTTCGATCTTGGTTCACCTTGTGCGAAATCTTTATCCAAGTCTCATTACATGACATCCTGTTAGCCAGAAATCATTGTTTCCCCTACGTCAAAACGACAATTTTGAACTAATTGAGGTCCGATTGTGTGAGGCGCACAACATCTTTAATATCGTGTACAAGACAAATACTAATGCAAATTCTTTGCTCGACAAAGGCGCAACTAAGTAAAACTCGAAACACTTACTTTTATATGTTCGCAAAAGCATGCGTGACTCAAATGCAACAAATGAATACAAAGGCATAAAACTTTAAATGCAATAGATGTCAAAGACGGTGCTACCGCTGCAAAGAACCAATAATTTCATGATTTCATAGTATTCGCGTAGCTTAAGTGAAAACTTCGATTGCAACTCTGTATGTACCTGTGTGTAAACGTATAACGTATTACTTTTCGAATCTCGAACCTTTGTATGCAGCATATCCATACATATTTATATACACATACATGTTGCACAAACAAAATTAATAAATAAATACAGATACAGATATATGTACATATATAACCGTATGCTTTGAACCCTCAATTTAGTCCGCCACTGGCGTTCATATGCAGCTCGTACTTTTTTTTCCGTACATGGAAATTCGCTTTTCCTTCACTTTGTTTACATTTGAAATTCAATTTCAATGCTCCTGAGCAGCTTTTATTTCATTTCGAAGAGCTAGCGTTACAACAGTCAATAAGAGTTTACAATTTTTATTTAATGGAATGTGTAGCGAATATACGCCCCCAAGCGAACAGAGATTTTATACCCTACCCCACCCGGTATACAAGGGATTAAGTTTGTATGGGTGTAACCGGTATCGAGAAAGGTTACACCTGCCATCTATTATACCAAGAAGAATTCGGAATCGATCTTTCGGCATTGACCTAAGCTTGTCTGTCCGTTTGACCGTCTTGTTCTCTTGTGTTCAGCCAACAGATCGCAATTTATGAGATATTTTGATGAAGTTTGGTACACCGATGTGTTTTGGCTTAAGCATGAACGCTATTGAAAATGGTTCGGACCGGATTACTTTTTAATCACGTCTCATATAACGCCTTACTTTGAAATGTCTTTATAAGAATAAATGCAGGGCAGCGTAGAGTATTTCATGGTGGGCTGCGGCGCACTATACTCTTTTCACTTTTTTCATTATTGTATTTCATATAGAAAATTATTTATTTATTGTCAAAGGCAGCTGATGTGCCTCTCTTTGTCTCTACAAACAGAAAAACTAATTCTCGTTACGCCAAACAAAGGTAAAAATGTCGGCTGACAGTTGACAATAAAATTTCGCTTGCACCGTAACTGCAACTATTTGGTACTCGACTACGGATGTAGATGAATAGAGAAAAAAAAATCCTTTAAAAAGGCGACTGTATCATGTAAGTAGCAGGACAATTTTGGGGAAAACTAAGTTACAAAGTGATACGAGGTGTGCTGTAAGAAGATCTATTTAATTAAAAATAAGTTCAATTGATTTCTAAGATTGTCTTTCTTTGCTTTCAAAAGCAATACCAACTGTATGACGTGGGCCTTTGTGTATGAATTACAATTTTCTGGGTCACCTGGGTGACTGTCATTCAGGTTTATGCGGGCATTTTCCTCTTTAATGCGCTCCGGCTACGTTGACATTCGATGCAATTCGACTTAACTCGAGCTGAAACATTTTGACAGTTAAACGACATGATATTCTTAATGAAAGCACTTATGCGAAAGCAAACTTATCTTTTCGCATCTTAAAACTCAAACAATTTCCTTTAAAAGTTCTTATAAAAATTTAATAAAATATTGTTTTATATCTTAGTCTACATGAGTTTTAATGTTAAGTACAGATTACAGATTTTCATAATTCGGTTAATATATGCGCATACATTCTGAAAGAATTAACTCATGTGTGATCCTATTTCATGTTTCTTTAATCTTATGATTTTGCAGATATATGTATGTATGTATATATATGTATATATTTGTGTGTGTGTACACATATGTATGTAAACGTATGCATGCGTTTGCGTATAGTATGCCTATATGCCTATGCCCACTAACTGCAGACTGCATATATATATATATATATATATATATATATATATATGTGTGTGTGTGTATGTGTGTATGTATATATATGTGTGTAACTATCTATTGAAATGGTTTCTATGCCAACATGAATATTTCTGAATTCGGCCTTGTTACTCAAAACCTCGTTTTCACATTCAATGCAATGCAATGCAATGCAATGCGATGTTTGTGCATATAATGTAATACGTATGTATGTATGTATGTACATAAGTACATTTTACAATTCAAATAAAATGTATAATAAAAGGGAAAAAACCTCTAATACAAAGCTGTCTTGATATATAAACTTATTCGTTCATAAATTCATGCATTTTGTAGTACAACGTACACTTTTGTACGTTTTGTATATATATATAAATGTATATATATATATATATATATGTACATATTTATATACATATATATGTATGTATATACGTATAACAAGTGCATTTGTTCACTTAGTTACTGGCATTACACTTATGCATAAATGCATAAAATAAAAGCATAAATGTGTAACACTTTGTTATTTTTTATTCGTTGTTGTTCTTGTTACTGTTTTTGTAGTTGTTATTGTAAGAAATTGAAATCATGATAATGCATTCAATTCTATTAAAAATCAAAAGCTACAGTTAAATAAATATGTATGCACAAGTATGTGTATGAACGAATGAATGAATGAATGAATGAATGAATGAATGAATGAATGAATGAATGAATACCTTTGCATTGAAACACTTATATAAGTTGGTCGGGTTTTGATGGATGATTTGATGGATTGGAATAAATTTTAGAGAAATTGATAATTATTCCATAGATATATTTATATATGCATATATATATATATAGATCAGCTTTACAAATTAATTGAATTGCTAGTGAGTGTTACAGATATACATATACGCGGGATGTCCCACGAATAAATTTTATGAGTTTTTGATTATTACCATCAGTTAAAACACTTCCCTTTGCAAACACATAAAAGTTTGGTTGGTAGAAAATTTCTCTGGTATTGCATATAGAGAAACGTTAGCAGATTTTTACCATTTTTTCTCTAAATTTAGCGGGAATTTCATCAATTTTAATGGCTGCAAACGTATATTGATATCAGAGCTCATATAATGCATTTTATAAGGATGTTAATATTAGGGATATATTTCCGCTTAGAAATGTCATAGCACCAAAATGAAATTAATGCCAACAAGAAAGAAAATTATATTCAGTCAGTCGTTACCGAATCTTTTATACCCGTCATCGTCATCCTAAAGAAGACAAAAAACGTAAAAGAGTTAATGCTCTATTTTAGGCTCTCTATGCTCTATGTTAGGCGTGTGGGCGTTGTAGGCATGTCCTTGAGAAGTTTAGGTCCAAAATCGTTTCCAAAGATTTAGGCGAGATCTTCGGTTTCGTTACCTGGAGTAAGTTTACCACAGATACTGCACAGTTGTACAGACGGACTGACGAACAAGCGGACATGTTTAGCAGCGTTCCAAATTTGTAGCCAGCCAAAAATGTACGTAGTTCTTGAAGCTTATTTCTGCGCGTTATACAGGTATTGAAAAAAAATAAATTTTGATAGACTGTAATATTGGGTAGGCGTGGTCAGTTTTTTCAATTTTTGTACAGGTGCTAGACCATCTTTTTTTGTACATTTATCTGCTGTAGTTTATGAGTAATGAGCAAAAAATCAATATTTCATTTCTTTTGAAAAACCCACTTTTTTGTTCCCACTTTACGTAGTACTGTAGTACTGTAGGCTTGTCTTTCGACCGATATGATCCACTTTCAATACCACCCTGCGTGCACCAACTTCCAATTTTTCTGCCAAAATTAAAGTTAACAGCTTTGTTTTTGCGGCCAGGAGATTTGTTTACAACAGACATTTTACAGACGGACAGAGGGACCTGCTTAAATCGATTTAGAATTTGATGCTGATTGGGAATACATATACACTTTGTGAGATCCTTGAAGCTTCTCTCTGAACGTGATGATGAATATACCCATCATCCTACGAGGATGCGTACAAAAAAAAAACGATAAGGAACTCTTCAAAATAAGGCAAAGCAATATGAATTGATGAGAACTCTTCTATTAATGTGATGATAGATGGAAGAGAAAGTTGAAAGTGTAAAAAATGATGCCTTTTATATGTTATGGGTGGCGGAAAGGTTCCATTGTATTTCAAATAACAAATTGGGATTGAAGATGTTTGATGTGTTCCTGAGCAGTCGATTTATAAATGCCGAGCTCGTTTACAATTTCAAAGTGGATAGACATGAGTTACTATTAAGCATAGACGGCCCTGATCGACGATCTTGGATGACGAAACCATCCTTTTGGCAGGTCCGAACAAGGATAACTTCACTTCCCAACGGGTCACATAGGCTTTTAGAAGCCACTGATGAGTACTTTCGTGCAGCTGACCAATGCAGCTGAGCAATGTCTTAAATGCACTCTATTCACTCTGCACTTTGGAATTAACTTATGAAGCGTATTGAAACTAGTTCGCTTCCATCCCACGGGAAGTGCGCGAAATAGTAGGACCCCATATGACGCATTCTATCTGCTTGCCTTAACCTGACAAGTAAAATACAAAAGAACTCTTCCGCCAACTTATTACAACTTGGATAAAAAATTCGACTAAAACGCTACAGAACGTGTAAAGGATTAGAGCTGAGTAACTCCCGCGAAAGGTATGATTTTTTACTTCGAAAATAAAAATAAATGCAAGCACTTTAAAGAAAATTCTGTTCCTTTCAATGAAACAAAAAAAAAAAAAAAAACAAGAGTAACACTCGGAATGCATTCTTAATTTAAATATTTAAACTTTTTTATTAATAATAAATTTTTTATTGTTCTCGGGTGCTTGCGAAATATTCCTTCAATAAAATTCTTTTTTTCCTCCACACTTTCTTTCATAACAACATATGTTTTTTCTGTACATATTTGTTCTTACCCATGAAACAAACATTCCGCATCACTTGCTTATAAACTTTGGATAAAGTGCTCAACATAATCATCGGCGTCAGCATTTGCACCGTACATTATGCAAAATATTTTGCTAATACGATTTTTTTTCTAGCAGTGCACTGCAAGTACACATAAACACGTGCAATGAAATCATATCTTGGCAAGTGCTCACCGCTTAGGACAAGGAGGGCAAGGCGGCACTAGCTAACGATATATTTTCATTTTATCATCAAAAGATAAGCAATCGGAAAAAGTAGGCTTTCTGCTACTTTCAAAATAAACGGCTTGCAGTTTTGTGTGAAGATTAATAAACGGATTTTTAGTTTCAATGTAATTTTATCCGATCTGCTCTTATGAAGCGATATGATAGTGATAGCAGTCACAGTCGGATGGAGTCTGACAATAAGTGAACTTGGTTTCAAATTTTATCATAATCCTATCTATTGTGTGCACAGTAATTAAAAGATTTCCACTTGTATTTGCCACGACCGTTAAATCACTCACCTAATTGTTTTACTCTAAATTTTTCAACTTCAAACTAACACTCCTATTAAATGAGTATCATAAATGTATATATATATATACATATATATATATATATATATATTTATGCATATATATATATATACATGCATAATTCAATGCATTGTTCGTCGCTTTCTACCGTGGAAGGTTTAGAAGGTAAAAGTGTCAATTGCTGTTCAAAAAAAAAAAGAAAAAAACCAACACAACAAAAAGAAGAAGAAGAAAAATATAAAATAAAAGCAAAAGTATTATGTTATCGTATGTATATATATATATATATATATATATATGTATATAAGGGGACTTTAAAACAAAAACTCTTAACTTTCTATGGCATTATATTTAATGCCATGCATATGTGCGTGTATGTGCAATAGTTATGCATGTTATAAGCAAGCATGTCTTATGTTTGCTCTTCACTTTGTAGTTTTCTGCAAGTGCAAAACTTGTAGCTGCCGTTCATTTATTTAATTTTTCTTTCTCATATTTCTTATTTTCGATTTTCACTTGCCGCTTTCTTAATGGCTTTTCGCTTTTATTATACGCTACGAAATCGAGTGAAAATTTCACGCAGATTCTCTTATAACAAACATTTTTATGCATATGAATATAAAAACTTGAGAGAGTACGAAAGTATGAAATCAAAATATTTTAATTTTAATGAAGCTTACGGGAAACGCTATAAAAATTTTGTGATTTCAAAGCAAAACTTCTACAAAAACAAAACAAAAAAAAAAAAAAGAAAATTTTCTCATGAGAATATTTTTCCCGAGCTTTTTCTTTTATTCGTTTGCAGTGGTGTTTGCTAGACTAAAGTGCAATCAAACTTTGACGAGATGCTTAATCAAGGCGCATTAGTGTTGCTTCTGTCAATGGTCAAAACATACACATAATTGAAATGTAATTATCTACAAGAACAACATGCGCATCTCAGCGCTGGCAAATTTTCCACTTTACAGTTGTTTCGTGTCCAAGCAAGCAGCTAGCTACCTTAGCTTAGCTTGCTTAGCTATAATAATTACAGACTACTGCAATAGCCTTGATTGGGGTTCTTTTTATCATTCTAGTTGTAGTTGTTTCTGGTAGAGTTTAGTTCTTATTGATTAAATGAAAACAAAAATTTATTGATTATAAATAAAAATTACATAAATAGTTTGATCATCATCATAGCATCATTAACAATAACAATACTAACAACAACAACAACAGCATCAATAGCAACAACATCGATAGCAACAGCAACAGCAACAACAGCAGCCGCTGAATTCAATTGAAAGTCTGGCGTTAGCGCAAATCCACACCAAATCCTTCATTAACCATTAAACATTAGTCATGTTAGTATGAATGGCGATCTTGGAGAAGGAAAATGCTTTTACTGTTATGAATGATGTCAAATCGTTTAACGTTAGTCAGATTATTCTTTGTCAACCGTATACGAATGACAATGATTGCGAATAGCAAGCGATTTAAAAGTCAAGACGATCAATATCAACACGCTATCGCTATTTGTCGGACGGCATAGTGCATTTCTGTTGTAAACAGGAAGCAATAAATTTTTGTTGCTCTCGATATAATTTGTTACGGAATATATGCGAAACGGAAATTTAAGCAGCTGCATCTCTCATGTCCACCATACGATACATATGCATGCATGCATGCATGCATGCATGCAGGCAACTAAGTAAGTAAGCAAGCAAGCAAGCATGCATGCTTGCATGCATCCATTCGTATGTGTAAGCATACACTATATGCACTGTATGCTTAAGCGTTAATCGTATCAATATCATTGCTTGCATATATGTATGTATGTATATATGTGTTGTGTACTTGGTCTACAAACGTAGACTCTATCGCCATCATCGTCGAGCATTATTTCACAAACTACCATCGACGCATTCACTCTTGCATATATATGCGTACCTATGTACAAACGTACCGTACAATATATTAATTTGTACATACGCGTATAATAAATTTTCTCAATCAATTGATGTTTCTTTGCTACATATCGCTAGTATTCGTTTATTTTATTTAATTAAACGCCTCGTTTCGATATTAAATTACAGACACAAACATAGACATTTAATTTAATTAATATTTTAACGGTAAAAACAAACTATAAATATCTTTGTCTTTACATATATATATATATATATATATATATATATATATTTATAAATCGTTACAAAGAGACCGTACTAATGTGAATGGATTTGTATGCGAAAGAAAATAAGGATTCGTTATTATCTCTGCTATGTCCATAATTGATTGGTATGCCATCAAATCTCTTTCTATTGTAACATTTCAAATGATGGTATTTACCGGGTAAACCTGGATACTAACGGTATATAATTTCGTATCTCATGTAATATGATATACGCGAGAATAAATTTGCTGGCTTGACCAAGTGCTTATTAATCCACTGGCTGTGCGAAATAAAAACATCATCATCCATTTTAATGCAATACATCACTTAATAAGTTTATAAAAGTGATCATTATTGACGAGTCCATATGATTTTTGAGTAATATTTTAGTTTGAACCAGCACTAGAATTTTTAAGTAGATATACGAGGATTGGAAAAAGCGCTGCCATCTAAGAGGGATTACTTTGGAGGGGACAAAAGAGAGAAAGAGATATTTTTCGAGAAAAATAAAAAGTCACCTTTTTTTTTGTTTTAATACACCTCGTATGTCGATATCATTTGTTATATAATAATAAGTCTATATATGTTTTATATACACGACAGCTCTGGCCACTCTGTTAGATATAACAACAATTTGACATTTAAGTTGTCATTAAATACAAAAATCCCAGACTTTCTGTAGAAATTGAAATAGTAGTTACAAGATTTGTGTTAAATAAGAAAATGCAGAAAACCGATCACCTATAAGCCAAAAGACCAAACGGCAAACCGCCGTAGCATGTAGCCCAGTGGTGACAACGCCAATGTAATGTAGACTTCCGGATCGACTTCAGCTAATTCTGTCATTGTAACGAATGATAATTTTTTCAATAGTCATTTTATGTCTGTGTGTCAACCCACGAACTTATTGAGTGTTGTGTTACGGATTATATAGTACGGATTTATATAGTATGTGTTACATCACTCATGACAGTCGTTCGACGTCAATCCTTGAGTGAATCTAATCTCATATAAAAGCACATTTAAGTCGTTGTACAAAATGGGCCATAAATTAAATGAAGAGATGATCATCGAATGATGCGTGACATTCTTATTGTACAATGGCTGTATAATCAGATAGCTTTTAATTGGGAAGCAACTCTTCCTTTTGCACAAGAACTAATTTGATTGAATTTTTTATCTCTAAACAATTAGAAACTGGTGTCTTACTTCTTAGACCAGCCGTTCTATCTGTAGCGGAAGCTTAGTACACACAAGCTTAGCCATACTCGTCTATTTCCTTTATTCTCTTTGTGAATTTCCTTAATTTTCTTTTGAATATTTTGATCTGGAATTTTCTTATCTTCTGATGTTTCAAATTCGCGAAATTGTTCTACGGGACAACAATTACCAAAAATACTGAGAGGATTTTGCATTTCTTAAACTGTGGCGTTACATTTATGGAGTGTTGCCGTAGTGTTAAAAATTTAAGCTGACTCCTGATCTTCGTATCCATTTTGAAAACGAAGCTGAAAATGTAGCTGATGTAGCGAACGATTTATCCTCAAACCACCATACAAATGGAGAAGTTTAAGTAGAACGTGCTATTAACTCGTATGAAAATATAATATAATATATGATAAATACTTTACGAAATACGATTGATATATCAATTGTCGTCATATTTTGCAGTAAACAATGATGCAGAAGAAGAAATATCAGTATTAGACGTTCTTTCCAATCGGGTTAACATAACTTCTTATTTATTAGTTCGTACCAGCGAAGCGCAAAAGAATTTGACTTGACATGTGCCATATACAATACACGATTACTGGATCGAATAATTAGAATGTTTCTGTATTAAAAAAAATATTATACGAAAGTTAAGCGTGGCTGTTAACACTGGCATTGTTGAATTTTATTTGTGATTGGGTGACGAACCTGTTAACGTGCATTAGAAAAAATTCGAAATGAATTGAAATTAAAATTTTATTGGCAATTGTGAACCTTAGTAAGCCCATCGGAATCATTTCTTGATCGAATATGTATTATGGCCAATAATTGGACAGGAAATTTTTGGAAATGTCTCATGGGATCGAAGGTTGCAGGCGAAAGCATAAAAAAATTATGGGTGTTTTTCGAGATTGTCTTAGTTTCTAATCTATTGCAACCTTGGCTTTTTATCCCACCAACCAATTTCTAGGTCCAATTTTCAGATTCTTATTTTGTGTTTTGACCCATTGAGCCAAATTGACCCATTTTCCCAGAAAAAGATATATGTCACATGTATCTCGAAAACTGGGCTAAGTAGAGAAAAAAGCGGTTATAGGTCAATAAAGGTCTTCTCAGATAAATAAGTTACCGCAAAATTTTGGAGCTTTACATGCTTTACAACTATTTTATTCAAGCTCAAAAGATGAAAAAGTGGGCTAAGTTAACCCACATGTCAGTTCTAGTGTTAAAAAGTTTGTCTTAGCACAACACACTTTCTTGCTTGCTGCACACCACTACTAAAATACAGTAGTGTTTTGTGACTTGATGTATATACGAAGTACGTTGGATGGGGGCGTATTATATGATAGCAGCTTTGTATCTAGGTGTCCACTATCGCATTCTAGTTAATGTTGCGAGTAGCTAATGGTGAGAAATTCAACCCAAAGCATCTGTATATGTATTCTGCACCAACTGTAGTGTTCGTCTTGAAATTAGATCCAATGATAGATTTATTATTTTCATTAATCCTGAAGATCTTTATATATTAACTATTGTGAGCGAATCATTCTTAACTCATCAGATAAGTTTTTGGTTATAACTTCAAACGAAAAAGACTGAAAAAAATATTGGTTAACAAATTGTACTCAATATATCCTCTAAACACATTATGCATATATGTTGTTAAAGATAATTACAGATGTGTATAGACGTAAAATATTAACTACTTGTTAAGGTTTTCCCTTATTGTCCGTCTGGCTATGCAGTAAGCGAACAAGGGCCCTTAGAAGAAACTGTCTTTGGTGAAACGGCAATCAGTCTTCCTAGGTTAATTTACATTAGAATTTGTCTCCATAACTCAGTCCCCGTACACCACCGTGTAATAACACGCACTAGTTTCCTACATTCACTTCAGTTTATTACAGATTCACGTTACCTTTACTCGATCAATGTACTTATGATACGCACTATATTTACTAACACTTGCCCCGTTAAGTTATTATTCATGGACTGAGGCGAGCTCAGGTGCTTAAGCCAGAAGAATTCCAGCTGATTACCCGATCTGAGATTAAGCATCTCTGTCCCGTCGTCGCAATCATATCTTAACGTATTTCACTTCTTACCTTCATCTCTTAACCTACAGCATGGGACTAAAACGAGACCCGATGACTTTGGTTCTCACAATATATACAGAAATCTTGTGAATTTCAAATGAATTGACCTAAGCTGCCTTAAACCTCTCTCCTGTCACTTTTTCATTTCCTTTCATTTTTTCTTTTTTTCTCAATTTTTTTATTGAATTTATTTTATATGAAATTCTAAAAATAGACTTTCCACACATTTATTAAAGATAAAAATAACTACAATTTACGCAGACGTTAAAAGTAGTAACAAGAAATTTTTATATGTGCGTTAGCGCATAACTACACTTGAAGAAAATTTTTCAAATTTATAGAAATTAACACAAATTGATTATGAAGAAGAATACCGACTGACACACAACAGTAACCTACGTAAAGAGATTACTCGTGTTGGAATTTAATGATTAATGCTCTAAGTGTATTGGAATGATATGGTGTTGAGTGTTGAGTTTTAATCAAATGATTATTTATATATATATATATATATATATGCACATATATACACATGCATGTATGTACAAACACATATGCTGGTTAATCGTACGGTTGGTTGAATTTGTTCTTGCTTTAGATAAGAAACGCCTTTGTGTTCGTTTTTTTTTTTTTCTTTTCTTTTCTTATTCTTTTATTTTTCACTTTTTTCATTTTTTTTTTTTTGTGCTTCACATAATTTTACATTTCTGGAGTAAACATACGTTATGTAGTGCTTGTCCGCATGTGCTGAGAACGCCACACAAGACAATGAATACATACGACATGCAAACCTAATGCAGAACAACATGCAAGACATTATGTTAACTTTTCTTATTCGCGATGTTTGCTTTTATTTTTAATATTATTCGTTTGCGTGCATGTTTTTGTGTTTGTTGATGTCTTTTCTTTTTTCTCTTTGTTTTCTTTGTTTTTTTTGTTTTTTTCCTTTCAGCGTCGCTTTTAATTACAAAATATTTGCAGACCAAAAAAGATTTCTTAATCATTAAACGTTGTCTACCGTAGTCACCATTTGTAGCAGCAACATTTTCTTGTCTGTTTTTTCTTTTGTTTTTTAGATGGGTCGGCCATAATTTATGCAATACACACAACTAATAAATACTTACACACATGCCAGTAGTATGCGTTTTCGTAATTACGTTGGGCTCACATGTTTAATGGAAAACATTGACTTGTTTTCAAGTTGTTTCATGTGCGTGTAGCATGAATTGAGAGAAAATTTTCGAGAGTCTGCTTAAACGTGCTATTTATTTAACAAAGGTCTAAACGTACCCATACACAAAAGCACGCTCTCGCACATAGATAGACAGACAAATGTTCTTTAAAAACATTAACAACAACAATACGTGAAAAATGTCAACCTTCTAAAGCGAAGAAGAGTTTTGCAAAAAAAAAAAAAAAAAAAAAATTTTAAGTAATCTGAACAACAATAAAATCAACGTTTTCCATGACCCTTAAGGCAAGGGAGCATCATCCGCTTGAGCGGACATACTCAACGAACCAATGAACTTGTGGCTGAGAAGTGTGTGCCAGCAATGAAATTAAATTAAAATTCAACAAGCACACGAAATCCAACTAGACAAAAAACACAAAATATGTAGACAGACGCATACACACAACCGGCTGGTCAGTCGCCAAATACATGACCGCACACACACGCGTAAATACCCGCTTAGTTGCATAGTCATAAAGACATGTGTACGAAGGCATATGTATATATGTGTACAGCCATGGACATCTAGATAATGATTGAAATTGAGGCCAGATGTTTAGGGAATATTTTTTAATTACCTAAAATTATGGGATTTCGTTCTTATTCTTATTTGTCACTCCTTTTTCGCTCTTGCTTCTCGCATTCTGAAAAATGCAACTTTTTCAATTCAATTGATTTACTCTCCATCTACACTATACGACAACATCTTGTAAGTAATTATATATGTACAAAATTAAGTGTTGAAGAATTTTACCTTTTACTACTTAGATATTCATAACAAGTGTTGTGAATAACTTACAGGAGACACAATAAAACTTATAACGAAACACTTCATTTTTGCATAAAATATTCTTGAGTTTTGATTATTTCATGAACGCAACGAACATTTGTATCTTGCTTAAGGCTCGATCACAGTCGACTGCCTATACACTTAGAATACGATGCGATGTAACGTCTGTGTATGCCTTATATGTGAAAATATGTATGCATAGGTGTGTTGTGCATGAATTAAATAGTAAAGTGGGTCCTTTCCTTACAGTCCGCACACTTTACCTAGTTTCATTTTAAACGATCCCGTAGGCATTTAAGAGCAAGCAAACACACAATTAAATACCCTACACCATTCTAAAATTATTCATATAAAGACTTTGCCACGTTAGATGTTATAAGGGAAGTTTTCGAAAAGGTGGACCGATCCAAATCATTTGCAGTAAAGTTCGTCCTTGGGCGAGAAAACGTCGATGCACCAAATTTCATCAAAATATCTCAAAATTTGTGTGCTATAGATTGAACACGAGGAAGCAAGAGAGAACGACGGACAGACGGACAGACAAACTTCATAATCGATTGGCATAGTAAAGGTTGGGTCCATCCCAATTTCTTCTAGGTATTGCATACATCCGCACAAACTCAATATAGCCTGGTATCACAAGTGGTGTAGGGTATAATGGTATTCAAAACGGCTGGTCAAGTTCTTACGGTGGCTTTAAAAATCGATAAAGCTTTTCAACCTCGTTCGTCTCAAAACTAGGTCTTTCTTTGAAATCTCAACTGATTGATTTCGAATTCCAGGTATAGGTTCGTGATAACAATATTGAATGAAGGGCATACGATTTTTCCTGATTAATCTAACTATAACCGATTTTCTACCCGATTTTTGCCTAATTTTTTGAAAAAATATTTTTATTATTTTCAAAAATCTTGAACACCATTTTAAAAAAGATGGCGAACTACAGAAATCCGGCGGTCGGAAGGAGTTACAAAAAAATGACTTTTCTCCGAGAGTAACTAAGGGTTTTTTTTTCAATTTATTAAAAATTTCAAAAGAAAAGTTAACCAAAATTACAAGAATTTTTTAAGATTCTTGGAAAAGTGGAAAAAAGTGGAAAAACATTTGTCAAAAATTTGTTTCAGCAACACGAATACTGTTTCGTAAATGTAATCGGGAAAATACGCGCTAATCTAGTGCTTGCACGACAGAATTACTCCTTTAAAATATTTAGTACATTTTTCAAAAGCTAATCTATTTAAAAGACTTTACTGTGTTCCTGAAAACGAACGCTAGCATTAACAACAGAAGAAGGATCGCTACTCGATTAACCATAACCGGACCACGATCCGTCTTTGAGTCACATTAAAGCATTAAAATTAAATTTTTGATCTGTTCCATGTAGCATTTCCAAAAAAATGTATGACTTGTGCACAAGATTTTCTATTTTGATACATAAATGAATTTAAGCTATGAACGAGAACAACCTAACAATTTAATTATTCTTATAATTTTTGGAAGTGAGTGAGTGTCCCATCGTGGTATGATTTCTTATGAAACCTTAACCGAGCAATTGCCAAAATCACTCTCCGAAAGAATCGCATACGCAAATTCGCTTAGAAAATCGCCAAAGAAATAGACGAGGACTTTACTATAAACCTGCCGCGTAGGTCGATAAGGAAAGGGGTTAAACAATGTGCAGCTTTTTAGAGCGACAAGCAAAACGAAAATTTTCCAAAGCAAAATTGCGCGTGCGTGAACATACCACGAACGACGTACATTTTTCGGAAAAAGTGCTAAGGAGCGATGATATGAAAAATCAGAGAAGAGTATTGGATAGAAGAACATTTGTCCTGCGTGTCAGACATTTTATAATGATCTGGTTTGCTTTCTTTTGACACGGAAGCAAAGAGCATGTAGAAGGATACAGTAAAAAATACATACACACATAGTTTGCACAAGTGAACTTAATTTTTATGAGAGATAAAGAGCCGTAGTATTCGGCGAGATATGATTTTTGTATTGAAATCACATTGAAGTGATATTGAGATCGTGTTAAAATATGAACAACAAATTGCCCGTTGAAAGGTTATCGGGTCCTCATATTCTATGCGGAACGAGGGACATCAGATGATTGTCGTATTCTTAAGGGGCAGATATCAAGAATTCGATATATCGCTTGACATTTTAGGAAATAATTCATTTTCAACTATTATGGAGCTTTACCTTGTGAGCACCAAACTCTCAATGAAAGATGAGAGGTATGTTCAATTTGTTAAAACGTTTGCCACACCCAGAGGGAAGCCTCAGAAAATCCATAAAGTAAATACATTCTTGATCAGCGTCAAACACTAAACCAGTTTAAGCATGTCCCTTTGTCCATCCGACTGTTTGTCTGTCTGTATAATGGATGTGGCAAAAATGTAACAGTCGTGTTCAAATTTGGTATAAAAATTAGAGTTTCTTGCTCGCATGTTGGCATTGAAATTGAGCCCAATCGGTCACAGGACCCTACTTACTTATCAAGCACAACAGAAGGAATGACAAAAATTTACATTTATATTCTACGGGTGGTTTTGTATAAAAATGAAAAAAATCGGCCACGCCCACCCAATGTTATAGAGTACGGAAATTTAACTTCTTCCTTCTTTTGCAGTCTTCTCTAGGATAACCTATGAAGGTTTGTTCGCCGACGAATATAATTTTCTTCTTTCTTTATTTTATGACTTTTTTCTGCCAATTTTTGAAACATTTTAAGCTTCATTTTAAAGTAGAAATCAACTTTTTCCATTTACACAGTATTTTTTTTCAAGCATATGGAATGAGTGCGCTATTTATGTGTTCATGGCTGTGTATATATACAAATGTATGTATGAAGACAGCTCAGCTGAACAACCTCTTTTTAATGAATTACAAGCTGTGTGTGTGTATGTACGTAGGTGAACGGTTAAAATTTTACATTTTTATAATTTACACACACACACACACACACACGAACATATGTATATATATAGGGATGTGAGAGGAGTTGTTTTTAGAACAAATAAACGCGCAGACCAACCGTGCCGTTCAAGGAGAGTAAGAGGATTACTTCACTTTAGCATTCTTTTGAGAATTGTTGTTGGTGTTTTCCTTTTGTTTTGGTAGAAAAGCCTACCTATTTCCAACATCTCGATTTGACTTGATTCAACTTTATTCAATTTAACTTGACTGCAGTCAGTTGACTGCTAAACCAAAGTAAATTGAGTTGAACTTCAAAACAGAAATAAAAAAAAAAGAAAATAATAATAATAATAATTGAAGAAAATTTTTAATTGCTTATGTCGCGCCAACAACGCGGTTTTCGCCAACTTGTCAACGTCTATTTCGCAAACGCAACTGTGCATTTGTATTATTTATAATTTTTATAAATTAAATTTCACTTGCAAACCGATGTCTTTGGAGCCTTTCAATTATTTTCATTCGCATTTCCACTTTTATTATATACAAGTATTTAATAACGTTCGAGTGCTGAAAAGTATGAAGTCTGCTTATAAAAGTATTTCAGAATTTAATAGAAATACAGAAAAGACAATTTATATCAACAAGAACACATTGACATTCATCTCAAGCGATTCAACTTAACCGGTGGCAAATGGCGATAATGATAAAACTAAAGCAGAAGACTTTACATTTTTCTCATCTTCTTAAGACGAAATTAAGCCCATACTGTAAGTTTTTCGCCCACAAACTGTAATTCTTTATTCTTACATACCCAGCCAGCGTTATCCACCGACTTACCGACAACAGTAAGTTACAAAGTATTTACAATTTGTGTTAAGCTCTCGAAGTCAATTACCAGTTTTCAACGTGCCGCAGTGTGAGCGTATGGAACTCTTAGCACTGCGATAAGCAGGAGTAAATGAATCGATTTGGCCTCGACTGGTTTATGGGTCTAGCGGATTAGCGAGCTTCCAAACTTCGCCCATGACCTGTTTCGATGGGTGGGAAAAGCCCAATCAGTTTAACTCTCTCCCTTCTTTCTTCCATCTGCCCTTCCTCTCTTTTTTGGAGTTAGCCCACTGACACCAGCATTATGTTTTTATATTTGCAACATTTTTGCATTTTGCAAGATTGCTTGAGCGACAACAGAAGCTTCAATTTATGCTAACATGAATGATTCCTTTCTTGACATCAACTTAGTGACATAAATATTCCTTCTCTTACTTACTTGGCTCATATTTTATTTTTACAACTTGCCGGGGGAGACTAGCAACTCAGTTTGGTGATCCCTGTTCAGATATCATTGATGTCACTGTCGTAACTAACAGTAGAGCATTGCAGCGTTTAAAAAAGTAATATAACATTAACGGGTGCTTCGTTCTTTCTCACATCATATATATTCGCGAGCATTTTATATCCCAATACCAATACTGATATAATTTTCATTCCCTGGCATAGGTGTTTACAAAATAGAAAATAAAAGAGAAAACAATATATACTTTTTATTATCCGACGTCGTGCAATGTCGAACAGTGTGCTAAAATGAAAATTCTTTTATTGGGACTTTTTTATTCATAAGCAACATTGTCCCACATCAAGAAGGGGGTGAAGCTGCGCTTTGCGTCATTGCCGTAGTTTATACCCGCTTCCAGTGGTGTTGTGCTAATTTTTTATTTACCGGAACGCGTATATATAATTATATA
>KK502600.1:345622-479003 GCA_000688735.1 Glossina austeni
GTTCCGGAACGCGTTCCTGTCCAAAAAGGAAGTACCGGGACGACATTCCGGAGCGTTCCGGCTCGACAACACCACTGCCCGCTTCAGATAAATAATTTTATTAGCAATTAAAATTTAGCCGTTGATAACTACGTCACACAGAACTATATTGCGCACGGTCTGCTAGGGCTGCATCTCTTGCTGAATTTAGCGCTAAGGCTTTAAAAGCGCTAAATGTCCATTTCCATTTCCCATTGACAATGTTATGGATTTTCAAGATAGATCGCAATCGCCTCTAGGACTATGTCAAATCGGAGAATACTCCAGCTACGTTTTATTCAGAGTAGTAGCTTTAGACTTCACGCCTCAGTATATGTAAAAAAGCGGAGATGTAAGCAATGTAGGTTTTTGTGAGCATGTCGAACAAACCCGAAAAAGAAAGGCGGGCAATTTTTCAGGTGTGAAAAAGAGAGAAAATTCATTTAGTCTTGTCTTGTAACGGATCACCGAGAAAAAAAGAGCTACGAAGTGCAGAAACTTATGGTGGACGCCAGCCGAATAGCATTAACATCACCGGGATAGTCGTATAATAGCAAAGTGAAGTTCATGCTCTCTATTTGTTAGATGAAGCGTGGTTAAGAGCCGTTTCAAATCAACGAGACCATCACTGGTGCATGGTACTAACAAAAGTTAATCAACTTGAGGCAAACATCTCTCTCATGCCGGCTTCTCTTAAAAGTTATAAAAAAAATTATGTAAGTACAAGAAGAATCCCATAGACAGCAATTATTAAGCATACGGTTTTTATCTGATATTTAGGATTTCGATTATGTCAATAACAAGTGAGGAAACTACATTCGGCTATGGCCGAATCTTTTACACCGTCCTCCTATATCTTAAGACAAACTCGAAGAAAATGAAATTTCAATACTCCATAGGATTGTGGGTGGGCATGTCCAATTGTTTTTGTTTTTGTTTTTGTTCAGTTGCTGTAAAAAACTTGGCGTTAGCTTCTAAACTGTAGTGTAGGAGTAATGAAATTTTTGATATTGAAAGGAGAGATATTCTCAGATTATGTCTTACTGTGGGCGCGTTCTTTGATCGATTGGATTCATTTGCAATACCCGCAACATTCAGACGAGAGGCTTTCATTATTTTTGGCAAACTTAAAACCGATCGCTGCATTTTTGCACCCAAGACTACGTTTACAAAAGTTAAGGAAAGTAATGAGCAAACGGAGGGATACAGCTTTTTGTGTGATGCTAACGTCTTGATAAATTGAACACATCTCCCTTCCTCGATGGTGTATATAAAAAGTATTAAAAGAAAAATTTATCTTAACCGGCAGAATACATTTATGTACGATGTGTCTTCCTCCTGTAGTTAAGAGCACGCATATAAGATGATGTGTGCTTGTGCACTTCAAAATTTACATGTGGTCGCAACATTGACAGTGACCGCAGATGAAGGCAAGTCTATATGCATATGTGTACGCTATACAAAAACTCGTATAAATGCACAAGTTTAAGGTCATGATGACAAGCAGCTTTAAATGCAAAAAAAACAACACAAGGGAAAGCCTTCTATAGGAACATGATGCAATATGTTATTAAAAAAAGAAAATCAAGCAAAAAAGCTGCAGTTGCTTTAAGCAAAATGCTGACTATGTACATGCCTCACTAGTAGTAGACATAGGAATGCACACGAATGAGTGAGAGCTTCTTGTGAGGATCATAACCATTTTCCATAGTAATTAACAATATTTGCATAAAATTGTAAATACATTTTGTATTCATTTGCATCTGACCAGATGACAGCCATGTTTGAAACTTCTGTGCACTGAATTTTCGATTTTTCGCTTAACCTTTTACGATTAAAAACTCTGATATCAACTAAGGAAGCAGCGATCGTAACAACACTGGTAGGACAGCCTTTTTGACAGGTTACTTATCGAAGCCGTATATCATTTAATTAAATTAAGTGAAGAAATTCAATAAATCCATCGGACCATTTCGTAAGCTCGGCAAAATATTTGGATCGCTACGTGTTACGATTCGTAGATAATAGAAAATATACTTAAATTGTCGACTTCTTTTTCCAACTTTTTTTTCCAAATTTTTCCACTATTGAGGACCTGTTTTCGCCCATAATTCGGAAAGCGGAAAAATGAAATTAAACTTTTTTTAAAACATTTCGCATGTGTTGCTTATGGCAATTTTAGTGCTTTCACCTTGAAATTTGGAAAACGCGCAAAAGAAAGATCAAAACATAAGCTAAAGAGTGAACAAGTAAACGCATTATAGGCGACCATCATTAAATACCTTACACGACCTTACAGTTATGATTAACCGATTAACTATAAAGACGTAAAGAAATCTTTCTTTCCAAACAGTTTTCAATAGCCTTCTTCCTCGTGCCAAAGTACATCGATGTATAAAATTTCTTCACAATATCTCAAAAATTTCCCCCTGTAGGCTGAACACAAGAAAATAACACAGACGGACAGACAGGCATTCTTAGAAAATGATTCTGAATCGATAGTAGGTCTAGTAAAAGGGGCATTTATCTCAAATCTCTCTAGATGTCGCATACATCAGCCCAAACTTAATACATCCCTGTAGCTCTGGTTGCATATTGTATAAAAAACATATGCATTTTGCCAAAACGTTTACAACCTCTAAAAGATGCCTCAGAGACCCCATAGGCTATACATATTTTTAATTAACATCAAATTCTGAATTGCCATCAGGATGTCCGCCTGTCTGTTTGTCTTACTATTCAATGTGTGTGCTAAACATTTTTCCAAGCACTCAAAGTGAGTCTAAAGTGTTATTGAACATGTTGCTTATTTCTCAGCATGATCAGATAAACTAAAAATCGGATAATACCCCATCGGCCAACATAATTCCCCACTTTCTTGTCATAAAATATCAATAACTAAACCTTGTTGCAGTGTAAGGTCTTGACTTTCTTATAAACTTATATAGAGTAAATGCCTTAATAGATTGTAAATTCGTTTTTCTTGCTACACTTGTCAAGTCTGATTGTTTCATGCCATAACCTACTTGTAGTACAAAGTTATATTAAGTTTGTGTGGATGTTATGCAACGGCCAAAAGGACTTGAAAGAGACCCACCTTTTATTATATCGATCGATTGAGGAAGTCATTCTGAATCGATTTAAGCTCGCCGACACCTTTGTCCGTCGGATAAGCTTGGGCGTAACCCCCACAGCCTACTTTTTCAACTACTTTCCATATGAAATTTTAAAGTCTTTGTATGAACAATTGTACGATTGTAGTGATGGAAAATAGAAGTGAAATTACAAGGACAAATACCATAGAGACACACATTAGATGAAGAGGCCGACACAGAGACTTTAACCGAAAAATTAAAAAATGATCTGGAATTGATTGATTGCTTATAATAAACCGTTCTTTGCAGGTTAATATAAAAAACTTTACTAATTAAAAAAAAAAAAAAAAAAAAAAATCCAATGAACGTCTCATTCGTTATAAAAAAAAATATATATAAATATTTCGTGCAGTCTCCGATACCGTATTTCTTGCGAATATTTACCCTCCCAAACATTAATGGTAGCCAGTTAACTGCAGACTATTATCTCATTCCACTCCCTACCCTGTATTCATTAGTTATGTTAAAGATGTTTAATTCTTGGAATGCTAGCAATTAAAAAGATTTTAACGGTCATAATGGTATTTAACGCTCTAAAGGATTGATTAATTTGGTCTTTGGATAATAGTTTTTGCTCATTAGCGGCGCATTTTCATCGTTTAGCGTACCTTATGCCAAATACCGCACAAATGATATAACGGCCTTGGCCTTGAACTGATGGGTAATATAAGTCAAATAAAATGCAAAGCAAAATCGTCATAAACTTAATTACCATTAAATCATCAAAAGAATCTAAACACAAGCGCAGTTAAATGCATTTATGATTTTCATTCTTTTTCTTTTCCTATAAGTCTTTTTAAGGTTCTTTTTCCAATTCAATTTACAATAAGCACTACCGCTTACCAGCAGTAGTAGTGTGTAGTAGGTAGTCTGACAAGTAATCTTTGAAAATTTTTGCAATTATTTAATATTTTTTTCAGTTTCGTTTGTGTTTCGTTAACTTTTCGCTCTTGTGTGCCAAAAAGCGATGATGCTTTTCTCGTAAGTTGGGTTAAAGGTTGCAATGGCTTAAAGCTATGAACATGAAAATTAAATTTTTCGAAACTAAAATAAACAGAACGAAAATTACAAACGCAAATAGACAAAACAAATACTTTATGAAAAATAACTTAAGGGAAAATGTGCGAGAAAAAAGCTCATAAATCCATAAAAAAACCCACTTTACTACTCCTTTAAAGGAAACCGAATTACTTTTCAAATTAAAATTAAAATTTTATGCAATAACGTACAGTAAGTAACAAAAAGAGTAAAATCTGCGTAAGTGTTCCGGCGAGAAATTAAGCAAAATGCAAAAGAAGAATTTTAAATGTTGTGTGAGACCCTTTTTACACTCTACGCTACTCCTCGAAGAAAGCACTTAGCAAGCCTTAGGATAAATGAAATCTTTGTTATACCAATCGAGTGCGAATCAATTTCTTTATCAATTTAAGCTTAGTTGTCCGTCTGTCCCTCTTCCTTTCTTGCGTTGAACCCATCGCCCGCCATTTTTTGCATTAACATGTTTTGGCCAAAGGACGAGCTTTATTGAAAAGGTTACGGATCGGACAGCTTTTTCAACGGCTTTCTATATAACACGACGAATATTTTAAAAGTTAATTATATAAATAACTGCATGAAGCAAATTGGTGTAGGGTATCTAATGGTAGCCGTCACCCACTTTAGCGTTTTTACTTGTTATAAAGAAGGACATAAAACTGAGTGAATGAATTTTTCTGACTCGATCGGAATAGTAAAAGTGTGCTGCATATATCCCCTTGTGCCACAAGTCGTGTAGATTGTAAACCTTTTAATTTTTAATACACCTCGACACAAGTCGGTGGAAAATAGTGGTTTCACTTACAAAACAAATGTGAGAAGTTTCGGTCAATGAGACCGACTTTTTGTTCTTCTTACTCTCCTTACTCTTTCTTCCACGCGGCAATAAAGGCTCCTTTTTGGTATTCTATAATGGAAATTAGTCCAGGTTTTACATGGCGATGAACTGCAGTTAGTTTTAATCACAAGGGTGCCTCAGAAAAGCAATCGTTTATATGGCAAGAAGATGGCATTTCTAGTGTTTTATGACGAAAATTGCTTTAAAGTAGTGATTTAATATTTTAATTTACTGCGTTAAGGTTAGGTCTACTACTCTCCATAAAAGGGCCCATCGAAACCGTACGACGTCTGCTAACTGTCACCTGCATGCTAGCAAAACGTAAAGAACACTTCACGCAGCAACTATTGATTCATAAGATAATTCATTTTTCTTTTCAAAATTATGAAATTCGCGTACGACCATCCATACCCAACAAAAGCCATCCAGGAAACAATCTTCAACTAGGGCTAGGAAGCCCTTGCGCATTCCACTTATTCTCCAAATTTGGGCCTTTTCCATTACCACTTGTTCCGATCGAGGCTGTCAAGTTTAGCAAGCTATCGGTTCACAAAAATTGAAGATGTAAAAAAATAAGTCGATATTTACTTCGCCTCTAAACGGGCAGATTTTTACTGCCAGTCAACATAAGTTACCCGATAAATGGCGAAAGACAATACATAATAGAGGGGAATATTTCGATTATTAATCTCCGTGGCAAGTATTCTTTAAGTAAATTTGAATTTCACCAAAAAACGCAAAGAATTTATTTGTACACAAATTACATCTTGCGTATGAAGATTGTGTTACTCTCCACAGGCAAGGGTTTATTCCTTACATAGTAAGCAAATGAAGGGAACTTTTAAGCATTATCGAGTTATATTTTTGATAGCCTGAAATGATTGCTGTGCGTAGATCCAATTTTTGCTATCAACAAGATGACCCAAGCTATACTAAGTCACAACCTCAATGCGTGTAGTCATAAAATCTGTGTGTGTTAGAGTGTGTGAACACAACAGCGAAATGGCTGGCCATCAACTCGTTGATTACAATTCTGACAATCTTTGAGTTTGTCTAAAATGCAAACGATACAGCAGCCAATCGCTGGAATTCAAAATATAAGGGAAAATGAACTTCAAAGCCGTATGATTTTATTTTAAATAAAATTGTTACTTAACTCGGTCGCTACCAAGTGTTACATGCATATAGCGCAGCCGTTTCTTATCATAGCACAGCGTTGCATACACGTGACAGACAGGTACAAGCGCATATTAAGTTAGTAGATATGTATGCAACATCCAGAAGAACTTGAAATAGACCCACCTTTTATCAAACCGATTGATACAAGTAAGTTTGTCTACTTGTCTGTCCATCTGCCTGTTTTCTTGTGTTTAATCTATAGCCGCAATTTTTGGAATATTTTGATGAAATTTTCTACACTGACGTGTTGTGTTCCAAGGACAAACACTATTAAAAACGGTTCTGATCGAGCCACATTCCCGACCACTTTCCATACGACCTCCTATCTCGGAAAGTCGTTATATGAATAATTGTGGGATGGTGTCTGATAATTAATGGAGGGTCGTGTCACATTGCAGTGTTTTTACTTGTCTAGCATGTACTAAATCCTACTAAGTCAAATCTATTCCAATTGATGTCTTGTGGCCACCAAAAAATGTTCTAATAATATAATGATCATCTGAATAACGCCAATTACAGAGAGACATTTACGAAGAACTTTTAACAGGAGCCACCGAGCGGCAGTTTAAAAAAGATTTCATTCTGGAATTCAATACGTGATCGAACATGAACATTCAGAAGACGTGTATTAAGAAATCCGATAGGCGTCATGATGTGAAAAGTTTAAGAACCACTGACTGTATATAAAATAAAAATACGAAAAAGTCTTTTTTTCTCATTATCGTTTTATTTTTTCGTTTTTAGTTTTTTCTTTTCCTATTTTTGATTTTCAGACCAAAAAACTTAGCTGCACTAAGCAACACATTCAAAATGTTTTAAATAAAATTTAATAGAAATAAAGAAAAAAATTACTTTTAATGCCGCTAGAAAAACAAAGTCGTGCTTCAAGCTTTAGTTTGAAGTTCCTTTTATAAGCTAATACCAGAAAAATGAAAAAAAAAAAACAAAATTAAAAATGAAGAAAAAAAGCAAAAACAAAATTTGAAACCATTATGAGCTTTAATCAAGCCATATAATCGACCCAGAGACCATATCTTCTTCGGTTGTGGCTTCTAAATTGATTTCTTATATAAATAATCATTTTTTTGTTTTTTTTTTTTTGCTTCATCTTCTTGTTCTTCATCTTCTGGTTTTTCTGGTGTGTTTGAATGTGATATCATTATGTAATCGTTGTGGGTTATGAACTTTTGTCCTCGATTATTTCCACAGAAAATTTAAGTTAATGATGCAGCACTTTAAGCATTTATTTCCAAGTACTTACGTTAGTATGTCAGCTTGTAGGTATGCATGTAATTCGGAAAACATGAACTCAAATAAAAGCATACGAAACCGTTTATTTGTCACACAGTTGTTGCTGTTGTTGTTGATGTTGTTGAAGGTGCCGTAATCGTTTTGAAACTAAGCCATTCTAACAAGATATGATTGATATTTGTACTGCAGAAAACAACCAATAAACCACAATCTAACTTTTCGAGTATTTCGAGACGTGGGTTAATTTACACTCTGCATGGATTTTGTCATTTTATTCATTCGCTTGTCATGTCAAATTTAATTGGGATTTCGTCACCGACAATAGGTCTAATAAGAATACATTAATGCATGGAACTGACAGATATTCAATACTCTAATAAGCCAAAAGTAACGGAATGATAGAGAGAGAGAGAGAGAGAAAGATAAATGTACAAAAATACACATATACATTCAGGGGTGGGCAAGTTCGCTTTTAATGTAATTGAACTCTTGTTAAAAATGCCTCGTAATTGTGTTATGTGAATTTACTTTTAATAGATAGAAAGAAGAGGGCAGAGATTTTTCATCTTTCTCATCCAAGTGTCACCTTTCCCCTCCGACCAGCAATAAATCGCACGATTCAGCGGTCGACTTGTTGTTAGCCTTCTCCGCTTCATATCGACGGCCATTTAGGCTGCATTAACATTTTATAAGAGCTTGTAATTGAAAGTAGTAACCCACGTAGACACTTGTATTAGTGATTTTTCAATATTAAAGCAGGAAAATAAGGAAAGAAGAAAAAAAGAACTTAGAAAGTTATGTTCATCTACAAACAATTTCTTCAATTTACTATTCACCAGCTCACCTTAAGCTAAAATAAAAAAAATAACAAAGTATTTTGTGAACTGGGAGAGTTGCTCATTTTTGCGTGGATGTCCCTCTAAAAACTTCTTTAAGTTATAGGTTATCATAAAAGAAAATTAATTCTTCACTAAGACTACGCATAAGCTTCAAACGGTGACACAATAAAATTCATTGAAGTACGAACTAGTTCGCTTGGTCTGCTTTTAAAGGCCATCAGTTACCAATTACGTGTGTGAAGGGAACCAACGATGATTTACTTCAAATGGACAAGACAACTGGTCCCATTGGTCAGTCCACAGAGAGAAAAAGGAAAGGGGAGATATACGTCTATTTGTGGGATCTCTAACGAGTTGGGCTGTGCTACATGTTGAAATTGCCAGCGTTATAGAAAAAAAGGAACAACAAAACTGGTCCCATTGGTCAGTACACAGATCTTTTAACTACTCCTCGCAGATATACGCGCTTATTTTTATATCAAATATCTGTTATAGATTGTAAGTAATAACTGCCCTGCCGCATAGCCGAGTAGTTAAGAGTTATGACTACCATGTCGGTGTTTGCAGGTTTAAAACTCAATGCGGCTTGACCCTACTTCCTCGTAGCTACAGTGAGGTCTCGGGAAATTGGACAACCTTTCTCTTTGTCTCTTTACTGTCTCACTTCTGCCTGACCATAATCGTGTTACATGCACAGGGGACGTTTCCTGCTTCTAGAGATTTTGATCGTATTAGAAAAGGATGGAGAGACGCTGAGAGTAAAATTAAATTTCTGATATCGGCTGGCAAGAGGGACTTACTAATCACTCAATCGAGTTCTTTGGCAAATTTATTTCACAAGGCCAGATAACTTTTGGTAAATCTACAGGCAACACACTCTTACAAACATATACGCTATAGATGTTTTAGAAAAAAATTGATAATTATTTTTAAAAGGTATTCGTTTCTAACGAAAATATATGTAAAAAAAAAAAAAAAGAAAAGAAAATCGATAATAGATTTACTATTGTAATGTTATGTTATACAAGCAGCGGTTTATCGAAACAATTTTAATAACAATTTTATAACAAATAATAACAAAGGGGCACACTAACCTAATCTACCCTGAATAAAAATTCAATGGAATATAAATCAATATGTTGCAATCAATTGTTTAATTGCTACTTAATGATGGTGAGGCAAGCTATGCTGTCTTGTAGGTTCATGTAATTTTAAGCGTTAGCGCTTTTGTTGACCGAACAATATAAAGTTTCTATCTATTCTGAAACATGTATATATATATATATACATACACACAAACACACACCCTCTGCGCACATGACTGATGTAGACCATTAAATATTAAAAGCAAATTTCAAACCGTAAACATTTGTTATAAGTTCGCTCAGAGTTAATCGCTTTAAATATGAGTCAACATATGAGGTCGTAAGCTACCATTAGAAAATGTCCGACATTAATGTCAATTGTTATATTTTATGTTCGCTTCGCTGCAAATAAACGACAATATACTTATATATCTATGCGTTAAGGCATTCAAACCCAAGAATTCAACATGATAAAGTTCACAAAAGCCAAAGCAAAAGCACAGTTTTTCACACTCAGAAGACATTTCGACGTTTCTTTATTTTGATTAAATTCTTCAATTTTGAAAGTTGGGAAAAGTTTTCTTTCAAGATTCAACGTAAATTTCGAAATTCTAAAATCCCGAGCTCTCCCGAACCTGGAAATACGGAAAAATTTCAAGCAGGTTTCGAATGAGAAGAATTTCGAATTTTTGAAGAAAAAAAAATTAAATTGTGGCCTTTAAGGTACGCTTCTATTCAATGATAGGCCCAAAGGGGAGCTGTACAATTTTAATACTCCACCCAAACAGTCCAGAGAAATTTCCTTTAGATCTTCATCCGGTTCATCAAACCTCCCTCGAGAGTATAATTACGCTATAATTAACCCTCTCACTTGACTTACAAAGCGTCCCTCACTTTGAATTCGTTTGTTTCACGTCTTGCTTTAATTTTAAACTCTTTTCATCGAAGGAAAATTTATAGTCTTCGAAGCATTCAGCGACTTTTGTTTCATACCTTGTTTGGAAAATCTCAAAACCTCGACAGATTGCGTTGAAATCCTTCAGCCAATTTTCTCTTATACTCACAAACTTGTTACAAACTATTCTTTAAAATTATAATTTCGCTCGAAAATATACCGTCAAATCCACACAATCCACGACTTTGAAATCCTTCAGCCAATTATCCCTTATGACTCAAAAGAAAGTACATATCCTTTAAATTTTTAAGCGACCTGCCGATCAGGTTGATCGTGCTTCCTGAGACAAATTCCTACCTTGGCTTGCGGTTGTACATTATCTTGGGATCCAAAATATCAGTAGGCCGTCGGATATGTTGACCTCTTAAACCTAAGGCTTCCCTAAGACTACTAGCGCACTTTTTCGGAGCCGGATTCCTGATGTTTTTGCGGTTCAGTACCTCGAGAAGTTTCCCAAGAATATAAAACTGGCTACCATTCAGGAGCGCTTTGGGAAACCTTATACTTCGTAACCTATACTTTTCATAGACACGATTTAGGATAGACACGACGTAGTATTTCTACGGCAATATTATCGAATAAACCCACGAAAATTGGTATAAAATGCGAATCTGAAAACTCACGCGAAATTATGGAGAATAAGCAGAGCATTTCTTGAAGCTTATACTTTCCGCAACAAATCTCTAAAAAAAAAAAAAAATGGCAGCCATGTCTTTTAGGCGCATCCTTAATACGATAAAAATCGGGTGTCATGCAAAACAAACTAAACGTGAAAACCTAATTCGTCGAAACAGTTTTAATCCCAATTGTGGGAAACTTTTCTTCTAAACGAAATAATCCCGTTTCGAAAGCCTAGATGTTGGTCATTGTCTACTTAGCAGAAAGCTTCGGCTATAGGTACATAAACATCACACTGTGAGCAACGTGTTGTACGTACATGTGCGGTTAAGACTTAACCAATAATTATTGCAACCAGAGGCAGAGAACATATTAAATTTTTCACTTTGTTTGCAAAACTCTTAAAACTTAAGGAAACTTCAGCAAACCAAAGAAGAATCTTTTCAATAGACTCCCGGAATAATTAGTTAACCAGATATTCATAAAAAGTGTTTCTCAAAATTGAAAATAAAACATTTTCCTATTTTCTCATCTTTTCTCTTTTTCTCTCACCTTTATTTATACTCCATAGATCTATCAGTTTAATGTCTTTGTTCACTTTTTTTTTTTTTTTGTCACGCAAAAGAAAAAAGAAATTTTTAAATAAATACATATTCATTACCTCTCCAAATAGAATACGAAACAAATTTATGAAAACGATTCTTTTATGGTTTGTTTAACAAAGCGTGATACCGCTTCGGGTTAAATGTGAAATAGTATGGAAAACTAAATTCTCCAAGAATCGTTCTTTCGTCTATGCGAAACGAAAAAGAGTTTATTATGAATTTCCCTTAAAGTTATATATACACACAGTACGCTACGTACACATACACACATATGTATGCAAAGTGTGGTTTGTCTTGATATTATAGTCGCTTGAGAGCAATTTGTTTAGTTTTAAAAATTTTACACTTGACTGCTTTTAATTTACATATAAACAACATATTAATATATCTACAAGTATATATCACATATATATATATATATATATATATATATATATAAGTGTGCATGTGCATATGCATGTGCCAAGATATACATAAACATGAACTATTATTGATTTTATTGCTTAATAGACACACATATGCGCATAATCTTGTAAATAAACGCAGTAACGCTTAGATACCGATGAGTGTATTCAAGTGTGGACAATTAAAGTGCAATTTAATATCGAACAAACACACAGAGACGCTTGCACAAACTTGTGAAACTTGTGAAACTATCACAATTTCAAATTCGAATCAATATTATTGCTGTCCGACTTTTAGCTCGCCGCTCAGACAGATGAAAAATTAATTGAATTAGAATTTAATGAAATGAACTCACATCGGACATGCATCCAATTTAGTTTGACTCGCACTGCAAGCATGAAGATTCATTCACTCGATATTCACCGCATGTCAATTAATAGATATCTGCTTTAAGGGTCTGCAAACAACATTTTAATGGGAAGATAGAGGTGAGATTGATGCATTTGATATATCAATCATACGCCGTGCAGCCCACCACATATCGTGTGCAGTACATCGCTTTTGTGGCAGGGCGTTGAGGGTTATTGCACAACGTGAAGAGAAAACAAATTATATTTAATTGAATCGACCCGACGCACATGAGATAGTTTGGGTTTGGCTAACTGGGATTGCAAAGGGCTGGGGTTCCAAAGGCAAATGTGGCTACTGTCGCGTAAAGCAATATTAAAGGGTTTATAGTTTAATTTTAGGCTCCACGGTCGTCACGGGCCCATTCGCTCCCTATTTCAACACAGAGAAAGTCCTAAAGAATGGAATCTTGTAGTTGTGCTAGCTGTAGTGCTCACCACCCCTAAAGCGAATGGTTAAGATAGTTGTCGAGAGCTATTCAAAAGGAAAAATATTTTGCATATCATGATTTTTGTAAAATAAAGCTTTATATTTATCCCTATACTATAAGGATAACATAAACAAATATCCTCCGTAGAGAGGATTCAAGAATACATGCATACCATGCATACCAGAATATCTGCACAATTATGTCTTTACCTTGAATATAAGAACACGCGAGCAGATTTCAAAAATCCAGACGGACGCACAAACAAAAAGAAGTAAAGCAATCATGAAAGATGAGTGATTTAACAAAGTTTTGCCATCGCCATAAGTCCAGTAGATGTCAATCTGATGAGTGGCTCAAATATTTATCAGTGCCGTCTAAGACTTAAATAAGATATAAGAGAGAAAGGGATTCACTTAATTAAGAAACTCACTGCTACTTGCTAAAGTAAATACGTCGTAAGGTTAGCCTTGAAGCGAATAAGTAAGTTGCCAGTAGTCGTCTACAACTTTTTTTCATCAAAAATTTCCTTTCGTAATAGATGCGCTATTTAAATTTACACGATTAACATCAAACTAGTTTTAGGTACCTTGGTGCAGATACAGGTAGCGATGCTTGGAACTATTACAGTTGAAATTATTAAAAAAAAATTTTTCTTTTTCAAAATCATTTACATACATATGCTTGAACTACACCTTCAACTTGACTTTGAATTTTCAGTTTTTGTCTATTCTGCCGACACAAAACAAAACACGAAAAAACTGAAAGACTCAGCAGTAAAGTTTTACTTGAACTTTTTTTTTTTTTTTTCTTTTTTATATAAGCGGAAGTGTAAGACGTTCACTGAATGGAAAAACGCGTACATGTATTTGCAGTGTGTTGAAAACTTATGCGAAAGAATACACGCACGCACACGAGCAGTTGTTGGTACTACAGTCTGTATAGTGCACAGACAGCAATTACTTCATAGAAATTTAAAGAAATAAATGAAATTATATCGTACGAGACACACGTACGTAAATAGCTATAAAGTTCTGAAAAAGTTTATTAACCTTCAGCAAAAGATGATTTTATTAACCAATCACAACCTTGTCTAGTAATTATATTACAAGAATAAGAACGTAACTTCTATTATTTACTTTATGACAAATTATTGCTTAATAATATTTAAAGATTTAATTAACAAAAAACACGTGTACAGAAGTGTAAAAAGAAAACAGAAACAATTAAGAAAATCAAAGAGGCCTCCGCTAACAAGATATACATAACAAACGAAAATGTATTATTCTTTTGATGGATCTTCGACGGCCATCAGGTACATATATATATCAGCTGGAAATAAAATAGATAAGAAAATTATATTCACTCGTCAGCGAATCTTTTGTACCCATCACCCTTATCCTAAAAGGTAAAGAAAGTAAAAGAATTATATTTTCATGCTCTATAAAATGGAGAGGGCGCAGCTGATTTTGAAAGTTTGTCATCCCAAATTCCGCAAATACTACACAGCTGTGGAGGCAGACAGATGGACAGCCGAGCACACGGACGTACTTAGCTGCATTCCGAACTTGAAACTGGCCAAGAATTTACATAGTTTATGACGTTTTTAAAGTTTGCTTCTGCGCGTTATAAAGCTATCGAAAAGAAAATTAAATATTGATGTGTTATAAGATTGCGTAAGCAATGTTTCCATTGTTGCACAGATACTACAGCACCGCTTATAAAATAAGCCTTCAAATTTTCGCACATTTATGTGCTACAATTTACGAGTAATGGGCAAAAAGCAATTATTTATTTCTTTTGGGAAACAAAGGTGTTCTCAGTTTACGCTGCATTGTAGGCGTGTCCTTTGGCCGATCTAGCTCGTTTTCAAAACCCAGATGAGTGCAAGAACAATAATTCCACAAAATTTAAAGTCGATAGCTTCTTTTTACCTTCAGGTAAATGTTTGCAACTGACAGACAGACCGAAAGACATGCTTAAGTCAATTCAAAATTTCATGTTGGTCAAGAACACATACACTTTGTGGGGTCTCTGAAGTTTCCTCCTGGATGTTGATGGGTATAAAAACAAACACCCCATCAGATTTCGTACCAGAAACGAAAGTTGAGCTTCCGAAATGTTAAAAAAGGATTAGGTGCTCGAGAATCATCGATTGACAATTACAGACTTTGCTGACATCATGCAAACATCGTTTGGGCGGATGCAATTAATTTTAAAATATCATTTGATCCTTAAGCGCATCTCACTAGAACACATCTTCCGAAACTTTTTCACTCTACAACTTGAGCTTCCGAAATGTTAAAAAAAGGATTAGGTGCTCGAGAATCATCGATTGACAATTACAGACTTGGCTGAAATCATGCAAATATCGTTTGGGCGGATGCAATCAATTTTAAAATATCATTTGATCCTTAAGCGCATCTCACTAGAACACATCTTCCGAAACTTTTTCACTCTACAACTTGAGCTTTCTCCATCCGACGTCTAGTACATTCAGGAGACAAAACCGAATAGAAACATAACTTTGCCTCAAATCGTGAGTTTAATAGAAGACAGACGAAACTGGCCTTCGCTATAAGCTTTGATGAGAGATGCCTATACTTTCCGGTTCGCTCGTGTCACCCCTGTGGAAACATTTAACATATGCGGTAGATATATATCCACCTTGTTGTGAGCAAAAAAATTTGTCTCCAGTGACGATATTAACATCAAAAATTCAATCAATACTGAAACTGCCTTTGTGTACAAAGAACTTTGCCCTGAAGAGAACCTTTTGATCATTTCGCTGTGGGAAAAATTCTGCAGCCAGTAGGGAAATAATAACATGAAAGCAATGTTTTAAAAGTCCCCCGAGCTCCCCGTTTTATCCTCTTACTCATTTAATTGCAGTGATTACAAGCAAAAAAGAAAAAAAGAAGCGAAACCAAAACAGAACAGTAATGCAACCAAAAATATTTCATCAAAAATTTTACTAATCAAGCACGCAAGCAAGTAAAGTGCAGCAACATAATTAACGCAACACAAGTCACATGTTGCTTAGCAGCTTATGTTAATATACCTTCACCTCAATGAGTACGAAATTAGTTTTCTTACTTAACAGCTTGACGTCCATTCTGCATATGAGCTAAAATTTCAAGTTTCAATTACATGCATGCTCGTGTACACATATTATGATAAAAATAATATTTTAATACATGTGTAAAACTAGTGAATTAAATACTTTTTGTAATAAGATTTGTTAAAAAGCGCTCTGAAGGTCATTCGCTTCTTTTTTTTTTTTTCCAAATGTTGCATGACATTTACAGCAAATCCTATACACACACAAGCAATTACTTATGGTCATGATTTTATGTAAGAATATATCTGCGCGTAATAAAAATTAAACAATTACTAAGCAAATTAAATGGTTTTCGTACTTAAGAAAATGTTATTCGATGATAGTGCCGAGGTCGTAGAGCATACGTCCGAATTACTGAACTTTAACATTTCGAAAACAAATGCATTTCTTTAGCGGAATCCTGCACCCAAACACATCCTATGTCAAAAAATAATCGGACCTCAATGTGCACGGCTTGCTAAAACTTTATAGCGTTGAATATTTGGAGGACCTACTGGGCAGAGCGAATGCTTTCTAAAGACATTCTCCATTCACATTGAAAATCTATGGCAAAAGCTAAAAAGTTCAAAGCATTGGCCTCTGCTCGCCAACACTTTGCTTATTCTTCCGGTGGAAGCGATTCTCGCACAAACCATAAATTGTTATTAATCTTCAAAAGCAATATCTGGTGAATTTAGAGAACGCGATAGTATGTGTAAATTCTGCGCTGCTCTTGAGAAACTAACCTAAAATATATTTGGCGAGAGTACATTTTGGTGAAGCCATTTAAGAGCTGCAAACGCAATTGTTCTTCCACTTCCAGTTATTATGCTTCGTTTAATTTGTTGTAAATCGCAGGCTTTGGCACTTCTGATATTGCACGACGTTCGTTTTTCATCTGCCGTTATGATTCAACATAATTTTTGTTCGAGTTAAATTCAACAGCCAACTAAGTCGGTGTAAAGGTTCCCCTCTCCTCAAAGTTATTGAAGATCTGATATCAATAATTATTGGAGCCTCGCCCACCTACATCGAAATAGTTTGAAGTATAAGCGATATACGAGATGATAAACGACACGATATACGATACTATGGCCAGTACATAGATCACATACATCAGATGAGGTATGCTTCACGAACTATGTAAAGAAATATATACGATGTGACATAAAAAATTATGTACGCTACTAATCGGTGTGTGTGGCGTACGCTATGCGCAACAAAATAGAATGCGGTATAAAAGATAATGGGTATTAAACCCTATATAAAGCATGTACAGCACTATAAACGAATTGACAAAAAGAAAGGATGTACCACGCAAAACACAGGGCACGATGTTTGATAGGGTGCACAGTACAGTGTGCTATACGATATGAAATTTTTCACATTACAAATTGCAGTATGCGCTACAGTATAGGTTGCGATATACGATGAGATGTACGATACAGTACACGATGGGATAGAGATAATATGTATGCGTATGCGCCGCAACATGCGATACTACGTATGGTAAGATGTAGGACACGATATGTAGGACATCATCTTATCAATATATTCAAAGAATTTTGCACGAGCTCGAAAAGTTCGATTCAAAAACACCGCTGCACACTAATGCTTCGAGAAAAGGAAGAGAAAAGCTTGAAGTCACGAGAATTTATCAATTTCCTCGAAGTCCGTTTTGCCGAAACGAGTTTCGACTTGGCTTATGCAAGCGTCATGTCACTGCGGGGAGAATTTCGAAGCTCGAGGAACGCCTCGCTTCTCCGTACTAGAAGTAAGCCAAACTTCTTATCTTAAGCCTCATATTAGAAGACAGATAGACGGACAAACCTAAATCGATTCTCCTAATGACGATAATCAAAGATTAGTAAAACAATAATTTGTCCGGTTTGTAGAATCCACGAGCCCTGCTTCTCTACGTTGCAAATGGTGGACGAACTTAATATAGCGCACTATGGAAAGTATAATAACAAAGATTTAAAAAAAAAAAAAAAAACAATTTTATTTATATAATAAATATACCGTATGTTTATTTATGTATATAAACAAATGTAGTGGCAACTGTCAATAACCGATTTAATGTGTTTATTATTGCCAAACATTCGAACGTGTTATTATCTACATATCTATCTGTATGCGAGCACATGTGCAAACAGATGTGCTTGACTTGAAAAAGTTAATAAATTCTTATCTATTTTTTATGTAAAAAAGAAATATACACAATAAAAGCAATGTTTACACGTGCATATGTGTGCTTCTACTTTAAAGTTAATAAAGTAAATAACAAAAGAGCGAATTAAAATAAATTCGTTTTATGTAAATATTATAGAAATCACACTTTAAGAAATTAAAAATTTAGCGACAAATAAAAAGCACTTCCTTGATATGCAGAAATCAATGTTACGGCTTTTTTATTGCGACCTTTTCCTGGCCGTCATAGAGGTTGTATTGACGATGATCACGATCACCTCGATCAACTTGAAAACCGCAATTTGCTGATGACAATTCGAATACAATCTGTGTGAAGTTGCGTTGAGAAAAAATGCTTTCTTTTTCTTTCATTTTGAACTTTTCAAGCTCACGTTTCGACTAAGCCGCGCCCACAATTAGTAAAAGAAAATCCAAGCTTTGCTTAGAGCGGTGAAGTTAATCTTAAATCTGGTTCGAATAACAGTTTACTTGCCCAATATTTTGATCCAACCAAGTTTTTACTAAAACGTCTCGAATAAATAACGGGAAGTATCAGTTGCGTTAATGCGGTCTAGTATGCCCTATAAACCCTTGTATCTAACTTGCATCAAAATTGGATTTAAAATACTACTTACTTCATGTACCGTAAGTGTTGCGTACATAAAACGAGCTAAGCTCCACTTTACAATTCGTTGCTTGCTACTCCCATACAATATAATTATCATAAATGTTTGAAGATATTACTCGTTCCAATCGAAGTTAGCGACGATACATTAAAAATATTCCATTCAAGCCAAGTATAACCTCTCCTTCGCTTTAATTATAATATTTTTTTCTTTTTTGTCTGTTTATTTTAATTGGCAGTTTTTTGTTTTTATTCACAAGATATCGAACCAGTTTGATATACATATAAATTGGATTTCAAACAAAACACATATATATATATATATATATATATATATATATATAAATGTTCTGATCAAAAAATAATGCAGAATTTTAAATTTCTCAGGGCATTTACATTTTCGTCCACATGGACATATAATGAACGTATTTTTCTCCTCCAAGGAATACTTGGCTTGGGAGGCGCCAGCATAACACCTTCTTGAATATGGCTTTGAGGTCAATCCCCTTTTCGGCTTTTGTCTTAACCTAAATCTGAAAAAAAGTTGCCCCCAGAAGAGAAAGTCTCAGAGGCCGGAAAATATTCGATGTGTATTCGGTCAAACCGTTTATATAGGTGATCGGTCCAGGACCAACGCAACATCCCTTAAATAGCACATCAATCAAGAGTTCGTAATATGAAATATAGATATAGTCGTCCATACTGATAAACTCATATGATATTTAAATAGTACCAGCCTTGGGGCGCTACTTTTGTTTTTGTAGAGTAGTGGAAAAATCGGACTTTCGTGTGCATCGTCACAGGAAACTGCTGCAATTTGTCAACTAATGTTTGGAATGTCATGAAACTTTGATATATTTCGTCTGAAGGTTGGCACTATCTAAAAATGTGAAAATCACTGGTATTCGTCAAAAGTCGTTCTACATCTGTATGCCGTGTTAGGAAATTATTGGGTGATCTGTTATATTAAAGTAAATGAAAAGTAGGTCACGACACCTCCTAGGATTTTGCCTAAATTAAAGACTGGATATACTAGTTTTTTGTTTTTCGAAGCGTAATCTGTTTTCAAATTATTCTTCAGTTAATTTGGCATATTCAACCATTCTCACCAAGCATTTTTCATAATCTTTCTGCTGTTCTTCGATGGCTCTGCCGATGGTTCTGGTGCATCCATTGCGTTCCATAGTGTGACAAGAAAGGGCTTTCCCTCTCTAAGATCTACAGATTAATCTTTGAGAGTTGCAGTTGTTTGACCCTCTCTCTCACTCGCCTTTCTCCCATTCAGGCCTTTCGCCCAACTTACTGGCCATACATGACTACTGCGTCGATGTAAGCATGTAAGACGATGCTCGAGCTAAACCTGTTTGGAACTATTTACTTCATTTGAAACTTTCTGTGCTTTCTCGCATTCATTTACTTTCTAGTACACATTAGTTGGGTGGGGAGCCGATTTTAATGGTATGATAAGTAGTATGACCATATGTGTCTGTGCATGTGAATTAGCATAACTCAAGTACTTTCAAGTGTTGTTCAGGTTCGATTATCCTGAGAGTCTTCTTGTAAACTACTAGTTACGTCGATTAGGCGCAGTTCAACTATCGTCCAAGAGAAACTATCAATTGAAAAAGTTTTCACCAAAATTTAGGTTGTTTCAGTCCACATTTCTATGCCTTTAACTGTAGTATAATAGTGTTCGCTTTTCCACTTTTAAGGGGAACAGAATCTGAATAATATCTTAAGCTTTTTACGGATCAGTAAAAGTGTTTCCTGCACTTTACTTGTTGTTCATGGATCACAGAAGTTTGCCAACTAATGCTATGAAATATTCCTTTGCTTTCCACTGATCGACAACATCACAACGCCTTCATTACTCACGTACGATTCAGTTTTGTTTGTGTAGACTCTAATGATGATTGGTGCGAATAATATGTCATTTTAGAGAGATTCGGTTTTTATCTTGCGGGGGAGGACGAACTTTCTGGTGTACGCCACAAGTCTCCATTTTGTATTTGGTCAGTAATGGGTCATTTTAGGAAGAGGCGATTTTTACCTTGTGAGGGAGGGAGAAGTGCCTAACTTACATTATGCGAGCCAACAAAATTTTTTCGTACCTTACTCTTAGTCGTGGCCTGCAGATCACGGAAGTTTGGCGATTAATGCCTTGAAAGTATTTATCAAATCTTTTGCTTACGATAGAAAATAATTTTATGTTTATAAAAAAATCTTTTTCATAAAAGATTAATATAAATAATAATAAACTCACTCACCTTAATTCATAAACAACTTTCGTTTAAAATGATGATGGTGTAGACAATTCGTTGCGGCTGTTATTTTTCTCTATTTAAGATATAACTTGTGACACGACTTGGAAGATGACAGTTGAAAACTGAAACTTTTTAGTTTGGGTTGTTTTTCTTGTTATTAGAGATGAATAATTTTTTTTTTTTTTTTTAAATGTATTCTAATGAAAGAAAATATTTTATTATTATTTTTTTTATATTTTTTTTCAACACAATAAAATCAAGTCAAGCAACGTAAAGCGTAAAGAATGAAAAAACAAAAAAAACAAAAAAAAAAACCAAAAGAAAACAATTTAAAAAGGCAAGAAATTTAAACAAAATATATATAAATATTTTTATGAATATAATAATTAGAATTTCTTTTTGGTTGTGAATCATTTTCAAAACAAAAAAACAAAAAAAAAAAAACGAAAAGTAAAGTAAAGAAGTTCTTAATTAAAATTTTTCATAATATTTTTGTTACTAATGTTTTAATTTTATTTTTATAAAATAAATTTTTCTTATTATGATGAATGTTCGAAATTATGTTATGCCATAAAACTGTGTTATTGTTGTCGGTGCTGCTATTTGCAGTTTTAGTTTTAATTGCAACCGGTTTTCAAACAACAAAACAATAAAATAAATCCGAACAAGTCTGGATAACAAAACAAAAGAGAAGAAACAGCAGCAGATTCTTTTATTTTGATATATTTCAAGTGAATATCACCGTGAGGCTGTTTGCAAATCCATGGAATTTCACTGAACACATTCATACACACACACACACACACATACACACACGTAGGCACACATAGAATATCGTATATACTTAAGCTTAAGTTGGAGGCGAAACCAAACCAAAAAAAACAAAACAAACGAAAAAACGTTTAGAAGAGACAAAAGCAATCCACACTAATGATTGCTGGAATTGTCATGTGCATCCAAAAGATACATTTCATAAGCACAGCAGCAGCAGCAGCAGCAGCAGCAGCAGCAACAGCACAGCAGTAATCTGCAAAAGTAACAGCAATAAGGTTTCAGTTGTTCCTACAAACAAGTATTTGTGTTGCGCTTCAGCCGAACCAAAAACAAAAAAAAGAGTGTAGAGTTTTTCTCTTTTTCTTTCTTTATTTATTTGTTTGACTATAATCAAGTAAATGCTGTCTATGCACATACTTACTCAAATAAACGCACGTAAATACAAACAAACACACACACTAATATACATACAACCATACACACAAACACACATACACACACACACACACACACACACACACACACATCACATCACATCACATCACATATCTGTATATTTACATCATACATATATATATATATTTATAAAGTTTTTCGATTTTTTTGTTTTTAATTCTGTTTTCATCTTATATTTATCTTAGGCTTTTATTTCTTTTTTGTGCTTTAATAAACACCAACAGCAGCAGCAGCAACAGCAGCGGTAGCAGCGACATCAGCAGTTTTCAAGGCTGTTTGTAAAAGAAAAAAAAAAGAAAAAAATTTCACACCATAGCACATACGCACATTCGGTTGCACACAACTCTCTTAGATACGGAATTGTTTGTGTTTTTATTTTCATTGCAATTCAGTTAATATCGATAAACAGACTCGCATTAACATTCACAATCAAAACAAAACAAAAAAAACAAAAATTTTCCCAATTCCACACAAAAAAAAAAATAAAAAAAATTAATTAAAAAAACAACGGTTAAAAAAAAATTTTACATTTATTTAAGTATAGCAAACGTCCAAAAAAAAAAAAAAATTGGAAAAAAATTGTAACTAAAAAAAAAATGTTCCCTTACAATTTATTTGAGATTTTGTTTATTTTATTATTTTATTATATATATATTTTTTTCTTCTTTCATCGAAATAACACGCGCGCACAAAAAACTTTATACACCTTCCACGGTCGTTTGCAAAAGCTCAACTGATTTGTTGTCGTCTAGTAGTGGAGTCGACTAACCAAACACTAACTGGTTTTACGGCTTTAATTCGCTTCTGACAGAGTTGACTTTACCACAGTACTACACAACTAAATGTTTAACTTTCTCATTGATTGCATTGAACTATTATATATATATTATAGTTAAGGATGCTTGTCTCTCTTCTCCTAGCCACTGCATCTTTGTCTGCTTATTTTTTTTTTTTTTTCACCACATTTCTTACTATTGGCAATAACAATGTTGTCAACTCGAAAAGTGAGAGAAAAATCCAAAATTAGTTAAAATTATTTTTTCTTACGAAAACGACAATAATTTAATAAATAAAAGATATTATGGGGGGGGACTGATAACTAAAATACCTGTACCCGCTAAGCCATTTTCTATAAAGTTCTTTTCAAATCTAAACAATGCACGATGTTGTGATTTCGTATTATATTCCAACTTGCGATCAGTGCTGAAAGGCACCCATAGGTCAATTTTATTGAATAACCTTTCATTTTATTTCTTCTCTTGCAATCTTTTTCCAATCAACTTTCGAACCGGGTTTTAGCTCATTTCCAAAATTCAACCTAAATCCAACAGCTTCCAAAGTTTTCGTCTACTTTAAAGCCGACAACTTATATTTTGGGAAATATTTACCGCAGACGCACACAGATAAGGAAACGGTTGGACAGATACACGCACCTCATCCTTATACATAAATATAGTTTATAGCAACGCTGAAGTGAATATATCCGCGGCCCTCTACGATGGGTGTAACGACTAGGCGCTTCTTAAAACTAATCCTTGATAACCCCTAACTCAAACCATCCCATTCTGATTGCTTAATATCCGATTAAATTAGGGCGCGTCAATTGATCGATTAGAACTGTTTTGGCTTTACTTTGCGAGGCTGACCATGAGAATAGGTGACAGACTAGCAGAGAAACTAAGGGACAGACTAACAAACTAGCGAACTCATGAATATTTTTCATTAATCTGAGTTTTGAAATTGATTTTATCAAGTCCGTCTGTCCGTAATTATTTCGCACTTTTTATCTTTTGATGATTTGCATAGCCTAACGTTTCAATTGCTGTTAGCAGAGTTCTTTCCACTTCCAATTATGGTGATAAAGACTCAAAAATTTTAAAATATTTTTGTATAACTTTTTATTTTACTTTTATTATGCAATTATTATAGTATGAATATCGTAACTTATAAGCGATAACTCAGATCGATTTGCATATTTTTATTCGAATATTGTTCTTACACAATCTGGAAGTTTTTTATAAAAGTGCTCTTTATCCGCTCACAGTTTAGTGTCTTTCAGTTTCAAGTAGTCAAAAATGCAACGACCGTCCGTCTGTGCATGAATTCATAGAGATAGTCCAGTAAATTGAAGCCGCAGAGTAATATGAAATAGAAACTTTTTTTAGTTTTCTACTTTAGATAGAAAGTCTGCATCCTGTAAGGAATAAGCAAAAGGACTCGCTATAAAAAATGGTTAATTTGCGAACATTGCTTTGCTGCTGTCATTTAACCTTTAAAAACTTGTTTAAATAATGGTTTAATTCGTTTCAATAAATTAATTGGGCCAAGAAAATGACCCCTAACTTCAGGTAACTTCTTAAAGTGCTAGCAAAAGTTTTCGCTTTCATTTAAGATAGGCAAAGGTGTTTATTAAACATGCGAGTGAAAAACATCTGCTTCTGGGAATTTTAATTACCCTACATTACTTGTGGTGCAGGGGCATATTAAATTTGTGAGGATGTATGCAACACCCAGAAGAACATGAAATAAATTCACCCAAACTTGTCTGTCCGCCTGTCCTTTTGTCCATCTCTCGGTCCTGCTTTCTTGTGTTCAGCATGCAAATCGCGAATTTTTATCAGATTCAAATAAAATTCATCAAACCGACCTGTGTTGTCTTAAGGACGGGCTCTATTGAGGGCGGTTCCATGGATGCGAGCACTTTTTCGATTACTCCGTATATAACATTTTAGTTTGAAAAGTCGTTATATGAATAAATGCATTAAGAAGTGGAAGTGGAATGGGGTACTTAATCGTGGGGCGTGCCCTTCTTTAGTGCGTTTACTTGTTTAATACAACATTGTATGACAATTAAGCAATGATCAGTTATTTTTAGTGCTATTCTTTGTGGGTCTCAGTTCAATTACCTAAGTGGCCGATGGTTAGCTGTAATTATTTACCGCATTCCTTGTACTAGTTATGAAGAAGAATTTCTTAAAATTTTTTACATGTCGCCATTGTAAACATTCATTTATTTTATTAAAAATAATATCGAGAAATATTTGAGGGACTAATTATCAAGGGAGAGCTAATAACACTCCCTCGACGAACCCTAATGAATGACATATGAACAAAGCATCATAAAGAGAAAAATGCAACATGCAGTTCATGCTGTAGTTGGTATTAAAATCGCTAGATTGTAAACAATGATAGTGCACATCTGTATGCACACAATGCTCCACAGGTTATTGCGGTGACTTGTACTCTCGCTTATCTATCTCGGAGCATAAGTACATATGCAAAGACAGTAATCGGAATAAGCAAAACTTAGTGAGAGAAATGACGATTTATTCTCTTTACAACTTAGTTTTTGAATTATTTTTTCTTTTTTTTCCGTTTCAGACAATTTTACCACGGAAATATGGTGAATACAATGTCGATGTTAGTGGAGAGCGGCGCTTGTTCTATTTTCTATTGCCAGCATTTATCTAAATAAAAATTATATAGCGGGCTTTTAATTTTTTATTAAATAATTGAAATGATTATTCGACCATTGGTTTAATTTCTTTAGTGGCGCTTTTTATCTCGTTTGCTTCGCTATTCTAAACAATTTATTATATTAAAAAGCGGATAATAAACTTTAATGTTCCACATGTGGTAATTCTTTTATTCATACAGCATTAATGATGTGCTCTTTACGATTCTCCAAACTCCAAATCATTAGTCAAGAAAGTAATGGTAAAACTCATCAGCCTACTAACGAAGACATGTTTCAAAACATTGTATAAAGGGGGCAATAAAATAATGATTTGATAACAACGATATATAATAAGACGAAAATTTTGACACGCTTTTAGTGCAGATTAAAACTCTTGGTAAAATGTGTGATGTTTTAACTGTGAATCCAAAGAGCTTGTAAAGCACTGTAATTGACTCGTTAGGCGACGCGTGATGGAAAGCAAATCCATTATTTTAAATCTGACTAAAAGTAACCACCGTTGTTAATATGGACAACTACAGGATAGATTCGTGCTTCTAGCGCGATGTGCTTGGTCAGATCAGCTACTTGTAATGCCTTGAGATAATCCGCAAATGGTTCGCTATAAAGTGCAATGGCAAAAGCTATCAAGGGTAACGCAAGTAAATGAATCAATATGCTCGTAGTCCCTACAGCAATGCTCCACTCTGCAACGTTTTGACGATTAACTCTCAAGCAAACGCATTTTCTGCATCATTTTCTTCCTTTTTTTATTGATTGTTACCAATGATCCCAAGCATTGTTAAATTCTTTTGGGGACATAAAGAGAAGGCTTAATTCTTATTTTATCTCAAATATGCTTCTTCTTTGGCTGAGAAATGCAGCATTTTTTGAAAATCCTAAGCAAAAAAAAAAAAACCAAAACTCCATCAATCTACAAATGTACACACATTTTTGTTAACCTGGGGGAACTCTGTTACACTCATTTCATAGATTCGTGAGATGCTTTAAATGAAAGTTGCTAAGATGTTCTTGGTTTCTCTGTCGGCGTGGAAATTTCCTGTCGATATTTCGGACACTTCCACACCTCCTATCACGCTGACTTCGTACATATATGTTTAGTTGCAATGACAATTCGATATCAGTTTTACGGCAGGCAGCCATCCCCCGTTTAACACTGCGCTTGTCAAACATGGTTTCGATACAACACCGTACAAAATTTGCGAATATTCCGACTCTTTTGATAAAATACTGTCTTCTTCTATCTGTGCCTACTGTGCACAAAGCGGCGGATTATCTTTCCTGAACAATCCGCTTTACATGGGTATGAAGCAAAAGGATTTGGGAAAGGGAATTGACCACAGAAAGGTAACTGAGAAGATACTCACATAAATCAACAAAATGAGATAGATTTTTAGAAAATAAATAATTCGAAAGTAAAAACTAAATTATAGGAAAAAAAAATTTTTTTTTAAAAACTTACTTTTTTACTTAAAACTTTTTTTTTATATAATTTATTTATTATAATACTATGATAAAATTAATAAGACGGGGTACCATTCTTAGTTTCTTGTAATGGGAGGTCTAACTCTTGCACTCCGAAATTCGCTTTTTAATAAAATATTTCTCCATTTTTCTCATTTGTTTGCAAATAATTCTTTTTAGATGATCCAGTTATGTGCTCATTGCTTTCTATTGCTGTTCTATTGGTTGCAAAGAAAGCTCTAAAATATTGACATTAATAGCTTCGTATAGTTTTCACTGGTGGGTTGCTGAACGGATAAATGGAAATTTTGAGTTCAGGAGCAGTGGGCGAACCTCTTGTTTATTTAATGTGTTTTCATATTTCTTTTGTTAATTACATCAACGTTTAGTTTACTTACTGCTGGAGAGACTTCATGTTCATAAATTTTAGTTTGATTTCATATCAATAAAATGCATCTTGTACTTGATCATCTCTCGCTTATTTGTTTTTAAGCAGCAATCATTTTCCTCTTTATGGAGAAACATGGATCCTTAGTCAAATTGTGTATGTTTTAGCAGACAAGACAAAAACAAAAATTCAAAACTCACAAAATCAATTTCTGTGGGTGTTTTTTTATGGTCATATAATAAATTAAAAAGAAATATGTAAAAAAGAGTAAATAAATAAATAAATAAATATTGTTTATTCTGCGTCCGTTTGTTACAACTTGTTTCCTTGTTTTAGCAGCTCAAGTGTTTGCCAAAGTTTACCGTGTTCTGTTGTTGCAAATTTTTTTTAATTTTTTTTTGTTTCTTTTGTTTCTTTTAGCTTTTTTGCACGCGTATTTCTCTCTTTCATCTCTCTCTCTTAGCAGAAAAGCAAACCGGTGTTTGCAACCAGTTGTCTGCGTCTGCTGGAAATCCTCGTATCTTTATTACATGCATTCGTAATTTTAGTTAATAGCTCGTAGTATGATTTAACCCTTTATTAACCGCAATTGCTTACATGTAAAATTTACAAAAAAAACAACATAAACGGCCAGCATGATCGTATTATTTCCTTACAATTTTCACCAAACAATGCTTGGCGATTTCGTCATTTGCCTAGAACGGATTCTAAAGCAATCCAGACATGTCCGGCCGTCCTTCTATAGATCTGTGTATGGCAAACACATCTCCGGTTAGAAAAATTAAAATTCTACTTTCAATTTCAGCAAAAGGTCCTTGAATGCAGGTGTGTAATGCGTTAAATCGACCAAAGGATACGCTCGCAACACAAAAATGTTGGTTGTATATATAGATACAGGTATATATATAAAGATGTAACTACAACAGCGATAAACACTTTCCAAAAGATACGCCATGAGTGAGCTTATAGTGACAATACAAAAGTAGAGAATATCAGTCAAACACGCTCATCCATTATTACAAAAAACCCATTTTATTTTCTTTTAATACTTCTTGTGTGAAGATAAAAGTAGTGGATTTAGAAGATTCGTCACAGACGAATGTAGCTTTGTCTTCTTTCTTTTTTTCTCTTTCATTACCTTACTTGAGGGGGTTTCCTAGGACTACCAAAATTTCTTCAATCCGTAAATGCATCGTATGCATTGGGGTCTCTATAAAGCTTATATATTCAGCGCTGAATAGATAGGAATATGGGTGTCTGGCAGGACTCAAAATTTTAGTCAAAAAAAACAAAAAAAATGACTAAAAATTTTCTCTTATTAGTCCGGCCAATTTAAATGGGAAAGTTCATTAAATCTCGACCAAAGGCTCCATCCGCAATTACTGAAGAGCTGATCATTTTTCTAAGGCCTCCAAATCCTCAGCACGTCTAGAGTGGATTCCTCATTAAATTCATTGGCGATTTTTCTAGATTGAAGGGATCGCGTTTACTTTTCGTGGCTATGTGGGAAGTGCTCGGAAAAGTGTTCCAATCCAAATCATTTGCAATATCATCCGAGCGTAGGCCAAAACACGTCTGCGGCCTATAGGTGGAACACACAAAAATGCGACGGACAAACAAGCTCAGATAGATTCCGATTCCGAATCGTTTGGTATTAACAAAGATGAGTCCATCTCAAGTCCTCCTAGGCTTGCTTACATCCGCACGAACATAACATAAACTGGTTCCACAAATTATTTAGGGTATAATAAAGTTTCTATATTCTACAATTTTCGATAAACGTGGCCGATCTTTGTCTTGCTCTTTATACTTGCGTGAGTAGTCAGCAATAAAACCTCATTTTTCCCTTTCAGAAATCTGACGTGTGTTTTGCGTTATTTGGCTGATTTTCAGTATAACTTACGCAAAAGAATTTCTGTCTATATCTTTATCTTAAATGTTGACACCGGCAAAAGCCTTACAAAGAAATGTGCTCTGACGGATAGACGGACGGAAAGACTTTTCTACATCGATCCTGAGTTTGATGCTGATCAAGGTCAAATTGTTGACTGTAAGTGCTTCCAAACTTTCCATATATTTTGGTGGTTAGTGATGGACGAAGAATGAGAAATAATGAGTTGTTTTTAGGAATTAAGAAGTTGTGAACCGGAAAACCGGCTGTGGGTTGGTAAACTTAAATTTTTTATGACTCGTATACGTTTAATACATGAGAAAATTATAGTCAAGTCGGACAAGGCCGACAACTAGATACCCTACACCACTTCACCTTCAGAAAACGATTCTGAATTCACCTTCTGAAGCTCTTCCGAGTGTTTCGTAGCTCCACTTAACTTAATATGTTCTGTACCATAAGCGGTATACGGTATAAATATAACTTCAATCAATCGTTTTGCCCATAGAAAATGAATTTATTTTTCTAAATCCCTCACTGTAGACATACTTTATATCGAGCGCAGCCAGGCAGGGCATATCCCCTATAGGTGTAACATCGAGTGGCCACAGCTTGATGGACGTATGCCTAATCGGTAAGTGTTATCGGTAAGTGTGCCTTAATCGGCTGAATTGTAACCAGGTATTGTCGAACCGCACTGAGATTTGAACCCGCGAATAAAGCCTCGCTGGTCGCGACTCTTACCTACTCGACTATGCGGCAGTCCATAAACTTAAGATGAGCACTTTCCTGTTTATATACATCTCTGAATTAATTTCTCTGAATGTGGAATTTCCTAAAGGGTTAATACTTCTTCAATTCAGCTGTTGTATTACCAGACTATTAACTGCTTTGGCTTTTTTTTTTTCTTTTCTTTTTCTTTATTGTTGTTTTCTTATTGCATTTGGTTTATTATAAACCATCATCATCGGTTTCAAGCCAGACCTGTTGAGGGCACTTGTGTCTAATTTTAGAAAAACTTAAAACGAAATAGATAATATGCACATCACTACGCATGCGCGCACACTTAACCACATTGAACTTACTGCTACAAAAAAGATTATGTAATTATGTATCTCGTATCGTCCAATCCGATAATTAATATTTTAGCATTTAAAACTTTTATCAGTAAATGAATATTTTTCAATAAAGAAATAAAGACGGTCTGCGAACTTTGATTGAAGCAAGAAGTTCGCGAGTTTAGAAAGCTTCATTTATTTATTATCTAATTTAGCAACAATCTAAGGTGAAAGGTTTAGAAGCCCTCTCTATGAAAGTGTCAAGCAACCGCCTACGCTTTACCTTATCATGCATATTTAAAGTATCTTCAATTCCTGTATGAGTTTAGTGCAGCTCAAAACTCATTGGATTTTTTTATTCCATTTTATTAAGATTCTTCCAACGCCGTTGTGCTCTGTTTTCGTAAACTTAAAATTAGGTATTCTCGGCCCCGTAAGACCGCTATATGGTAACACAACAAATGTTTTCTTTACCCTTAAATACGTTCAACATCAGCTTTTGTGACAGCAAGGCAATGATTTAATGCTTTCTCGCAAATACTTGACGGCTTGCTAACTAAAAATGACGCATTTTATAGACTAGAAATTTTGTTTTTTTTTTTTATGCTCAAGTGGTCCTCGAAGCTCACTAATTGATTCGTAGGAACTGTGAAATGAGCAGTTCATCCGTACTGAACAAAGCTGAAAGAACCCCTATGTTAGCACCCACGCAGAAATCTCATCGAATAATTTATATCTAGCTTCGTAGATAGGAGCAAGAATATTAAATTTGCCCTACACACTCTCCTACAACTACAACTCTCTGTACTTAAAAACCTTCAGCTTTACAAAAAATTTAAACAACTAGGGGGACATGCATGAAGTCAATATTCGTCTTCAGCGATAAGGTCTAACAAGGTCTTCTTCTTCTTCTTCTTTGACTTGTCTCTTCTGTTTTGAAACAATCTAGTCCAGTCCAATCTAGTCTAGACCTTCGGGCTAGTCTAATATAGGTTCTCTTTTGATTGTTTAGTACAGCAAGGTGCATAATCGGGACTGCCTTTATACCCTGTAGGCGGGTATAATTTAATCTGCCTTCAGTGGAGTGGATTAGCTTAGCATTATTTTAAGTTACCTGATCTACTCTACTTAGAGCATTCAACTTAAACGAAAGGTCTATTTTACAGACATATAATTACAAGCAAAACTTACGCGTAAGCTTGAAGAAACAGACGAAAGCATTCTCCTAAATATATGAACACAGCTAGTTGCACTTAGATTAATAAAATCAAGATTAGATGATGCGGTTATTTGAAACCATATGGGACCTTGAAATATATCAATAAATTTGCTCGCGCTATGCAATTGCAGTAATGTAAAAATAATTGCTTCCACACACGTACGCTGCTATGAATGCATATGACCGACTATGAAACGAAAAACTAATCTCTTTTACTTATTTATTTATTTATTTAGTTTTTTTTTTTTTTTTATATTTTTTATTTTTAGTGTGTTTCTTTTTTCTCTCTAAATTACAAAACAACCATTACCGTTATTTTTCAATAAGAGACCGCAATTTGTGGCTACAGAAAACAATCCACCTCCAACCGAAAGAAACACTGATGCATCTACAAATAAAACAAAGAACATAAAAAAAGGCCATGAACGCTTGAAAGTACAATAAAAATTTATGATGATAACTTCTTTTCAACGGAATAAGCATACAGACATAAGCATATGAACGTACATGTATAGTTAACCATAAATGCGAACCATATGTATGTGTGCACTTCGAAGGTAACTGTTCAAACTAATCAAATATTCAACCATTTTCGTTGCCTTTACTCCTTACGCATCAGCGTTGTATACGCGTTCGTTCAGGCGAGAGCGCGCCTCTATTAACCCAATAGTTCCGTGAACAAATGTCCGAAACAGTCGTAAAATATGGGTGTGAGTTAGCAAGCAATCAATTTTCCCTACGAGTACATAACTTGCATATGAATGCATTTCGATAAATTTTAATTCTGCAGACAGTTCATCATTCAAATACAGGTATCACTCTACAGGACTAAACGTGATTGTGCTCACTATATACAAAAGAAAGAATACATAAAATAGACATTCAAGTATGCTACACATACACATAGTGAGTCTGTGAACAATTTTGGCAGGAAATTTGCTAAACTTAACCTCAACTTTAACGTTTACAATGAAAACTAATTGAAATGCAAAACACCGAGACGTTATGATAGGATAATCAAAGATTTTCGAAAAGATGCAGAAGTCCATTTAATACGAAAATAATCTCATCAAGGACCGCCCCTCCATTTTCCACGAATAAAAACGTGTCCTTACCTAGAAAGGAAGTGTAGCTTAAAAATGAAATATTGATAGAAAAGCAAAGCCCGGAAGTACGTCTCGTCCCACCTGATAGAAAAGATCGAAACCTGGTTTCGTTAGGAGTAACATCCCATACACAAAGTATCCAGACACTGTAAACACTCTTTCACTGACATTGTACTGACCTATGCGTTCCAGAGCAAAGCTGAAAAGACAAAAACCAATTCTATGATACCCGTCCGGGAAAGACATAAATTAGAGAATAGAAAGAAGCCAAAATGCCTTGCACATGCAGATCTCGATAATGGACACAAAGACTTGTCATATAAAAGCTTGGCAGTTTCCTGTTTCATGGAAACGTTTTCATGTAAGGTGGGAATAATTAGAAATCCTGCACCGCATAACCTTTTGATAATAAAAGCAAAGAACTGCCCTATAAAACTTTGTCATGTAAGCGATTTCACTTTGTAAGAATGTTTCCATGATAGGGGCATCAAAAAAAAATGCCCGAATCAGATTTGAAATTCCGACATTGATTTAGTACATCAAAGCACTACTTTTCACCGATCTGTCGGCAGAAGTATTACAAATCGCATATTTTTTCCATTTAATTACCTTTTCAGATAGACAGACTTTGGATAGACAAACGGACGAGTGGACAGACGGGCAAACAATCGATTGACATGAGAAAAGATGAGTCTCTCTGAAGTCTCTTTGAGCGTTGCATACAACCACACAAATTTAATATGCCCTCATCATAAGTGACGCGGGCAATAAAATGTCTCTTATATGCCAAACTTTCATTTTCTTCTATCCATCGCCGAAGGATGCGGGGTATATTCACTTTGGCAACGCGTTTATAAAACCCAGAAGGAAGCTTTAGAGACTCCACAAAATTTTGTCTATTCTTGATTAGCATCAAATTCAGTTTTAAGCATGTCCGTCCGTCCCTCTGCCCGTTTGTGTCCCGTAGTCTCTATTTATTGTAAATATTCTCCTGAACTAAAAATTCCGTAGAAACACTAGAAATTCCTGCAAGCAGTTTGGAAGGGCACGCTCATAGTATGACATAAGCAGAGAAGATGTCTGCTTTTCAAAAGTAATTAAAAATTGACTTTTTTCTGGTTATACTGTATCAAAATTAGAACGGGCGATGTTGTACTACCTGCACTAACGTAGGAAACATTGTTCACGCCTCTCCAATATTATAGTATATCAAAATTTTATTTAAATATTTTTATAACGCGCAGAAGCATGCTGCAAACATAAATTCAGAATGCACCTAAGCATATCTGTCTGTCCGTGTGCCCAACTGCGCAGTATCGGTGGAAAATATTCTCGCTTTCGCAAAAATGAAGATTTCATCTGAAAATTTCTAAAAGAATGAATCGGCCAAGGGGTTACGCCTACAACACTCACGGCCCTATGTAAGAAAAATTGAGAACACGTCCCTTTCGCTCGTTACTCGTACACTGCAAAAGGTACATGAAAATAGACAAATTCGGCCACGCCCACTCAATATTATAGAGTATGAAAATTAAGTATTTTTCTGTTTGTTTTACTCTTTTTTAGAACATAGCTGACAAGTGTAGAAGTTTCGTTCACGACCGAATATAATTTTCTTGCTTATTTTTCCTTTTCTTCGATTGAAAAGAAAAAATGTTTAATTTTTTTATTTTAGTAAATTTAAGTTTGGCGCGAGCAGAAAAGTGGCAATTCACACTTAAAGACTTTCTAATAAACGAAACCGTTTGGATGCTATACCTGCCTTGAACCCATATATACGCCGAAATAATTAAATGCATGTGATGGAAAAATAAAAACTTTCACGGAAAATCAATTTCTCTTCGAATTGGTGATAAAACACGCTTTTATAAAATCCAAGCGAAACGCTTTGTTAATTATCGCCAATATCAGGAAAATACATTTTCACCGAACACTTGAGAAAGAGTAGCTTTACCTTGTTTTATTAACCCTCTCTAAAAACACTAAACTATTTGCACAGGGAATTCTTTTGAATTTCGCTTTATGACCTGTGTACAGAAAAGGACCCATAAAAATTACTCGACATAAAAAAAAAATATGTTTATTTAACATCGTGCATATACATTTATACATATTTATTATGCACATACGTACCTGTATGATATGTTCACTTGAAGACTTTGCAAAATGCATTAACTCGTTAAAAATTAATTAGTTAGGTAGCTGTTCATAAAATGGCAAACGTAAGAGCAACCTGTGTTTGATTTTTACGCTTTTCACTGAAGAATAACTTTGTGGCATAGGTAGCAGCATGCTTTCTTCAATCTTGTTATTGTCTGCAATACAAAAATGTATTTAAGAAATTTGCAAATCCATAAAAATCGTTCTAAATATTTTATTTGACTTATTATAGATATGCAAACACGCTTGTCTTAAATAAATCACTTGAGCCTTAAGCTTAAATACATTGAATGTAAATGGATGTAAGGGGAGGAAACCACTGTAAAAATCCTAAAAAAAATCTTCTTTTTTTCTCAATGATTTCTGTGCGTCGAAGATGGGACAAAATAGAACGAAAATGTTGTGAGGAAAAAAAATTATATTTGAAAACTATTAAAAAGTGTTGACACCGGATCCGTTCAGGCAAGGCATCTATAATTTTAAAAGGGCCGGCGACACGGAGCGTTGGTGCAAATTTTTGAATCTTAAAATAAAGCAAACAAAAATGCTTAGCTAATTTTTCTGTAGCTGGAGTAGTATACAGAATCCACTTCTCGTCGCCTGTTACCAATCGAGCCAGGAAAGGGTCTTTGTAGTGCTGTGCATGGCGACACTTACACTTTGCTTATTTCTTCCAGTCAGGAGATGCAACAGCCATTTGTCGAACTTGGAAACGTATGCAAGCTTCTTCAAATAACGAAACTTGGTGAACTTATGGATCTTCTTAGATTTTGTGGGTCTTCAATGGTAGAAGGTCGTCCAAAGGGATGTTGAATTTTTAAATGGAAATCTCTATTACAAAATCTGAAACCATTTCTCAATTTTTCTCAGAGCAGAGGCACGATCCATGTAAAGATTAAAGAGGTCTGTTTATCCGAACCTACTACTTACCCTTTTTCGACTGCATGTGTAGTTTTCCATTTTCTCTTTTAAAATTTTAAATACATATTCTGCGACAGGAAGAGAAAAATTCTTCAAAGCACGTGGTCAAAATTAGTTACCTTCTGGTTTGCCTGAATTTGTATAGCCAGAATAATTATCACATATTGTGTCCCAAATAATCTGCAACAAGTAAGCAATGAATTCAAATGACAATAAATTTCTTAAGCTCTTCCTTATACTGGAAATGTTGAAAGAAAATTATATCCAATAGCACTGCTCTGGCTGTCCTTTTGGAAAACTCCTTTTCTTAAAAGCTGCTACTCAACTTTCTTGCTTGTCAACGGAGCCTGCCGTTTAGTAGTTCGTGCACCTCCGTCTACCTATGCCTGCTATAATTTTGCACATGTGCTTTTGACCGGTTCATAGCGATGATAATTTATATATCATTCATTGCGTATCGTAAAACGCCTTCCAGAGTAGAATGTGACAAGTTGCGCTTGTTAGTTGTGAGTCGAATATCGAACAACGATTGCCTTTGTGTGATATTAAATAAAGGATCACGGAGAGAAGATTATTTTTTCTTTTCTTTTCTTAATAAGCAATCACTCAGGGGATGTTTCCTACTCGTGTAACACGGCGGCGATCAGAAAGAAGTGAAGAAAGGATAAAAAATAGGAGGATGATAGTGGGGGTGTGCTAATCAGTAAGTATTACACCTTCACCGAGTGAGCAATAACCGAAGTTACGAATAAAGTAAAGTCTACCACATTGAGTTTTGAAGCCAGGAGCACTGATTTGATAGTCGCTACCATAGTCGCTACCTCGTCCACCATGAGCATATATACAAAATAAATTTTATAACTTAATTAAACCTACACATGGAGCATTTAAAATGCTTGAATCTGGAAGAAAACTACCCAGTAAAAACAATTCCAAACCTGGTAATAAAAAGTACTTGAGATATAGAAATGTTACAACATTTCTCACTTGAAAAACAATCAGATAATTTTTGAGGCATTGAGTAAGATGTTGCTGTTACTGTTTTCCAAAAATGGCAGCAACCACACTGCAACAGTGATTTTTTTCCACATAACTGGAAGAATAGTGCTATCGTTAAATCGTTTCGGGCTATGAACGGCCACATGTTAATACATTTAACGCCCAAACAGCCTTGTACAAAAGAAGCACCAACGTCGTCGATAGAGAGTTGAATATCTATGACAGTTACCAACAACAGAATTAGAAAGAAAAAGGGACGCAAGGTACCAAAACTCATCATATCTTAAGTTTTCACTATAAAGGAATTCTGCTCTATATACCAAAATTCCCCAAGGAAACTTTAACAAAACTATGTGTGTAATGTATTACCCTCCTCGGTTTTCCCAGATATAGTTCCTTCTGATTAATGCAGATTACAATCGCGGAATTATCGTCTATTCGACCAGGGCATCCATTCTTATGACGACATTCAAAACCGGATGTTTTCGTCCATAGTCTTGAAAGGGCAGTTGGCTTTCCTTCATAGACTTCATATTCCGTCTAAAAGAAGGGAAACGTAGTACCCAATACTTTGACGAAAATGTATCGTACTTTGCTAAAAAGTCAGATGAAAGTTTGTCAAATTTTCAAGATTAACGCAATTGAGGAGTGCGTCGTTATTTTTGCGGCCAATTTTAAAACACGGCGTTTCCACATAAGTCGACAAATAGTTACTGATATATTTTCTTGCTAATGCTGTTACACATTTTATGTCTTTTTTATAACGAATCATTTAGGGGATGTGACTTATGCGTGTAAGACGGTGACGGATCAGAAAGAAGTAGGAAGAGAGAGAGAGAGAAAGATAGCTGATGGCCGTGCCGGGGGAGGGGTGCCCGATCAGTAAATGCTTACCGACCGAACGATCATTATAGCTATGACGACACACCGATCGTAATTGAAGGCCTGCTACGCACGGCGTTGATGGGCGCGCTTAATGGCTATGCGGTGGCTCAAGTTGTCAAGTAATAAATAAATTGTTCGATTATAATTCAAAGCTAATGATAGGAATGACGTGAAATGTTGACATATTTCATTCGAAGGTTGGTACTAACTAAAAATCATATCGATTCGTCCACAGGGAGCATGTGCCATCCTCCGAACTTATTGAGTGGTGTATTATGATAAAAAAGGTCATTAATCATCATATATCTACTCGTCATCCTACAAATACATTGAGTGATGTCCTATAATATAAAAACTCTTTTGATTTGAAATCTTAGCTAGTTGTGTGTCTATGGCCTTAGCTGGCTATACCTGCCTCTTGGCGTCTTAATAAAAGAACTTACGTCAGCTTATTTACCGACATATATCACAATAGTCTTCCAACTTGATTTAAGTCCAGAATATTTTTGGCTCATGGGGATTGTCAGCTTTCTGTCTCAATTTTTCGCATGATCATAAGTTCATATTATTTCGAATAGCTCTTCATTTATGCATTTGTGTTTGACAAGACGAAAAAGTTGGACTTCATTGATTCGCATAAGGTGAGTGAAGTAATAAAAGTACAGCACAAACTGTCTTCCTACATAAAGACAGTTGTGGCGATGAAGGTGTTCAAAGAAACATTAACGTAATTTAAACAACAATCATTAAACGGACAATTACGCAATAACCATAAATAAGTTTAATGGTAAACGATTCGCTTCGCACGAAAGAAAACTCATTTGAATATACTAACGGTCCTGCTTGAGAATCATGAAGAAAACATATTTATTATGTAAGTTCGAAGCGAAAACACGATTAAAAAAATAATAATAAAAAGCGTTTGCGTTGGTGAATCAAATTCAGTCATTTATTTGCTTACATTATGCGCATCCTTAAATCATTTGTTAGCAGGCGGGAGACTGCAGTTAAATACTTCCTGTACTATATACGTACGTATAAGTGCGTGCGTATAACTTGTTTATGGTCGGCAAACCAATTCGATTGCGTAGCTATTAAAGCTTAGACGAAGATAAATAATTTAGCGCAAACACTTGTCAGATTGCATGTCAAACACTAATCGTATAATTATTATTATTATTATTTTTATTATTATTATTATTACTATTATTATTATGTACTTGAACTTGTTGTTCGTTCGTCTCGCTGCAGGTCATAAGCAGTTGGATTTGAACTGTAGATGAGTGAGTGTTCTTGGCATTGGCGGTATAAACAAAAAAATAAAAACATAAAAAAAAAAAAAGAAAAAATTTGCGTGCAAATTACTATTAAACAATGAATGGAATCAAGCCGAGGAGAGAATATAGTTTCTTACCAAGAGCCCATTGTCTACGTACAGCTGTTTTATAGAAAAGGATCATTTCTGAATGCTGAAGAAAGGCAAACAAAAGCTATAACTAGCTATATGAAATACAGACCATTGCAACTACCAGCAGAAAATCATTAGATTATGATTTGCATTCGTCCAGCATTCGTTCAGCATTCCCTCGGTCCCTCTTTCTCTCTCGCTCTATCTTTCCCATTTAAGTTCTATCTCTTTTCTGTGTGCGAGAAGTTAATCCGGCAAATGCCAGTGAGCCAGCCAATTAGTGAGACAACAGCTATTCAGTGAACCAAAAGGTAAGCAGCGCCAAGCATTCGACATTGTTCTACTGCTATTCCATTAACATCGCTGACCATTTGTGGTTGCTTGTGTTGATAATGTTTGCCCACTATTATCATCCATTAGAATGCGGAAAAAAGTAAATATACACACACCTCTCTTTATATGGTGGCCGTAAACTAGCAACTAGCAAAGTAAAGACAATATTGACGGCGAGGAGTTGCACGGAGTCGTTTATTATGCCAACATAACATTAGTGTCCATTTCGTCGTAAAGGCAATTATTGATCAACAAGGTGCTAGAGTAATGATGAAATATTTTTGATTGCTCTTCGCTTGCTCACCTTACAGCCTTAACTTTAATGGTGTTCTATTCTATGAAATGTTCTTTTATAGTGGTTGTTGTTGTTTAAATCGTTTACATGGTTATTGCACTTTGCATAAGTCGCGGCTATCATATTTTAATGTATTGCTCACATGCCATCACCATACATCCACTATCGCTAGATATAAAAAAAAAAAAAAAAAAAAAAAATAAGAAGAAGAAGATGAAGAAGAAGAAGAAAAAGAAAACGAGAAGAAGGAAAAATCCAGTCAACTAATTTGTTTTGTTATAGAAATTATGTTCTCTTAGTTTATGGTCTTTTATGTCGGCCTTACCTAATAACATATGAAGACGTACGCACACACATACTGTACGCACGTAACCACCAACTAAGAACAGTAAAAGTCAATTTTATAAAAGGGTAAAAATGAAAAGCTAATCCAAAATATTCTCACTTACTCTTGTCATTCGATTAGCGATGCCACTGACCGAATAAAAGCGAACAACTTTTGTAATAGACGTAATCATTAATAATAGTTTAAAAACGTGACCGGTTCGTTCCGGCGATAAATTAATTATTCCCGCGAATTCTAACAAGGTTTCATGTGGAAAATACTCATCGTCACTTACATTAGAAAATTTGTTTAATCATGACCACTGCCGCAATTGTAGGCTGGATATAGATGACAACCAAGAATCAAGTCTTCTTCTATCTTAAACTAAGACTAAATACACTTTGAAGCTACTGTAAAGACTACGATGTAAACCCTAATCAATGTCTCAATCATTTGTACTAAGCCTGACAAAGATAATTAAGGTTTTAATTATGAATTCCTAATTATACCCATCACTAAAATATATGCATTCTTGATCAGCATGAAATTCTAAACCTATTTAAGCATGCACATCTGTCCGTCCGACTGTCTGTGTGTGTGTACGTTTGTTCTATGTCTGTGGTAAACATTTCCGTGATCGCAAAAACGAAGCTATCGGCTTTAAGTTTTGTCAGAAACGTTGTGAGTTCTTGCACGCTAGTTGATATTGAAGATAGTACAAATTGGTCAAAGCACACGCCCACAGTAAAGCGTCAACTGGACACATATCTGTTGCTCTAAGCAAAAATTGATGGTATTTTGGTTATTGCTCATAAATCACGAGAGATAGAAGGTTCAAATTTTCTATCATTACTTTATGGAGGACCTTACTATTCATGTTCAAAAATGGAACAAATCAACCACGCCCACATAAAGTTCAGGTCTAAAATAAAAGGTTGGCATCAAAGAAAAACACTTGAGGAGTAAAAACGGACAAGCTAAGTATATAAATATCGCGGGTGCGACGTTGCTATGGATGAAGTTTTTCTCCACATTCCCGTCGATATGTGTATCAAACAAAAGAACTTGGAAGGTAGGTATAGATTGACGGTGAGTTTTTGGCCCTGCACTTAAGCGGACACACGCTATATGTAGTTACACATTTTGTCTCCAAAAATATAAATAAAATCAGCCACGCCCGCTTAATACTACAGAATATGGAAATTTATGAATTATGAATTTCTGTTCAATCCTGTCTAGAACAAGTGAAAATACTACAGTTGACCTACACTTATTCATATAACGAGTACTCAAAAAAAAAGGCGTTATAGGGGAAGCGGTCGAAAAAGTTTGTCGGATAGAAAGCATCTTCACTAGCGTTCGTCCTCCGGTCATCGACCTATAGGTGGAACACACGAAAACAAGACAAACAGATGGATGGATTCAGCATCGTTTTTTGTGATCCATCTGATCACGTCTAATCAATCGGCCTATTGGTTCTACACAAGAATACAAGACAGACGGATAGATCCATTCAGCATCATTTTTTGTATCGATCTCAGTTTGCCTGTGCGTCTTTTTGTTGCCTTTTTTTCTTGTGATCGGTCTAATAAAAGGACGTTCCTTCTGGGTATTACGTACATGCGCACAAACTAAATGTACTCTTGTACAATAACCTCTGTAGGGTATAAAAAGCAGGCAATATTTCAATAAGATCGCTGCACTCGTTTCTGGCAATATGTGCCAACCGGCTCCCAACTTCGAAGTAGAAAAAATAGTTGTAGGAGTTTCCAAAGGCCCTTTCCCCTACGATTTGACTTCGATCGTCCTGAGAATGGGAAAATATCCATAACATGTTGCGCTATTTGATGAAAAAACGAAAAATTTGCTTTGTGATGAAAATTCAAAACCGATTTAAGCTTTCAGGCAAAAAGGAAAATGCCATTCCCATGAATACACTCATAACAGACAACTGTAACCTGCAGCCTGTAAAATATATTGATTAGGTATCTGATGCAAGGACTTTCTAAGCCCAGCCAAAGGTGATCAATTCAACTTAAGACGAGTATAAATTTTTTATTTTTTATTTATTTATTTGTTTTCTTTTTCATTCCCAAAGTCTTCAGTACGGTGTGGTTCGGTCGGAGTTCCGCCAGAGAGTGCCGGAGAGATAAAAGTATAGGCGATCTGTGTTAGTAGACAAAGTTGTAACTAAAGAAAATTTAGAAAGAAAAATCAGCTGATTTGATAAAGGCAGTCAGTTGCTTCAAATGCCTAAAGTTTCCAGCACGAAAAATTTCATATAAGTTGTTGTATAGACTACAAATAGTGAAAGATTGTCTGGGGAATTTCCTGCATTCAAAGATGAGATGTTCGGAGATGTTATATTCTTCACACAAATCAGTGGAGGAGGCTTTTATCATTTTAAAATATATCATACCATACCACCACCGTACCATAATCACACGTGAGTCTATGAAGTACTTTAAATTCCCAGGTTGTAAATTTTCCTTTTGGTAGAAAACTGGGTGTAAGGAAAGGGTAGAAAGCCGGTTGCTTTTTTCTCTAGCTACGACATGATACTCATCTTTCCATTCTTTTATGATTAGTTTTTTGATTAAGAGGAAAGCCTCGCTGGGGGGGTAGTTGATAGACAAAATCGTACCGTCAAATCGGGCTTTACGTGCATAAAAGTCAGCTTTTTCATTAATGCCAAAACCACTGTGACCTGGGATCCAGATGAGGTGGCATTCTTGGATCTTTTAAAAGGTCGTATGTGTCGAAAACGTACCTGTTATATGGGTCTTTATTCTTGATTAACGACAAAGCCGATTTGCTGTCAGAGAAACGTGTAAATTTTTTCAGTTTATTTTCAGTTGCGAGGAGGATCGCCTGCTTAATCGCCAGAAGTTCAATGAACGTGGATGATAGTTCCTGCGGAGCTTTGAATTTTCCTGGGAAACTAGAAATGTCCGAATTGACAGATCCGTCCGTTGCGTATATTTTGAAGTTGTTTTCAATAAGGCAGTTGAGTTTTTGCAGACATGCAGTTCGAAGACAAGACCTTGACCGATTTTTTTTGGAATTGGTGATTGAATTAAGTAGGTTTAACTCCACTACGCACTTATCGGGAATAATACTATTCCAAGAGGGCACTGAGTTGACTTTATTGAAGATGTTTCTGAATATTTTGAAACAATTAGAGTAACTACTGCAGACCTCATTATGTTTAGAGATAACTTTGTCAAAAAAAGTAGGTTTAAAGATTTTTACCTTGAGGAGTTCTTTTGCAGTTACAAGAAGAATTCTCTTGTCAGCGGGGAGTTCATGTGAGATAGAATGTAGCATTGATATTGGTGTTGAGGGGGACAAGCCAGTGCAGCGTCTTAGAATTGAGTTTTGAAAGGTTTGTATTTTTTTGGTTGTATACGCAGGAGCGTTACACGATGTAGTGTAAGAGTGTAGTGTATTCGATTTTTGATCGAACAATAGATTTGTAAACATTTAAAGCTTTCCTAGGTGGGAGTCCGTTGTGAAGGTTGGTTAAGAGTTTGATGACATTTGAGCCTGTGTGGCAGTTTTCAAGGTTGTCTCTGTAATGCTCGTGAGTGGTCAAACTTGAGTTAATTATTCTGCCTAGAAATTTGATAGAGGAGGATTGTCTGATTTTTATGCCGTTGACTGTGATGTGGAAAATTTTTTTAAGACCTTTAGCAAAACGGATGAGTTTTGATTTTTCCGGGTTGAAGAGTAGATTTAGATCCGCACAAAGTCTATCAAAGAGATTGGCTTTAGTGTTGAGATTATAAACTGCTTCTACTAAAGATTTTCCGGTGGAAATAATAAGGAAATCGTCGGCGTATTGAAGTACGTGGGTTGTATTGTCTTGTAATCGATGTAGCCCGGCTGTGTATAGATTAAAAAGAACTGGACTGAGGCAACTGCCTTGAGGTAGGCCTCCACAAACATCGACTGAGTTTGAGCCCATTACAAGAGTTCGCGAAGAGAGAAAATTTAGAATCCACAGTCTATATTGTGACGGTATATTAAAATCTAGATCGACAGAGTCGTAAGCTTTATTGAGGTCAAGGCAAAGCATAACTACCTGGTTTCGGTTTGCTTTCTCGCTTGCAATTGTGAAAAGGACTTCGGTTAGACACATGCCCGTGGAAATGTGTTTTTGATAAGCAAAGGACCTTGAGGGGAGCAGGTGCGAATTGTTTTTTTTTTGTTTTCTTCACTTCTGCAGGGAGAAATAATTTTTTTTTTTTTTTCTGTCATTGAATGTACATATTTAGATGGACAGACACTGCCCTCCAAATAGTGTTTTGGCTTTGACTTATCCCAAGGGCCCAAAAGCGATGCCGTTTACCTTTCGGAGCAATAGCATAGAGTTGATGATGGAACGTGGGGAAGGGCAAGCTTTCTGAACAATCGAATCCTTCAGATAAAGTGACGCCATCTTTTAGGGAAACGGGTAACGACTTCCTTACACATCTTGTGCGATTTCGTGTTATTCATAGCCTTCTGTAAATGAAAATAATACATTTTCGTATTTATATATTTTCCAATGCACTTTCCGTGTCCAATGCGTGTCTCCGTGCTTTTCAAGCGTTTAAAAGATCGAAGCGATATCTTTTATTGCATCATCAGATATAAAATGAAAATTTCTTCTTCATACACATATCATAAAAAGTAATTCCCCATATTACCAAAGATGCATTCAATGTTTGTTAGAGAAACGCTAAGCGTACACCGTAAGTGCGGTATTCAAAGGAAAAGAGAGAAAAAGAAAAAAATTTGCTCTTGTTTGAACGACAAAACGTTTCACTTCGCAGAACCTGTTGCCCCCGTTTTGCCGTAAACTGTATAGAAAGAAAGCTATATACGAGTGTGAATTTTTGTTCTTGTTGTTTGTTATTTTGTAAGCATTATCTACATAAAATTTCATATGTGCTTGATATGCTGTTGATATTATTATTATGACTTACTTTGGGTATTATTAAATTTCTAAAGATTGCTATTGATTATATAATGTATTGGCAACACGTTCTCGCATCTATTCTTAGTTTGCAATGCCTGCGAATGGAAAAAGTTGAAGAATTGAAAAAATAAGAAGAAGAAACGCAAAATTCTTAATAACATTTAATAAGCAATCGCGTACAATAACTTTTACAAACTAACAAACAAAGATAAGCACATAGGCTCTAAAAATGTACATAATAGAGAATATACAATATGAAATACGTGTCGTCAGTCAGTTACCTAGTCAGTCACTTGGCAGCAATCGATATCAATTCAAGCAATGAAACGAGGAAGCAACATAAGAAGAACTAGACACATAGCACACAATGATAGCTGGTAATAATGGTGACCGGTAACAGTTATTTTGGCATCACAGATCAAAGATGAAGAAATCCTAGCTTACAATGTTACATGCATACAAAGAGGAAAAATAAAAGAATAAATAAATAAATAAATGAAAAAAACAAAAAACAAAAAAGACGCAAAAAATTGAGGGTTCATATAATAGCAATGCAATTATGTCCAAATGAAGTAAAACATCGTCTAGGATAGTTAAACGAGAAGAAAATACAAACACACGCACACACATTCAGATAAATGCACGCATGTACAACGTACATGCACGAAGAGAGAAGAGATGTGCAGAGGAAAACAAAGATTTGTGTACCACCGCAGCGCAGTGCAATGCAAACCAGAAGCACAGTAATGTCAGATCAATTCGATTGATAGTAAATAACTTGAAGTATTTACACAAAGCCTCTCTCTTGTAATGTGCACGGACTTTCAAACTCCACATGCGTCTGCAAACGTCGTGCACTCAGTTAAATATGAATAACAAGAAAACTATTAAAGTTTTCATGCATTCAGACAGAAGTCTTTTTCGACCTGTATCAAGCTCTTTATGTTATTTTATCATGTCATGAGGTCAATCAATATATATGTACTTTACGTACTCACTTATTTATTTGCTTAACTATTCGCATGAAAAAATTCGCATGTTCTTAAGAATTCCCATAATCTTCGTACAAATTCTTAATGTTTCCTCGTAAAAGACATGATTTCTCTCATATTTGAATTTTCTCATAAAGAAAATTATTTTTTTAATTTTCGTAAATAATTTTTTCTTTTTTTTTCTCATTTTGCTTATATCCTCTACTAAATATGGTAAAGGTATACTATGTTCATGCGTATGAATGCAACACAAACAAAACCTACACCACTTGTGTTAAGAGGATGCAGTAAGTTTGCTGCTGACATACGCACTACACGGAAGCACTTGGGATAGATCCATCTTTTATTATATCAATCGATTCAGAATCACTTTCTGAATAGATTTAAGCTTAGCTTTTCGTCTATTCCTCTGTCCGCCTGCACGTTTTTCAATCTTGTACTCAGTTTACAGGCCGTGATTTTTGAAACATGAGCTTTCGCTCAAGGACGAACACTACTGAAAGTTGTTCTTTCCTAGATAACGCCTCATTTTGAAAAGCCATCAAAGAAACATCTGCATAGTGGTGTGGTGTAGGGTATTTAATGACGGATATGATATGCTATTAGCTAGTAAGGCTGGCCAAAGGGCTAGCACCAAACGCAACCAATTTGATCGGTTCACTGTTCATAATACGAGCAAAAAATCGAAAAGGTCAACATAAAGCCCTTTTCTTTCATGTCATCTGCCCATCCATCGCAGTGAAAAAGTTGTACACAACCTCTTCTTCCGCTTCCTACAATGAATCTGGGGAAAGCTCATTTCATTAATCGTAGGCTTGTTAGTTTGAGCACCAGTTTTCTAGTTATTTTTTAGGCGATCCTTGAAAGCTTTATAAAAAATGTTGAAACCGTCGAAAGTATTAAAATTTGTCATCTGCTTGCGGACTTCTTTACTAAGCAGTCCGCTATTACGGAATAATAACAACAGTCTATATGCCCGGCATGGCTGAATTAAATGGCAAGCCGGGATGCATGAACAATAAGAAAGCAAGGTTGGGTTGACCTAATGACTAATTACCTCGAATTGCCCAAAATGCGGACTGAGACTACGCTTCGGCTTCGGCTGTCAGGATGATCACTCGTTAGAATAGCCTTATGCAATTCTTACCGTTAACGAAATGTCTGCGTAGGACCGACGGACTTCTGACGCCTGAAGACGACTCCTACGGAAAAATCTTGTGACGAGTGCAATTAAACCTCGAATGGCGGGAGCCAGAAGAGAAATTTTGCCCTATATCCAATCTCTCATACCTACTGTCCAGTTAGGATAAAGCCCTCCGAGTAATGTCGCTTTTTTTGAGGTCCTGGTAAGCCTTCGTCTAATTACGGTTTTAAGACAGATGTAGAGGTTAAAATACATAGCAATATTTTGTAGGCTGCGTGTTTTATCCATTGTGAATTTTTTTCTAGGCTATGTATTCGATAAAATGTTAGTGACTATCATAAATTTTCGAATACATTTTGAGATCAATGTCTATTTGAAACGCATCTGGAGGAGGGACAAAGTCACTGTCAAACTTGACCTTTAGACGTCAATTAATTGTAAACTTTAAGCTTTTCATCTCCACAACAGGATAGGGGCAGAGAAACGCCCGGACGATTGGACCGATCAAACCAATTCAGAATCTTACATTGATCAAAGACTTCTACCATGACTTATGCCGTCTGTAATGCCATAACTTCAGTGCGTTACGAACGTAAGCACAAATGTAGCGCATTCCTTGTCTCTTATCGTGAATATAAAAACAAATATTTATCCAACGCAGCATACCCGCCGCTGTAGATGCAAAATATTCAAATTGACAAGTACAGCATAGAAATAATAATGAAGTTGTTAATAAGAGTAAAGTGCAAGTTCCGTTATACCATACAAAACGGTGCTTTTCGCTATGGCCCCGTACTCAAATGTGTTGGCTTGCTCTGCCGCTGGCAATGATGAAAAAGAAAAAAGTGTTTCAACTGCAATCCGCTACAGCTCACTAATCATTTGAAATATCAGTAATTGGAGAGAAGACATTTGCGTTTATTAAGGAGCGTGCTGGTAATTGTGTGTAACCAAAACCAAAAAATCAAAAGTTGTACTAAATCAGTGAGAGGCGAAGATAAAGTAGGCTATGATCTCTTGAAAAACTTGCAACAAACTACCGGTATTGTGAATCGTAAATGTCGCTTACGTTATTTGTAGTTTTCATCGCTCCGAAACGCTTAAAAAACAACCAAGAAAATGATATTCGGTGGTGGTCGAATCTCTTGTCCTTATCATCTCTTAAAATAGAATCCATAAACTCGAAATTTCTTGTTGCAGTTTGTGAGTAATGAGAAAAATGCCCATTTTTTTTTTTTTTTGCTTTTGAAAAGAGAAACGTTCTCACTTTACGCTTTATTGTGGGCATTTCCTTTAACCGATTTGGCAATGCGTGCAGCAACTTCCAATGTTTCTGCAAAATGTAAGGCAAATATATTTATCTTCTATGCTTCTGCTACAACCAAATATTAAAACGGACAGACGGACGGACAAACACGGGGGCATCACACATACTTCATCGCGTCAAATTTTCATAATATTTTTTTTTTTTTCAAAAACGCGATATTCTCACTTTAGGTTGTATTGTGGGCGTGTGTTTGGACTGATTTAGGCCATATTCAATTCCAACCTGTATCCAAGAACTTCCAATGATCGCGCTAAATTTGAACCCGTTTCGGGTTTCGGGAGAATGTTACATCGCAGACGTTGCACAGACAGACAGACGGACATGCTTGAATCGATTTAGGATTTGATGCTGATTCGTTTTTAGTGTTCCCTTCAAGCTATTCCAAACGTTTTAACAAAGTGAGCATATCACCATTCTTCGGTGGTGGGTATAGAAAAAAAAATAAAATTTAATAAAGTAACAGATAATGAAAGATGCGCGCACCCTCGCCTGTGCATTTATGGGATCAATGAAAATGTCAAATGTTTGCCTTAAGATAAAACAACAACGAAAAAGCGACAATTTTATGTTGAAACCTTTTTTATGATGATGAGTTAACATTTTATTTATTTAATCATGTAATGAAATAAAAACTATATGAATTATATATAAATTTACGTTTATTCGTATACGTTAATCAGAGAGCAATTGTTAGGAAAGCTCTTCGTTAATATCGAATATTGTAGGATTCGGTTTCGGATTAAATATCTAAAGAGAGAGAAACAAAAAGAAAATTGTATTAAAAACACAAAGAAATATATGCACAACTATGTAAACCTGTTCATAATCTGACTCGTCTGTCATTCTTAGGCAAACTTCGCAAATTAGATTTAATGTAATTATGCAAAAAAAAAATATTAATTTTATTAACATCGTATGGAAATACTTTTAATTTCACACAATTTTACAATCACAAGAGTAGGAAAAATAAATTAAAAGCAAGCAAAAGGTAAAGAGCGACTATTTTGTTATTCAAGTTTTGCAAAATAATTCTTATCGCAAGAAAAACATGCCTCACGTCAACTGATAATATATTAAGTTTCTTGTCGCTTTGAAAACGAATTGTAGCAGAAAAATTTTTATATGAAATTTTAATCGTCTAAAGAAGGAATACTAAGACGAGACCATCTCCATTCACTAGTAACCCGAATATTTTTCATCTTCAAAAGTAATTACATAAAAGAACAATTCAAGGATACTTTTTTTGCTCGTAACTACATTCTCTTTTGAGATATGAGAGAGAGAAAGAGAGAGAGAGAGAGGGAGATTATCGGAATGTCCATAGATTTCTTATGGTGTCAGACGTATTCTTCCATCAAACCATCTTTTGAGCCATTACAAGAATCCAACCATTTAAAAAAGGCTTAAGGTCCTTATCTACCACAGATCGTGTTTCTCCATCGACTAAAATCAATCGCAGTTTGATTATGTTACTCGACAGCGATTTTACGATCGAAAGATTTTTCGTCCGAAAGTAGGAAATGTTTTGCCGGCAGCTATAAACTAGCTTCTCGTTGCATCCAATCGAAAATCGACAGCTATAGAGTTCACTCGATAGTGACAAGTAATCGAAACGTCCTGTTAAACATCTTTTTACCCATTTTAGGAGCCCTTTATCAAGTACACTTGTGTTTGGAAACTACCTTCTCGTACGGTTTTCATCTATTAGAAAAAGTATGTCTTCAACTCGCAGACCAATTAAAAAAGTCGCTGTTGATGTACTTTGCCATTAATGACTTCAATAGAATCCAAAAGCTCCTAGCACTGAACACATTGATTCTAATAAAGGCGGAGTAGCAGTGTGAAGATATAAAAGTAAAGTTTTCGGCTGTTAAGAGTGGAATGATTAACAATGTAGAGCCTTACAGTTCACAGCAAACATTTTGTCCTTAACGTGTTGACAAGACACCGATATTTCCAATTACAGTACGATGTAAAATATTCTTTCTTCAATCGCTAACTGCCAGCTCCATGTCTCTGGGATGTTATTCGTATGATATATAATTTCCCCGCTTTTAAATCATCGAACTGTCTCTTTCCCGTTTTTTTACAAGTTCGTTGTAGGCTTTGATCTAATAATGCTTACAATTTTACACCTTTTTAATTGCCCCCGAAGTTCTTCGTTTTTGATCCTCAAAGTCACCATTATACCGCCCACTACTTGTGGTACACGGTATATTACGCTAGTGTGGTCGTTAGTAACACGAACAAGGGCTCAAGACAGCCCCACCGATATTATGCCAATCGATTCAGAATCATAATCTGAATTGATTTAAGCTTGTCTGCCCGTCTGAAGTCTGTCAATGTAAAATTGTGTTCAAGCTGCAGCTTGCAATTTTCGCGATATTTTGAGGAAATTTGGTACAGTGACGTGTTCGGATCGATCCATTTTTCGACCACTCCACATATAATGCCCTATTCTGGAGAGTCGTTATGTGGAAAAAAATTGTAATTTTCAAAATTTCTCCTCAAAAGTGGCTGATCAATAGTATTTCGGCATTCTAAATTGGTATGACCGGCTGGAGAAATTTTTGAACCCCCTCTCATATAACGAAAACTGAAGTTCGTACGACAAAAAGGTATAATTTTCAGTGCTTCACGATGAAAATTGTATCATAATAGTAATTTAACATAAAAAAACGAACTGTGCCCAATTTGGACCATCTCGGTCTATTTTTTGCATCCTACCCTAAAAAGGATTGTCACGAAAATTGACCCTTTGAAGAGCAGAAAAGTCTAAAATTTAATATGCGGTGATGGAAATTGACCGTTAATATTATAGCAATTTCATGGAAAAATGAACTCTACAAAATTTAGACCATCTACGCCTGTTTTTGGATCCTTTGCACGGATTAGACTTGTACTACATTAGGTTGCCTTCCCGCTTCCCCTTTATATAGAAACAAGATATAATTTTTCCGTTCTATAATGAAAATAAAAATTTTATTAGACAGTGTGGGGTAGGGTATTGAAAGGTCGGCCTTGCCCGACTATAAAGTTCTTGCTGGCAAATTTTTCCTTGAGCCAAAAAACAAAAAGAAAATTAATGATTTTCGATTAAATTGAAGTAGAAATCTTTTTATAAGTCAGAGTTGCATTTTAAAAAAGTAAATCTCCTTCTCTCAAACTCAAAGCTTCTTTACGAAATGTTTTTAAAAAAATTTTCTAAGGGACGGTTGTTTATACACAATCTATAAATTGACTTTACAGCTCTACAGCACATTTCTGTGCATTGCGTTTTTGTGCCTGAATATACTATGATGGCTCTAAGTAAAAACATTTTATAGGAATGCAGATGTTATGACTCAATCAATGAAGAATTCCCATCTGTTTTCTCTCCTTCGAATTGTTACACTCAGTCTGCCTTCGTTTAAAGCTACAAAAAATTGTGTTCGCTTTGGGCGAACTGTTTAGTATCGAACAGCAACTAGTTTATAAAATAGATGGGAAACTTCATTCGTCCGCTGCAGTTGCTGTATGGCATCGTATTTATAGGGCATGTCATAAATATTTCCATTTATATTTTTGATATGGATGAACCGCCGTCTTGCAGCCCTAATCGGAACACCGGGGCACTAGCCCGGCAAGAACTCGTACGTTTCGGCAGAAACCGACACATTCCAGTGGACATAGATGCAGTCCGGCGCAAAGCGACCCATTCTAGAAGATTTCAGCGGGTTGCCGAAAATTGCAGCTCACTTCGGCGTAAATCGTTCCACTGATGTGTAAAATGCTTATCATTATTGTTGTTATTATTACTATTATTGTTATTGTTGTTGGTATTGTTCTTGTTATTGTAATTAAAATAAGGCAATCCCAAAGAAATAAATTCGTGACTTCATTTAAGATGAGCACCTGTAACTAACGGACTATCGGATCTATTTAGAAAGAAACCTAGAGTGTTAGTGCAATCATTTTATTAAAATTTCGATAAAAATCCATGTTTCTTGAAAAAAGGAACAAGTAAGAACAAGTCGTACAAGTCGCATCCTATAGTTAAAACATATAGTACGTAATGAGTTTTCACAACAAGGTGTTATACGAGAAATAGTCGAAAAAGTAATCCGTCCCAAACCATTTCTAAGAGCGTTCGTCCTTAAACCAAAACAGGTCAATGTACCAAATTTCATAGATATACGTAAGGTATCTCTACAGGTTTTTTAGGTGGCTTTCCCAAGTACATATGATTCCATTTCTATTGATTAACAACTACAAACACACGATTTTCATAATTTCATTATAGCATCTGTTATAGCTCCAATTTTTCCTCGATCCAGTTAATGAACGAAGCTACGTTGGTAAAAACACCTGGTAGGGAGCGCTTATCCCCACATCTGGACACGCCTGTTGATATAACTCCCGTTTGCAAATAACGAAATTTCCGCCCTACTTGGTAACCTTCCAAACGCGTTACAAGCGAACCGCCGGAGTCTCCTCTACAGGTATCAATTTCATCTGCACCGGAAGCACAAATTTTCGTTGAATTAAAATGAGTGTAAGGGTAGATTTTCTGACAATAATCCAAACTAAGAACAGGGACTTCAGCGTGTAATAAAACGTCCGATAGTTTTCCTGGAAAACATTTCTATATTCATTTCAGAGACAAAACTGTAACTTTAAGGGGAAAAATACCTTTCTCGGTTAAACCCCAACCACTGATGACGCCGTATTTCTTGAAGTAATCGGCATCCTGACGTTCGGGCAAACATATAGGCCGTACAGAACCTGTTAAATAAAACAAACTCTTGCAGAAAATTTGACTTAAGATCCGTACTCATATAGCGCATACGCTCATAGTCCAAGGATCGGTTTAAACGTATTAAGGCGATGTCGTTGTCCAAAGTGCGTTTTGAATACTTCTCATGTTTTATGATCTTTTCGATATCCAAATCGATTGGTGGAGCCATGCAATGTATGACGTAACCATCATCGACAGCACAATCCTCTTGTGAGCTTATATTATATTCACGTAAACGTATACCGACTCTTAAATGGGGTACGATTTTGAAAATCAATCAAAATAAATCAATTTTGATAGTTTGGTTGTTTTCACACTTACAAGTCATCTGTGATGCAATGGGCTGCTGTCAACACATAGCGCTGCGTTATCAGCGTACCACCACATTGAAATTTCTGCCGCCCATTGTACATTAACAATGCAGCCCAAGGATAAGCCATAAACGTGGGTTGTTCACCAAAAGAAATTCTCTTATGCGTATTATCGCCACACAAAGCACTCAAAGTGTTAAGAATTTCAGACCCAACATTTTCAAAAACCTTATCCGTATCAATCTGTTTGTTCGGGCAACAAGCTATACGCTACCAGAAGTAAACAAAAATAAAATTAGTTTCGCTAAAATTTCAAATTCCTTACACTTTCTCGCTCAATACATTTTCAATATCCTCGGGTGTTACGAAACTGGCCTCAATAAATCGATGCACAACTGGAGGCAAATTCGTCTGATATTTAAGTAACAGTTTCGTTATAATTTCGCATTCAGAAAATTTCATTTTTGTGCCTAAACCGCCGAGCGGTGTTACACAACACTTGACATAACGGTAAAGGAATATCAGACAACAAATTTCAATCAAATAAAATTTCATTTTCTTTTATAAACGCAATTAAGTTTTCGCAATTCGATCGGCATCCAATCAATACACACATGTGACTGACTGATCGAAAAGTTGAAAATCAGGAATATATATAAATAAACGGTAAACCGTGTGAAAATTACTCATCTCATCTCAGCATCTTTCTCAATGCGAAGCGGGAGAGCTTGATATGAAACGAAACGAGACGAAAAAATAGAGGATCGGAAAGCAGATTTGATGATCTGCTTTGATCCTCTCCATGCCTTTCGTATAATTCCCGCACACTTTGGAATGTTTACATCTTTTCTCAGTTTAAGAAGAAGACAACGTGCAAGCTCATGAAACCGAAATATTTTAATAATTTTGAATACTGGACTCCATTATTATATTATTACAAATATCTTAAATTTATAGTATGGCTTAGGCTTATCAGTGCACTCATACTCATCGAGAAACTTGAAAGAGAAAGTTTTGCGAAAAATTCATCGCATATTTTCTGTGTTGCGTGCATTTTGCAAATGAACCCGTAAGCCATCGCAAACATGCATAAGCTCGCCAACCGATAATAACAACAATTAATAATAATAGTTAAGAACAATTAATTTTCGCAGCATAATGACTTTTTAGGGTTAAAAGGTAATTTAAGTACGACTTTATGCAGGAACTTACAATAAGAAAAAAAGTAAAGGGTTTGAATTTCGAATTTTTAAACTTGCAGTGTTTTAGTTTAAAGCTAAATAGGTTGGCCGAACACACTTTACCAACCAGCAATCCGCTTATGATATGTAATTCGGAAATAGATGGAAAACCTTATTCGTCCACTATGCTTGCTGTGTGGAGTCGTATTTATCGGACATGTGATAAATATTTCAATTAACATTTGCAATCCGCATAAGCCGACGTATTCCGGTCCAAACCTGACAAATGGCTGCGCAATCGGCCATCAACTAACTGGTATGTGTCGGCACAAATCGACATATTCCGATCGACTTGGGCGCAATGCCAGGGAAACCGGTACATTGTAGCGCATTTGGGAGAGTTGCGGAGAATTCCAGCTTATTTTTGTGCAAATCGTTTTAATGATATGTAAAATGGCTACTGGAAGCCCACGGCTGCTATAAGTGAGCCCTCATGCATTTTATAAAAAGCCATACACTTATAAATTTGCCTTGCGAACTTAGGGAAGATCTTTTCATACGGCCAGGGCAATAGCGCATTCATAAAATTTGTCTTCTACACTAAAAAGTACTTGCAACTCACTAGTACGTTGACTGCATGTACCGTTGGTAGCGCGAAGGTACCAATTTATAAGCTGAGGTGCTCTCAGACAATCTCTGAAGTAAAATATCTCTAAAGAAAGTTTGGAGGAAAACAAAATGGAATGTAGTCACCGACACTAATGGGATGTACAAAATTCCGCAAAATATAATATATTTTGAGACATTTAACAAAACAGCGTTACATAAATTTCTACTGAATTAAATTAAGAATTAAAATAAAAACTATTTTCAGATTGCGCTCACGTTCAACTCGTTACCTTAACTCGCCCCAATTAAGAATGTTTTTGTGCCGGACTGCAGCAGTCTGCTCGCGTTGAAATCCGTAGAGGAAAGGTTTGCTTATAGTTTGATCTGCCCACACGAAAAGATAGAAATCGATATTAATCGATATGCTAACAAGTCTTGTACGTGGCATAATCAAGTCCATACGAGCACAATTTCTAGATATTAACAAACTTACATTTCTTATTGGAAACCAATTGAAGAACAAACTCTCGATTCTTATATCGTAACATATGTTATAGCTCCAGATTTTCTTCGATCCAGTTAATGAACGAAGCCACGTTGGTAAAGACTCCTGGTAGGAAGCGCTTATCCCCACACGTGGACACGCCTGCTGATATGATTCCCGTTTGTAAGTAACGAAATTTTCGTCCTACTTGATAACCTTCCAAACGAGCTACGAGCGGACCACCGGAGTCTCCTTTGCATATATCAATTTCATCTACACCGGAAGCACAAATTTTCGTTGAATTGAAAGGAGTGTAAGGGTAGATTTTCCGACAATAATCCAAACTAAGAACAGGGACTTCAGCGTGTAATAAAACTTCCGATATTTTTCCTGCAAGGCATATATATATTTGTCTGAAATACAAACTAAAAACACTGTAACTTTAAAGGACAAAAACCTTTCTCTGTTAGACCCCAACCACTGATGACACCGTATTTCTTGAAATAATCGGCATCCTGCCGTTCAGGCAGACATATAGGCCGTATAGAACCTGTTAAATAAAAAAATCAATAAAATTTGAATTCAAATCCGTAATCACACTACGCACGCTCATAGTTCAAAGGCCGAGATAAACGTATTAAGGCGATGTCGTTGTCAAAAGTGCGTTTTGAAAACTTTTCATGCTTTATGATCTTTTCGATACCCAAATCGATTGGCGGAGCCATGCAATGTATGACGTAACCATCATCGACGGCACAATCCTCTTGTGAGCTTATATTATATTCACGTAAACGTACACCGACTCTTAAATGGGGTACGATTTCGAAAACCAATTAAAGTCAATTTTGATGATTTGGGTTTTCCGCACTTACAAGTTATCTTTAATGCAATGAGCTGCTGTCAACACATAGCGCTGCGTTATCAGCGTACCGCCGCACTGAAATTTTTCCCGATGATCATAAATTAACAATGCAGCCCAAGGATAAGCCATAAACGTGGGTTGTTCACCAAAAGAAATTCTTTTGTGCGTATTGTCACCACACAAAGCACTCACAGTATTAAGAATCTCACCGCCGACATTTTCAAAAACATTATCCATATCAATATCTTTTTCCGGACAACAAGCTATACGCTACCAGAAATAAACAAAAATAAGATTAGTTTCGCTAAAATTTCAAATTCCTTACACTTTCTCGCTCAATACATTTTCAATATCCTCGGGTGTTACGAAACTGGCCTCGATAAATCGATGCACGACTGGAGGTAAATTCCTTTGATATTTCAGTAACAGTTGCGTTATAATTTCGCATTCAGAGAATTTCATTTTTTTACCCAACCCGCCGAAGGGCGTTACACAACCCTTAACATAACGGCAAAGGAATATAAAACAACAAATTTGAATCAAATAAAATTTCATTTTCTTTTATAAACGCAATTAAGTTTTCGCAATTCGATCGGCATCCAATCAATACAGAGATGTGACTAACTGACCAAAAAGTTGAAAATCAGGAATCTATATAAATAAACGGTAAACCGTGTGAAAATTACTCACGAAATTGACAAGTGGTCGGTGCATTTAGCATCTTTCGCGATGTCAGGAGAGAGCTTAGCTGAAAAGATAGAGGGTCTGAAAGCTGATTTAATGATCTTCTTTAATGGAGAGTTCCTCTCTCTCTCTCTCTCTATCTGCTTTCGTCTAATTATAATACCCGTTGCAATGCCCGTTCACATATCCCACGCCATGAAAGCGAGATAATACTTATTTTGCATGCTGACCTCTAGTGCTATTATTAATACCTGCAACAGTATAGCTTAGGCTATAAGTGCGCTCAGACTCATCGACGCACTGAATGTTGCGGAAAATATATCGCAATTCAACGTCCGTTGTATGCGCCTTAATGTTTAATCAATTGCTAACAGAAGTTGTTTGATATTTAGTTTCAAGCATATTTTTATTGGTAAACGCTTGCATCACGTAAAGAAGTAATAGTGGGCTCAGTTTGGCATACCTTCGAAAGTTCACGACTTTTCAAAGCTGGCGTTTGCAAGTGGCCTCTCCCTGGCTGACCTCTAACATACACGTAATGCTGTAAACCAAAAACAAGGTGTATTTTCCATTTATTATTATTATTATTATTAATATTATTATTACAAATGCAGCCAGAGAATAAATTCTAAGACTAAAGTCTTAAAGCACTAGCGTCTAACGCTTCCGGCCTTACTAGAAACTCCATTGAAACACACATCCATTGAAATTTGAACCCGCGAACACTCACTTGATAGTCACGATTCTTTCCCACTCGACTACTCATGCGAATAAATGGCGGATTGTATGCGATTCGACATAAACTCGATATATACGGCAATCTTCATTTGAATAGATGAAATATATCTGAAATCCCTCAGTCCACGTATTAGTCTCGCAGCTGTAAGAACTAAAATGTGTGGTTGACCCATGAATTTCTAGATTAAGAGAATTCTTACGGTAGGCGGTAAGGCCAGCTTATGAAAAATGTGTTCTGTTTTTTTCTTAAGCAAGGGGGAGGGGTTCCCTCGTATTCTTCGTTAAAAAGTCGTATTTATCTTCCGTGTGTGTTTTATTAATTAAAAAAACCAACTGCACAAATAAAAATTTGTTTGCAGTACAAAGACGTTTTGATAAAAAATAAACAAGAACTTATTGTAAACGGTTTTCCATTACCGAAAACATCTGTTCGCCAGTGTTTTTATTTCATTACATTTGTTACATTAAGAATTATCGGTTGGTCAGTCGACTACGACGCGATAATTGAAAATGATTTGCAAATTTATTCAATTATTGATAATCTGTTTAATTATTAACTGCTTTTGCATTTCTCCGTTATCAGCAACAGGAACGAATAAAGATGAAAATCTTTTAATCAATGTTCTCTCTACAAGAGGTTTGTAAAATGTGAAAAACTCGACAAATAAACTATGAGTGATATGTGATTGTTGCGTGTTGGTTTAAAAAAGAAATCAGCGAAAATGAAATTCTTTTCACATGTAATCCTTAGAGATTATTTCGCTTGCCTTTCCAGGTACCGTCCATCGTAATCGTGCTTCAAGGCGCCCACAAGCGCACAACAGGCAAAGTAATCGTCGTAGTAGGACATTCTACCCTCTTATGGGGTAATGGACATCGTGATTACAACCCGGAAACCACAACTGCAGCTAATAGCAAGTAATTGTTCTGTATATGCATACGCATGGATTATAGTAAATGAAAATTTCCAATTCATGTAAACAATACGCAATGAATTTTAGTTTTTGCAAATAAATAACTATGTGATTGCCAATAGGATTCGTTGCTGAAACAGGGTTACGAAAGGTTATTCAAAATCCAGAGAATTTTGAAATCTTTGCAGTTCACCTTCAAGTACTTTGCCTTGTTTTAAGGAATTATAAATATATCGAAGGAATACGAAAACTCATCTTTATAGATGAAAGCGTCGCAAACACCGAACAGCTTTTCAAAAGTTTTTCGTTACCATAACTTTCCTTTACGCAAAATGTTAGGTATTTTTTCATCTTACAATCTTAAATCTCTCTTGTCGCCGTTCCAATACGTGTCATCAATTGCTGCAACTGTCAAGTCTTTCCCTTTCATTAACATTTGCGTTAGGTACCTTGTTCTTCAATGCGAACTGCTGCTCCAAAAGCCTCAAAGGAGTTGCGGAAACTTTTCAAAAATTCGCCTTAAACCTTCCAAAAACTCGCCTAATTTCGAAAAGCATAGATTTTTATCTGGAATAAGCACAGATTGAACTAAAAGTATATTTTGGAGGCATCAAATGGAGTTATTTGGTCAAATCTCTTGACACAAGGGTATATAATTGTTTCCCTTATGTAAATTTTTATAGATCAATCCTGTCTTCAAGTTGCCAATGTTCCTGGAAAAAAAGGTTCAAAAGTAGTAGTTTATAACCAGGAAATCACCCCACGCAAGGTGCCCTTCCGCTCCGAGGGATTCTTGGAAGATACAAGTCTTGTCGGCAGCCAAGAGATTTTCAACAAACCATCCATGACGCGCCGTGCGATCTCAAAATACATTCAAAGTTTTCAATATTTTAACGCACAATAAAAAAGTTTTGTTATTTTTTGGGTTGTTGAGTGAAGTTGGACTAAGAGAATCAAATATTAATATATTTTCGAAAAATTTGTCGGTTTTATATGAACAAACTTATTCTTCTTCTTCCTCTTCTTATTCTTCCTCTTCTTGTTCTTCTTCTTCTAATATTCAGCAAATCAACGACAAACGATGCACTGTACCGACTAGCGAGTGTTTAATGTGAACATAAAGTTCTTTGTCTGAAGCTTAATAAAGTTGACAGTTAACTCGATCGTAGATGTACATATGTGTATGTTTTGCGAGTTCTCATATCCGCCACGTAACTATGATAATGTTTGGAAGAATTTTTACCATGTTTTCCAAGACCAGCTGTAGCACAAACACGCAAACGGTCGAAAAGAAGTAGAGCAAGCGAAAGAGATAGGGAAGCGATCGCAGCGATGTGTGCGTAATACATGAGCATTATGCCTTTCCCGACTGAGCAGTCGCTATAACTATGACCAAAGTAAACTCTATCGCATTGAAATTTGAACCCGCGAACACTCACTGGATAGTCGCGAGTCCGAGTCCTACTCGGCTACTTATGCGGGTAAATGATGAATTCTATGCGATTCGATATAAGCTCGATATATATGGCAGTGTTCACTTCATGTTGTTCTCTACATTGAAATCTGCCGATAAACGTTAGCCGATGGTAGGATGGCTTATACAGTCAATTTGTTGTTCTATCTGTAATAGATGAAATATATCCGAAATCCGTCAGTCCGTGTAATTAGTCTCGCAGCTGTAGGAATTAAAATGCGTGGTTGATCCATGAATAAATTCCTAGGTTAAGTCACTTCATATCGCACTTGGCACAAGCTTAAAATCAACGATGAGGGGTATCAGGGATTCGACATAAGTCGAAGATAATTGTCTTTTCTCTTTTTTTTTTTCTGAAGCAAGTAGTAACAAGTACACAGAGGGTGGTTCTCTCGTACTCTTCGTTAAAAATTCGTACTGATTTTCCCTACGCGTTGTATTAATTAAAAAAGCCCGACTGCATAAATAAAACGCAGTACAAAGGCGCTTTGATAAAAAATAAACAAGAACTTATAAACGGTTTTCTATTACCGAAAACATCTGTTTGCCAGTGTTTTTATTTCATTTTATTTATAATATTAAGAATTATCGTTTGGTCACTCGACTAGTTTCGAATCTGATGTTCAAGGAATAAGTAACAGCACGACGCGATAATTGAAAATGATTTGCAAGCTTATTCAACTACTCATAATCGGTTTAACCATTAACTGCTTTTGCATTTCTCTGTTATCAGCAACAGAAACGAATAAAGATGAAAATCTTTTAACCGATAAAACCGAATTCTTTCTACAAGAGGTTTGTAGAATGTGAAAAAATCGACAAATAAATTTTGAGTGATATTTGTTGCGTGTGTGTTTTCGAAAATGAAGTTCTTCTCACATGTAATTCTTCGATCATTTCGCTTGCCTTTCCAGATACCCTTCGATTATAATCGTGTTTTAAGGCGCACCAAACGTATAACGGATTTCGATATACGACTGAATTCGGAAGATGCACGTCCAAGTTCAGGTCGTGCTAAAATTTTCTTTCCCGTTTGGGATGATGCAAAGGGTGAATACAATCCGGAAACCATAACTGCAGCTAATAGCAAATAATTGTTCTGTGTATGCATACGCATGGATTATAGTAAATGAAAATGAATGAATTTTATTTTTTACAAATAAATAACTATGTAATTACCAATACGGTTAGTTGCTGAAGCAGGTTTACGAATGTTTATCCAAAACACTGAGGATTTCAAAATCCTTCAAGTACTTTGCCCTGTTTTAAGGAATTATAAATATATCGAAGGAATACGAAAACTCATCTTTATAGATGAAAGCGTCGCAAACATCGAACAGCTTTTCAAAAGCTTTTCGTTAGCATAACCTTCTAAGCCTTCTTTACAGAACATGTCGAGGAATTCAGTATTTTTGCATCTTAGAAGTTGCAAACAAGGAAAGAGTAGCAGTTGTTTCAACGCAAAGGTATAAAACGAATGGAATAGTTTCGTAATTTATTCAACATCCTCTTCAATCACAAAATTGAATTCAGCTAAACAACTAAGCCGGTATTGACTGACTCGAAAGGGTGCTCGTACTAATTAATTCTAGTAATGATGTTGATGAGTATTTCTATGCTGTTACATAGCAAGCTTATTTTTCAATTTGCCAGGCCCTGTAAGGGTGTTCTTTGATCGGTTTGGACCATTTGCGGTTTAATTATTTTTTTTTTTTTGCTACACTTGATATCTTCGTCTTCTTTCGCGAACGTTTCTCAAAAGGTAACAACGCTTCAACCGCCCAAACGAAAAAAAAATGTATTTTTGTGCAACTGCTTTACAGATAATAGAATTATAACATTCGAAGATGTTACTAAACATATATTTAAACATTAAAACAAAATTATTTTTAAACAAATATTAACTAAATTAAAAGTTGCCCTAATCGAATCTCGTATATCCATCATAATTATCTTAAAGAAGCATAAAAAATGCAAAAAACCAAGTTTCTATGTTCTAGAATATTAGATGGGCGTGGCTGTTTCTCTCTATTTTGTAGATAAAGAGTGAAAATTTATATCGCATATCGAAAGTATTTCATGAAAAGCGAGCAAAAAACACGAAAGGTAATCAAAACTCATTGTCAGCGAGTCTGTACTGATATGTGTATTGACGACAACAAGACAACAATTGTGGTTTTCTTGAAACTTATTTTAAATTTTTTGAATTAATTGTATTTTTTAAATGAATTGACGAATAATGTCAAAAAAAGGTGTATTTTTGACAATTATTTTAAGCTTATTTTTAAAGATTAAAAAAAAATTATTTTTGCTAAATGCTAAACAATTAGGAAAATTATATTCGAATCTCTTATATCCATCATCGTTGTCCGAAAAACGAATGAAAAGAAGGCAAAACTAAATTGCCGCACTCTAAAAGATTACGCTACGAGCGTTGCGTGACTATTTTTTTCTAACTTTTAAACAAAGAGTGGATTCGATTTATATCGTATATCTCGTGCAGTTTGTGAATAACAAACAGAAAACAAAAGTGTTTCCAGTATTTCTTGCATAAGCCTGTGGATGTTCTTCTTGGCCATTTGACCTTTGGGGAACTTTTACCTGCTCTTAGGAGAACATTTACCCCGGATATTACACAGTGGAGCAGACTGACAAATGGGTAGAGGGACAGATGGACAGATGGACAAATTAACAAGTGGACATCCTTGATGCATTTCGAATTTAACACTTGTCGAGAATGTATATACTCTATGTGGTTCTTGTCGCTTGCTTCTGGGCGCTATAAAGTTTTTGACAAAAACGTCATGTTTTGACACACTATAGTATTGGACAGGCGTGCGCAAAGTCTTCGATTTCTGTACAGGCACTATGCCATGGTCCATAGAATATAGATTCCTGCAAAAAACATTTTTTTTTCCTTTTGCAAAGTAAAGATGTGCCCTTGCGTGGTGTTGCAGACTTGGCCTTCGGTTGATTTGATCCGGGTAGAATGACAAGCTGCGTGCCATAAATGGATAGCTTCATTTTTGCGGTCAGGAGATTGTCTACAACAGACATTACATAGATGGACGGACGGACATACTTAAATCGATTGAGAATTTGATGCTATTCGAAAATATATGTACTTTATGGGGTCTCTCAAGCTTTCTTTCTGGCTGTTGCAAACGTTTTAACAAAATTCGCATATGCGTCATCTTCCGGTGGCGGTTATTATAAAATAATTTATGATAATTTATTTATTTTTTAGCATTGATTTCTCTGGCGAAATTAAATATAATAATAATAATAATAATAATAATAATAATAATAATAATAATAATAATAATAATTAAAGAAACAAAATTCTCTTTTATTCTTCTTTCATATCAAATTTGCCTTTAGATTCAATTCGATTGCATATGTTTAGGCGTCATTAAGTAATGTAAAGCTACAGTATTGTGCAATTATTCACAGCACTTAATACAATGCGCTTTCTTGGATTAGTTTCAAAATTTGACGAGTTTCAATTTAAATAAATGAACATGGAAAAAACATGGACACATTTTAAGGGAGTGAATGTAGGCCGATATTAATTCTACCGTAGAAATAAAAAATAAGAAATTTTTATTAATTCATCGCATGTGTTTTGATTTTAAGATATTTTTTTAATAGGAAAAACTCATTAGAACCGCAAATATGAAGTTTTTGGTAAATCATGAAAAGCTAATTATTTATTAAAGTTGAGCTCATTTCCTTAAATCAGGCCAATAACCATTGGTTTTGCAAATCGCATTGGCAACTAAACCTTCATAAAAATTTAACCGAATGATATGCAATTTCAACATAAATCGTCAGAGTACATGTTCTGCGCTAACACCATAACATGATTTCTTTAAAAGCAGGTGAGTTGATGATATGTTTTCAGCAACTTATTTTCAATTGCTTTGAGCACGCAAAACAATTGCTACTACTAGACTATTGTATCCCTATAGAAACTTTCACTAATATAAATATTTTCAATTATATGGAACCGATGAACAATTTTTGTAACATTGCTTCGCTTCGCATCGATTTCGATACTCAATACACAAAAATCAAATGAAAAAGTCGGTTAAAAAGGTTCCGAAGCATAGCCTTAAGAGTATAAGCCTTTCCAAGAGATTTCAGCCCGTTTTAAATCGAATTGATTGATGGATACTCCACAATACGAATATAAGCAAAAGTCGAACGATTTTTGTTTATTTGGATTTTCTCCTATTGTGGTTACTGCAACAATTAATTAATAACAATGTAACGGTAAAATAGAAAGAACACAGAAATGTATAATTCATTCGCTCTATATAGTTTACTATATACGGAAATTGTCACATTTTGGAAAGGCATATGCACACAATACCGCCAATTTTTTTCTTTTTGTTTTGTTCACATTACATACTGAATCTAGCAGCAATCCATCCTTTAGCTAGGTTAAAGTTAATCATAGTTGCAACTGTTCCGCCATTCTTACAATTGACTAAATACAGCACCAGTTGATTTAAGCATCGTTTTTCAAACAAAGTTTTGCCTGGCGAGTAACTGGGCATGTCCGCGGATCATATAAGGCATACAAATTGCTTAAAGCCATACAGCATAGCAATATAAATTAAGTAAAGCTTTCAAAGAAGCCGTCATGTTACTAGCCTGCAGACAATTAGATGTACAAACCAAGAAGCTGGTGATTCAAAAGAGAGAAGAGCCAGAGATTTTGGGAAACTGAGGGTTGAGTAACAAATCTTTTAAGTCCTTTATGATATTGCTGCGAAAATCCGACATTGGCATGAAAACTAGTCGATTTTCTAAAGAACTTCATGCACATGGCGATCGCCGAAAGGATTAACAGCAATTAGCAGACCATTTCGCGGGAAAAGAGGTTAAAACTTAACCTCGCGATAAAGTTACATAATGAACAAAATATTTGTGGAAGCCTTTCAAAGACAAAATATCAACCAATGTGATCGCGAAAACCCCGACTAGCAGGAAGAAATTACTTTTTTTGTTTATTACTTGTAAGGTACAAAGGAGATAACGATAAACATTTCCACGTACATTCTATGGAAGATGCTGACCACATTCTCGCGCAACATGGAGTCCAATTCGATTAAAATCAAGAGCGTGCAAGAGGATGCACGACGATCACCTTTCGAGCTTAAGAACAGTTTGCTCGGACATTTTCGTTTTAATTCAGACGTCTTTTTACCGAAAATTTACTCGAATATAAACATTTGTCGATCAAGTTGTCTTCTGAACAAAAGAAAGAAAAGCAGTAATAATCGTCGTGGCATTTTGCAATAGTCTGACGAGTAAGAGAATGAGATGATTTAGATTGGGCAAGCGACTGAACCTCTTGGGTTAACTACGTGCTACCACTGACCTAAAATTCAGCTTGCCAATGGCGGGATTGCGTTGTGCTCGTTGTGATCGTAGCCGCGGTTAAAAATGGGACGTCAGTAACTTTAAGCAAGCAAAGCTCTTATATAATATGGGATTCGATCCCTGGGCAATCCGTCCAATTTATATATATATTATTTCACTTTCATTTCATTTATTGATTTCTTAAGTAATTATGAAGCCGTAGGCGTGTTACCTAATTACATAGATACGCTTTATGTGCAAAAAGAAACTGTAACATAAGTGAGCATACCAGTCAGCTAGACGGCTGTTAACGTAATCATCTTGCTTCAGCAGCAAACTATACATTATGAGTTTGGCAGTGCGTGCAAGTTTCTTCTAAACATATTCAAACAATTATCGAAGTATTTCAGACTCGGTGGTAAGGCATTCCAGTATTGCAACAATACCCAGCACAGTTGATGCAAAGCATATCAAAGCCTATCATCCAGAGCAAGAACTCGATAAAGCAGAAATATGTCATCTGCATATGTAAAAGAAGTGCCGTCGTTACCAACTAAATCTCCAACATCGTCTCCGAAGGGATTAACAATAGGGTATAAGTGATGATCCCATGGACAATACGAAAAATTGATTACCGAAAGTTCAAAACGGTATTTTATACCAAACGTGTTTCTATAACACCAATGAAAACCTTTATAGAACTTTTGCTCTTCAATGTGCAATACACCTCCAACTACCTATATATTATATTTATATTATTCGTTTGCATGTATTATTATTATTATTATTATTATTATTATTATTATTATTAATTTAGCCAGGGAAATAAATTCTAAGATTAAGTCTTAAAGCACTAGCATCTGAGGCTATCGGCTTTATTGAAAACTCTACCGCACTTGAGACTTGAAACCACGACAATTGGGTTGTCAGACGAGATCCTTTGTCTACTCGGCCACTCACGCCAATATGTATATTTATTTATACGTATATCTATGCAAATATATTTTTTATATATATCTCGATATATTTTTAATTTTATTTTATTTAGAGCACTGTTATCCAAGGGCAGTCCAAACACGCCATACTAATAGGGTACTTCGTGAAATTCACGTAACCCGTCATCTACTAAAACTAGCGGTTGCGATTTTCCTTAAAAATGTTCATGGTGCGCTAAACAATAATTTCAAAAGTTAAATTACTTGTAAAACAAATACGCTTTTTACACGTTTTTTGTTGTTTTTTTTTTTAGCACAATGGAACGTTTCGAGAGTTAATTTGATTTCAATTAGATGGTGGCGTACAAACACTAAACAAATCTCCAAGGAAATTTTAAAGTTTTCTAATTAAAAATAATTGTTTGCTAATAAATGTAGATGAGGAACGGCCCAACACGGCTAAATGGATACGGGAGTCTTACATACTTGCACAAATTTCTTAAACACGGCAAAAGTTCTCGTATTGCTCCAAAATTTACCGGATTTAGTAGATAGCAAAATATGTCTAGATAACGAATCCTTGGGATACATTTTTGCGCATTTAGTGCATTTGCGTCATCTTTTGCTGAAGCCGTGCAATAGAGGCGAGGATATAGAAACGGTTTTTTCAAAACTAACAGTTTAAAAGCCCTTCACATACTCGTATCGTGCTATTGTCGCTCCAGTCGCTGCTGGTTTAAGCAAAAATTTCGAATTTAGGGTAAGCTCGGATTACCAATTTACAGCAGATACGATCCCGCGCCAAGGCTTGACCAGACTAGCGAATATTTCCTAGCTCTTGAGCAAGGATTTAATTTTTGAGTTTCAAGAACTGCATGAGAATTTTCTCCGTTTACGAGAAGGTCCCCCTTAATTAAGGCAACGACCAGGTGTCATAGGTAATTTTATTAGAAACATGTGGAGAAGATATTTGCCTCAGTGTCTTTAATTTTTCTGTAATTTCTCGCTAGATTACTCAATTGTGTATCTACTCCATAAAGATTTATTTTATTTTAATGCATCCATATTAGTACTTGCATCGATATTAGTATTTTCAAACGAACGGACATTCGTGGAAAGACTGTGCTAGTTTCATTTTTTCACCGGACATGGTTTGCGATATAAGTACTTGCATCGATATTCGTACTTGCATCGAGAAAAATAGTAAAGAGTTTTCGGATAAACAAGAGCGAAGACAAAGTAACTTCAGTGGTGTTTAATGAAGTTGTGGGTATAAGAAATTAATTGTGTTTGTGTGTTTGTGCTTGCGTCAGCGTGTGTGTGCGTGTGTGTGTGCGTGTGCGTGTGCTAGTGTTCATTAGTATTTCATTTAACGGTTTATTATTAGAGCTTATTAGCTGCTATCACCGTCTGAGCGAATTTTTATTAGGTAAAAAACTGGATCGCAGCGTCCGATTTATTTGCTGTAGGCATAGCGCAAGAAGAGAAGGAAAGAAGTCCTTACTTCAATCTTTATTTTTAAAGAAAATAGATTTATTGATGAGCTGTAGGTGTGTAAGTAACTGATGGTTCATGTATTTTTCTCATGTATCTTTTGAAGTGCGCCTGAAGAATTCGTCCCTTCAAAGAAAGAGAAAGCTTCAAAATCAAAAAAAGGCTTTGCCTCCAGTTTGCATGATATAATATTACTGAGTATAGGAATAGAGATGAAGCGGATATGGGTTTTTAGGTTTAATACTAGAATCAATGGAACCAGGAATAGTGTTTTCTCAACTTCTGCGCTGCTCATTAAAAATTTACACAATATTATTTCCACTAAAGATTGACATGCAATCTGAGTTGAAATTAATAACAAGCAAATGTAAGGACCGGTAAAAAATTATCTATATTTTCTCTTTTGCCACAATTTTGTTAACATGTATTTACTTTGGGAAAGTAAAAACGACGTGGGTGGTAAATAGTGAACTTTTTTATATTCATCTCTATGTGTGGATGTGCTTCCATCTTGTTAAAAAAATAAAAAAACTGGTCACCTCACTATTATTAATTGTGAGACAAAACTTGATCAAATAATTTCTTAATAATTAGAGTCTAACTAGATTTCAATGAAATGCTCATTTCTTTAGAATACCAAGCACGCATAGACACAAAAAAAAAAAAAATTAAGTCATGATCTTTACTCTCTCACACAGTCAATGTTCATTGTTGACAAATTCTAATCGAGAGGAAAAGTTAAGATTTTATCTTAGCGAAAAAAAAAACCGTAAGATTTTAATTTTTTCTTAAGAATTTAAGGTAATCTTTGTCCAGAAGCTTAATAATTTCTTAAAATATTAATATAATTTCTTACATATTTTAAGTTTGAAATTTCGCGAAGATTGCTTTGGACCCAATTTTTGTCCCAATTAAAAATATTTAAAGGATTTTGTAGAGCTCTGTGCGATTTGCACAAAAATTTTACTCGTTCGCTCAAATTTTCTTAAACTTATTATAGCTTCAATAAATCAGTAGGAAAATATAACAACGCATAAAACGTATAAAGCCTGACCTTCTGTTATACTGTTTCGTTATGTTTCAAAAAGCTCTAATTATTCCAAAGAGGATTTCAAAAAATTGTTTAGATAGCGAACAAAAAACAATTTATTAATTAAAACACATGACTGTAATCATTTCAAGTCTACAAGATTTATAATAATGGGTTTGTAACATTACATATTACAAACATACCTACATTTCAATTATTTCGGAAACTCTATGCCTTCTAAGAGTACAATACCAAATTTTATCGATCATCGACCATGACTTGGCAAAGCACACATTCCTTGCATTTCCTTTGGCATAGGCGAGGTATCAGTAATTGCATATATATGCTAAAGAAACTTAAGCGAGGTAGTATTGTCCCGAAGATTGAATTCCGAAGCGTTCACACACACGTTTCTTGACTTCAAGAAAGTTTTAGCTCACAAGTACTAAATAAAACTTGTGTAAGTAAGATAAGTCCGCTTCCTGAATGGAGCTTAGCCAAGGCCCTTGTCTTTCTATCGATGAAATGTCCGCAAATGAGGCGGTACCGTGATCAGGCATATTTCCAGTCACAATTCGATCAAAGAACTATTAACGACTATCGGTTTGAGGCAAAAAAACGCTACGACAGAGCAATGCTTCGCAGAAGTTCCTGCTTTCACTAAGGAAAGAAAAAAACAGTGTTACATTTTCCTGGTGACTGTGGGACACGGCTCTCATCATCTTTTAGGCAAAGTGAAACTTCCTGTGCCGGAATAAGTCACCGATCAGACTTCGCACCTGTACTGAGGCCTCCTCTGGCACTACATTGGTGACTTTGAAGCCTACGAGGAAGCATTGGAAATTTTTCTAAGCTATACACAACATATGTAAGATTGATGGTGTCAAGATTAACTAATTGTCAGTTAAACCTTAGTTACTTTCGTAGAGAAATGCTTTTCGAAAGCTCTGCAAACAAGTTGTTAAATGTAATGAGAAAATATAATTCATCTGGTAACCCTAACGATCTGGCTGCACTAACGATTTATGAGTGCAATCAGAGAGAGTTTTGATTTTGTTGTTGAATGCTCATCGTTTTGTTAAACTTTTCTTTCCCATTTTAGTTGTGTTAGTTTTTCTTAGTATTGCGGACGTCGTTACTTATCGTTGGCGCTTAAATACGATTTCATTTTTTTTGATTGAGATCATATTAGAATGGGTTTCGCAGGATCAGTAATAATTGTGATAATATCATTGGGTGCAGCGGTTATAATAAAAAATTACTTTTTTGCGGCAAAGCATCTTCCAGCCCCTAAACTCGATTTGAATAAGTATTGGGGGCCTGGCAGCAATGCATTATACAAGGAAAACACTATGGTGAAATCATACGACATCACTGTGAAGTCTGAGGTAATAGCAGATTAATTCATCATAATAACTAGTTATGAAGCCGCAAGAGAAAAAGTGCCAAAACATTTCGATAGAGTTTTTTGCGGTTTATTGGCATTTAAAGCAGAAACTTTTTTCAGGTTATTGAAGACTTAAAAGCTCAATTACAACGTCCTTTGCAACTCCCTGAGCCCTTGGAAGATGTCGACTTTGAGTACGGTTTCAATTCGTATTATTTAGAGAATGTGGTGAAATACTGGCGTGATGAATACCTAGTGAATTGGCCGAAACGTGAATCGCTTTTGAAAAAATTTCCACACTTTCAAACCGAAATTCAAGGGTAAGCGAAATAAACGATTTTTAAATCAGAATTTCGGATCATTTTCAGAATAAAATCATTTCAAACCCTATTATCCAGACGTGTACAAAAACGTTGACCTTTAGAAAAATTTCTTATTAGAAGACCTATGTCTTCATGAACTATACCTTTTGTCTTCTTGTTTTTTATCCACATTAACATGACTATTGTTATAGTCCCCGCAAACTTACTTGACTTACGTACGCTTGACTTGAAAGTAGGAAGAAGTAAACTATCAGAAAATGTTAAAATCTCACGAACTTGGGATTAATAACAATAGCTGTTAGTTAGGAAGGCTCGTTGTCTTCCAGTGCACGACTAACAAATGCTAAATTTGTCCCTCTTGTCCCACCTCTTGCTTTTCTTTTGTTTTTATATATTTTGAAATTAAGTGGACTAAGCCAATGAGAAAGAGAAGGTTGCAAGCCTTGCCTGAAGAGTTAGGAGTAGTAAAAAAGTTGTCATAAGTTAAAAACACATATTTGCTTTTCTAACAAAGCAAGCTAGTTCCACAACATGAGCATTATTTTATTGCTTCGGAGAGATCAAAGAGGCCATGGTATGGACTGGAAATGCGGAAAGAGCTGCTGCTGCTGTCAAGCTAGTGATACATGAAGATGAGATGTGCAGATGCAGACTGTTTAGTATTACACTGAACTTCACAAATTTCCTTTGGTACATTTTGAAATACATTTTGTCGTAAGTGTGACCACTGACGAATCTGTAAAGGCTCTTGATCTCCCAAGACTTAAAGGCCATTTCTGATAGGGATGTAAAGTGAAAATGCAGCTCACTTATCATCGGAATTAATGCACTCTTCCTTTAACAGCCTAAATATTCACTTCATTCATGTGAAAGCTCAACGGGCAGAGGGAAAAACAGTGGTGCCCTTATTACTTTTGCATGGATGGCCCGGTTCAGTACGAGAATTCTACGAAATAATACCTTTGCTCACGGAGCCCAGTGATCAAAATAACTATGTTTTTGAAGTGATAGTTCCTAGTCTCCCTGGCTACGGTTGGTCTCAGGTAATTTTATTCATATAAAACATAATTTAAGCGATAAAAGCTTTACATATTCTTCTCATACATTTAAGGGTTCATCTAAGAAAGATTTTGGCAGCGCCCAAGCTGCGGTAGTGATGCGTAATTTGATGTTACGCTTAGGTCATAAGAAATTCCTTATTCAAGGTGGAGACTGGGGCTCGATTATTGGCGCGGACATGGCAGCTCTTTTTCCGCACAACATTATCGGCTATCATTCGAACATGTGTGGCAGTATGGGATCCACGGCCATTCTTAAAACGATAGCAGCCTATTTTATGCCCAGTTTATTCTACGATAAAGAACACAGCAAATTTTTTAAACCACTGCCTGAGCTATTTTCACATCAGATGGCAGAAACAGGTTACCTGCACATACAAGCCACAAAACCCGATACTATAGGCGCAGCCCTAACTAGCAATCCTGTTGGCTTAGCTGCTTACATTTTAGAGAAATTTTCCACTTGGACGAATCCCCAATATAAACATCTACCTGACGGTGGTCTTACAAGACGCTATACACTAGATGCCTTACTCGATAATGTTATGATTTATTATGTAACTAATTCTATAACCACTTCCGTACGTCTTTACGCTGAACAATTCAGTCAGAGCCAAGGTCAGCTACAATTGCATCGCGTTGCTGTTACGGTGCCAACGGGTTGCGTACGTTTCCAAAACGAATTGATGCATTTTACCGATTCTCAGTTAAAGGAACGATTCCTTAATTTAGTGCACAGTACATATCACAATCATGGTGGCCATTTTGCTGCCATGGAATTACCAAAAATTTTGTATAAAGATTTTATAGACTTTGTTAAAAAACTTGATATTTAATGGAGCATATTACGTGCCTTCTATTAAGTAAAGAGCTTTTATTAAAAGGAAAAGTGTGAGTGAGTAAAATTTGCACGAGCTTTTCCAATAAAAACATTTAACCCCCTACAATATTTGTCAAACTTTATAGAACATTGTGTAGATTTGTGGGGAAAAGCGATATAAACCTGACCTATCTAAGCTGTTTTGTTCCTGGCTTTTGTTGATGAAAAAAACTTCTTTTCATAAATAAAAGATTTAGTTAAAACGAATTTAAAGTGCAGTGCAAGCATTCCATCTGTCCTAAGGTGAATTTTTAATTACCACGGTCTTCAAATGTCAAATCCCACAGGTAGATTTGAGCTAAGAATATATGTACATGGAACAATTACTCAGGATACGTCTCCTGTACCTGCAACACTGTGACGTCAAACAGTCGGAAAGAAAGGAGGAAAGAGAAAGGGTTGGAGAGCCGGTACCCACAACACAAGTAAGCTATAGCGATCTCGAGATTTGAACCCGCGAACATTTATTTACTTGCGACGATGCTTATCCACTCGGTTACTCATGCGGATATGTGCTGGAACTATCCAAGAAATCAATCGCCAGGAGCCGAACTAACAGGGCTATAGTGAAAAACACAGTTCACTACTTTTATATTCGACTCACCGTCGAAGAGTAAACGGTTTCTAGCTTTTTTGTGGCTATCCTCATAAAGTCTATAAATCAATATGGAAGCAATATTTTTTATTTTTTTTTTTAATTTTATATATTTTGGAGTAAAAGGTTTACGCTGAGCTTTCAGGTAACACTAATCAAACTATAGATCAACCTCTTTACGAATTGTAGATCAACGCTGTTATCACGATCACAATTATTTTCAAACTCGATCTATGGAAATGTTGTATCTTGCTTTCTGTCCTTGTTATGTGCTCATAAACATGAAAGTTCCAATATAAGTGACAGATGGACAGACAAAGAGACAGTTTACGTTGATTTTGAATCTCAAGCAGAGCCAGAATGCATATACTTGATATAGTGGCAGACGGACAAACAAAGGGAAAGTTTGCAAAATTCAAACCCCATAGATTCCCAATCTTTGGACCATTTCAAACAAATAATAAACGAAAAAAAATTGTATATGGGAAGATAATATCTTTGGTTACAATTTAGGGTAAACAACAGAGAACATTGTATCGCCAACCATACTACGGTGGTCGGCAAGAATAACATCAATGCAAAGATGTAAATACCGCTAAAGGCCTGCCCAAGTTCTTCAGGACCGACTTGTTGGCCACTACTATGCCTAACAATGGTAATTTTATAATTTGCAAGCTCACAAGTGCTATTAAAGGCGTGAAGGAAGATTAACTGGTAACGGCATAAAATTCAATTTCTCTTTCTGAAATATTTCCTAAATCAAAAAATAACGTTAATATGCGGAGATATACACATGTGGCGACCGAAAGCATCTTTTTTCCTTTCGTTTGAATAAAGTCTATAAGGTTTTCACAAGAGTTCGAAGAACCGAAGATTGATTGAATGTGTGACTCCCATACTAAAAATAAACAGAGCTTTTCTGTTTATCAGAAACCATTGCACACGCATGATAAAAGCTTATCAAGCATTTCTTAGCTTGACTTTTGTTTTGCTTTTCGTTATCTAATGTATTCCAAGCACACTCGTGCCAATCTATCTATTATTGTTTTAAAAAGTGCAATATCAATTATAACAATCGACTGATCGCTGTCTCGCCTCTCTCTCTCTCTCTCTCTTATTCTCTTTATAAGTTTTTCTTGTTAATCTAAACAATTAAGAAAATTATATTCGGTTGTCATCGAATCGTGTATGCCCAGCACTTTTATCTTAAAAAGATAAAACTTGAAAAAACTCTGATAATCTGGGTGGGCGTGACCAATTGTTTTCATTTTTCTACAACTACTGTTGGAAAATTTTTATCACTGCCTCTGCCATGTATCTTGCTTTTCAAAAACGGGAGCATTCCGATTTTATATCGTGCTGTATGCCTATCCTCCGATTAATTTGACCAATTTTCGATGCCAACCAGCTCGCAGGAACTGCCAATATCTCCGCGAAATTTGGAGCCGATATCTTCATTTTGTGACCAGCACAATGCTTACTGCAGACGTTATATCAATAGACAGACTGACATCAATCCAGAATTCGCCGCTCTTTAAGAGTATGTATCTCGCTTATATAGTCTTTGCAGTTTCCTTCTGCTCGTGGCAAACCTTTTCACAAAAAGAACATACCCTTTCCCTTGGTAGTGGGTATAAAGTTGAATCCCGGATAATTTCCACATAATCTTATGTATCGCAATGCTAAGTACAGTGTCACACTCACCACGGTCGAGCTCAACGTCACATTATCAATATACTTTTTTATGCTCTTTATGCCCTATGATCTGAAGTCACCTAAACGGACATTATGAGAAAAACGCTTCACTGAATACTTTATGGGATTCAAAAATTATATGAAAACAAATTTTAAAAAGTTTGAAGACAGAGCCACAGAGAGAAAACATGAACGATGTGCCAAACTATTAAAATGACGTGATTTCTCAACAAGATAATGGTTGACCACCTATTACTGAAATACTTAAGTTCCTGAAAGGAAAATGCTACAGCTCCCGTCGTAAGCTGTCCACTGAGAAGTGGACTTTCTTTCCAAAGCTTCAAAGTTTATGGATATCTCAAGGAATGACAAAAAAGACAAATCGTCCTTAAAGGTGTCAAAAATTTACAACCAAAAATGGTCAATGATTTAAATAAACTACATTTTTGAGTTATTATTAACTAATTATTCCGTTCCGTTCCGTCCCGTTAACAGTCGAAAGAAGTCCAAAGTTAACTGCACTGCATGCACGGATAGATTATCAACTAAGCACTTTCTTCATCCCCATCGAGATCGAGAGAATAAAAAACACAATGCATAGTATTTGTGACACGTTATAGTTCCCTTTTATATTCTTTCATCTTTGTAAGCCGTTCAAATTTTTGCACGAAACTTATGAAGTCATTATATAAAATATCCGGTACTTCAAAGGCGGCAAAATGTCCGCCCTCGCGATAGTAAGTGCTGTGAATTAGATTTCGGTATTTCTCTTCCAATTGAAAATCTAAAAAGTGTATTAAATCATTCTTAAAACGAACACAACCAGTTGGCACATACGTAGGCACGTAATCCAAAAAGAGAGTCGTTTGCTCTTTAGAGAAATATTCTTTATAAAGGCGTTGTGTTGTTGTGATGGAGTCTGTTAGATAATAAATCATTATGTTATCTAACAGATCGTCGAGTTTAAAACGTTCCGTCAATCCACCATCTGGATAATAACGATACGAAGCATTTGTCCATACAGAAAATTTCTCCAAAATGTACGCAGCCAAACCAACCGGGTTGCCTAGTAAAGCAATGCCAATTGTGTCAGGTCTCGTAGCTTGCAGATGCATATAACCGGTTTCCTCTAAGATGGAAAGCAATTTATGCGACATGGGAAAGAAAAAGTCCTCAAAACCGTGTGGAGCAAAAAGACTTGGAAAGAAGTTAGCGATAAATCTCTTAAATATAGATTTTGGGGTACTTAGTGTACAAAAATTCGAATGATAGCCGAGAACATTTTCAGGGAACAGGGTAGCCATGTGTGAACCAATTATTGAGCCCCAATCGCCGCCTTGTATGAAAAATTTTTTATAACCTAAACGTAACATAAGATTACGCATCATGACGGCAATTTGAGCGGGACCTAGACCTGGCCTTGAAGTACCCTAAAATATAAAAAAGAATTCTACTTTAAATGGTCACCTTTTCAATAAACCACATGTTTACCTGAGACCAAGCATATCCTGGCAAACTAGGCGCTATAACATTAAAAATATATTTATTCTCCTTATCAGGTTCTGTTTGATGTAATTTATGAATTAAGTCGAAGAACTCTCTTACTGATCCGGGCCAACCATGCAATAACAGTACCGGATAGTGATGTTTACCAATGGTTTGATCATCATAGGCCATCAAATGGAAGAAATGTAAACGTAAACTGAAATGATTAGGATTTTAATGGAATCACTTCTTGTCTAGATGATGGGAAGCAGTTATGGTACCCTTGAATATCAGTCGTGAAATGATTGAACTGCCAAAGGAATATTTCTCTCTCACGCCAACGTGGCAAATAGTCATCACGCCAGTATTTAATAATAGATTTCAATGCCTCTGCATTGAAACCATATTCGAAATTGGCGCCTTTCATGGGTTCAGTTAAATGCAAGGGACGATTAAGTTGCCCTTTCAAGTCGTTGATAACCTAAACTCGTATTAAAAAACAAAATTACTTAGACGTGCGCTAAAATATCAAAGTGTGAAAAAAGCGAAGTACTTACACTTTCCTCATACATTAAACGATTATTGATGACCTCTGAAGAATTGTCCAAATAAGCCTGCCAGTCTTCAGGTTCTTCCTCATCTCCCCACCACTGATTTAAGGGTAAAGTTGGCGCTGATAAGCTGCCCCATGGATAGAATAAATGCTTAAGTGCCACTCCAATGACTACGATCAGCAGGATCATGAGAATGCCTCTACCACTCATACTTTTTGCCTTCTGTATAAATTTGATTTATTATAAAAACCTCAAATATTATTAAGCACTTCTTTGATCGCAGTAGAATGATTTCGTGGACTACCACTCTGATAATAAATATGCTTACACAGTTATTATTGAACTGACAGCGATTAAAGGCAGCTTTTAAATAAATGCTTTTAATGATTGCGAAATGCTCATGCTTTTAAAAAATATTCTCTATTAGGCGAGAGAATATTAGCGATCGGTTCTTATCGAGGGGGAGTAATCTGGCATATCTAACACCTATAACTTGGAATTATATATAAATATAAATAATAACGAAAAGTTTTCAAAATCTTTAAAAAGCGTACCTTGTCCTTGCCATTTTTATTAATTGTAAGAACTTCGTGAGAGCTACATCTTTAATAAAAAGAAAAAAAAAAAAAAAAAACAGGCGGATGGACGGAAAATGTGCAAGCCACATATATTTGCCATATTGTCTTGAATCCTCAGCTGTTAAGTATAGGAAATTTATTCTTAAAGCACAATTTCCAAAACTCACTGCTATCATCAGCAAGGACAACATATATACCATATATCCCAAGTGCTAATTAGAAATACAAATAGAAGCCGCGCTTGCCCATGTTACCATATTGTTTTATAAGAACATATAAGGAAGTCGATGTAAATGTAAATAAGTAACACATCAAAAGCTTTCAATTTTCACTTTTTGTAGATTCCCAGCCATATTGGCATCCACGGTAACATTATTGCTGACAAAATTGCATCTTCCAAGTCAAGGTATAGCGGTGATCGGCCTTTAATTTCTTCCGACATAAAAGCGTTTGACGAACAGCAACAAATTCGCAATTGGCAACAGCGATGGAACAGCGTAGCCTTTGGTCGACATTTGTATCCTGTGGTTCCGCTTGAACCATGGTTCAATATTTTCAATCTCGGTCGTTGTGCCATATGCCTCATCAATCAGCCCAGGAGTAGTGAATTCAATGCAATATCCAACCCCTTATGTTCAGCCGGTCCGCTACAATCTCCCGATCATCTTTTCGCTTGTCCGAATTTTGTTTCGCTTATTCAGCAAACCATGTTTTGGAAATTATCCTCGTGTGGACTTCTCAGCCTCGCCGGCTTATTTAGTCGCTTTTTCTTTTTTCAACACACAACACTTGATTTGACAAATTGGAAATAGATCGCCTTTATTGCTTGTATTCCTTTTTCCTTGTAAAACAATATATTATACCTATTAAGGTATGTTACAAAGAAGACTTAATTTAGTATAAAATAAATAAAATTAGACAAATAACTGTTAAATTTAAAAGAAACGGTCCCGGATTCTTCTACTCTTTCTTTCTCTTACTTGTGTGTGTATATGCGAAGCCATATGATTTGATAATTCCCACAAAGTGCTCGTAAAAAGTCAGTAAAATCGACTACAGATTCCGAACATAGAGATAACGCATCATTGTGTCAGCTACCTGGATATCTAGAAACGGTGCTTGAATTATTTACCTTCTTTTTCTTTCTTACTATTATTATTATTATCATTAATTTAGCCAGAGAAATAAGTTCCGTAAAATATGTACGAACGGCGCTTGAAGCAGAATCAAAGGTAAAGGACTCTTGGAATTTTCCTTGGAGTACAAATATCAGCATTTTAAACATTTAGGGCTCGCCGTTTATATCTGGTAAAAAGGGACACAGTATTCAAGCAGGATATCATAGAGTACGCATTGTTTTTATGTTTAGGCGGGCAAACGTTATTGAGGACCGGGAAAATCACAATTTCGTTAGAGTTATAATACTCTTTATGTACTGAGCTTTTAATATAACTTGTAAGGATGACATACGCATGTCCTTAGTATTGAAGACTGGCTTTAGATCGAAAGATCTGAATTTTCTATGTAGCGTCCAGCGTATTGATTCGCTTTGGGGTTTTCGGTTAATAAAAATATCTTTTAATTTTGTAAACATTTGGAGAAAATTTGACGGATGCCTTGGAAAACATTTTATTTCTTTATAGTTCACATTCAAACTTTGTTTTCGCAAAAAGTCTTTTTTTATACGGTAAAAACTTTCCTTAAAAAAACGTGGAAAAATAAGATGCAAAAGAATACATGCGATATATGGTATGTTTAGGCATACGTTGTACAACTTGAAAAAATCGTCTGAAATGAAAAAACTCTAAAGATTTTCCTCGAAAAACCGTGCAAAAAACGCATAAAAAAATTTTAAATTAATGTACAGTGAAAATTCGGTCCATTAGTAAAGCATATGAAAATTGAACTCAGGAATAAAAATCAATATCTGAGCTATTCATCGGCTAATTGATAGCAACCGTGCAACTACGGAGTGGACCGAAAATGTTATCATCAGTAGTTAGGCAGACATGTCTAGCACAACTGTCGAGTTTGATTCAGTTGAACAATATCGTTCGTTATTAAGGTCCTTTCTTTGTTGTTGTTGTTATAAAGTCTGTTATATAGCAGTTGCTTGTTTGGTCTCATAAGTTGCGGATATAATTCGTGATATTCGGCTGCATAAAACGCAACATTACGTTACAATTTTGATGTCAGGATCATAAGTAGGAAAGTATTGTTCCATGCTTGTAGCTGATCTCCACCTTCAACTTCATCATCATCGAATCGAAAAATATATATTCAAAGCAATGAAAAATATTTAGCGATATATTGAGTAAAATAAGAAAGAAGGCAGGTATTTTTGTCAGCCAAGCCCTTTCGACGAAGAAAAAGAAGAAGAAAAAGTTTTGAGCTTGAGTTTCTTCTACAATAGGCAAAGTTTAAAGATTGTAAAAAAGCATATAGCGGATGACAAATTAACCTCTTCGACTGTTCAAATGCCACGCCCGATTAAATATGTGTCACTTTGTCTCTAAAAAAAAGGCATTCACCTTGCGTCTTAAAAAGACAGTAAAAAAATTACAAGTTTATTGAAGTACTCGGTTTTTTCTTTCAGAAAACTGTATTTTTCAATCCGAAAACATTTCTCGGAACATGTCGAGGAATATCGTGTCTCTTTTTTATTATATTTACATAAACGTTTCGCGAAAAACAAAAAAAAATGCAACTAAATAAATAATTTCTTATTTCGTAACTGATAGAAATTGCAAAATTTTCGCGCCAGATCAGCGTTGCTCTCGCACGATATTTAAAAATCAATAGTATTAAGTCGGGCTATCATAAACGAATTCTTGTATCCTGATTGCCTATTTCAGACCCCTGATGTTTCGCAAATCTGCCAATGCAAACGAACATATACCGCATGTATGTATTCATGAAGAATTTATGTGTAGGGAGATTGTGTAGATGTTTCTCATGAACCGTTACTTAGCCTGCAGCCAATAGAAAAGTGCTACCTTTGTTTTATTGAATATTCCGATGAAAGATTAATAAAGGGTAGCAGTGTTAATGACAAACAAAAAATGTCTGGCGAACTCCTAAATTGGCTAAATGCGACGGTCCATGGTCGTTACGAGAATATCGAGGAACTAAGGTCAGGTAAGTGTTGATATTGGAAAAAGAAGAAATCATTGATTAACTTGCCCGGTGTTGTAGGCGTTGCTTATTGTCAGATAATGGAACAACTGTTTCCCAAATGTATTGGAAGAAATAACATCAAAACCAACGCTATTTCAGAATACGAATTTTTCCATAATCTAAACTTACTTCAGGATGCATTCAATTGTATGGGTTTTGAAAAGAAAATACCGATTGAAGATTTAGAACAAGGATCATGTAAAGATCATTTCGAATTTTTGCAGTGGTTAAAGAAATTTTTTGATATTCATAGAACAGCTCAAGCCAATTTATTAGCACTGGCAAGATATAACATTTCTCCAGAGCCTGTACAAAAGCCAACACCAGTAGACACTGAACAAAAACCTACAACAAGTCAAGCATCTTCGGACTCTTCAGAAAGGATGACAACTCAACTATCTCCCAGCAGTAGGCGCATGCCATCAAATAAAGCTAGACCGACTTCAGTAACGTCTATGGCAAGCAATTTTCGTTTCCGTGATAATCCGAAACCAAATAATGCGGAAACTCGAAAACAGCCACAAACAACTACGAACCATAAAAAAAATACCAATTTGCCGGCAAGTTTGCAAGTACTTTCTGAAAGAGTTCATCAACTAAGTCAGCAATTAATTGATGTCGAGAACGAGAGAAAGTATTATCTGGATAAATTGAAGAAAATTGAAATTCTGTAAGCATTAAACTAAATCTCCAATTATAATGCTATAAACATTTCTTCTATATTCCATTGATATTGCTTACAGGCTTCAAGAGTCGACCAAGAAAGAGGAATTTGTTCAATTTTGCAATTGCGCTTTCAAAATTTTTCACTCGATGGATGTTTACAAATCAGTAAAGACCGCAATTAATAATTCAAAGGATTGAGCTGAGCAAGCTGCTGTGGCGGCGCCGTACATTTAATTTTCATCCCGGTTTTTAACTTAAAAATTAATCCTCTGCAATCAAATTTAGTCTACTCAAGTAACGTTTATTCTAAATATCAAACCATAATAAAAGCAAAAAAAACCCAAATTATTCGTTCTCATTGTCAGAAGATGAATGGGAATTCGAACTGGCGTAATCGCAAACTAACGCCAGCGATTTTGGCAAATCAAATAATTCAACGGTTGGGGTGCCTGTATTTCGTTCGGAATTATTACATAAAGATGTAGAGTTTTTATCGGGTATATTTTCTTCTCTATTATTTAACAATTGTTGAGGAACGCTGTTTGTAGTCTGTGCTATTTTATCATTTAATTGCGCCTTATTAGTATCGCTCGATATTTCAAGTGATTTTCTTTTAATGCCTAAATGCTCTGTTTGTAAAGTAGAACTAAGTGCTTTTTGTCTCTTTAAACCGCCGAATATTGTTGTGGTAGAGCCGGGTAACGCTGGTGCCAAGAGTATATCCAAACGCTTCTCCTCCTGGCGTTCTTGAGCAGATTTACTTTGTAATTTCATAAGCGCAGCCATTTGACGATCTTGTTGATCTTCCGGAAGTAAAGTAATATCTAAACTACTTTTCGCCAGTAATCTGTCGTCAAGTTCTTTTTGGGCTTTAAGTTCCTTCTTCGTAGCCTGTAAAATAGAAACTCAAATTATTGTATCCGGAATACGTATACGAATAGACGTGAACTCACTCGGAAGTCTGCTCTTAGCTTGCAATTGGCTTCGTAGCAATCATCCCACAAAGTTTTATTACGCTCCAATAATTTTTCAAGCACCGGCTTAGCTTGCTCTCCAGCCTTCAGATCTTTCGCTTGATGTTCCAATTTGTACATAGCATCATCGAATAATCTCTTTTGTACCTCTTTAGTTTCGGGTACCACTTGTTCATTTTGAGTGGGATCCCAACGATTCTCTTGCCTACGAGCACCCGATAATATCACATAATCTAAATTCGCTGGATCGGTTTGTATTTCGAAATGATTATCGCAAAGATGACACTTCATTCGGAACTTATAGATCGGAGTCGAATAATACATTCCCACCTTGGTTTTTTCCGCATTGTAACGCACTCCCATGCCAATATGATTTTTGCAGCCTTCACACCATATATTATAAGGCATTTCAAAACGTATTATGATGATTCCCAAATGGATTTTTCGGGCTCTTTCACGCAAAGCATGTGTACCAAGGAATTTATTAAGGCCTCCTTTCCTTGGATCATAATCCGGAGGATAATATTTATTTTGTCCTTTACGTTCACCCATGTTGTTGGCTTAACTTGATTCGTATGCTTTTTATTGAAATAGAATCGAATGTGCTCAGCTTAACTTGCTGCAAATATCAGTAAAAAATTGCAAAACCTAACCATTGACTTTATTCAAAACAATTGTTGTTTTTATTTTTGTTAGACGAAAAATGTTGCCAACTCTCTCCGATTAACGTTAAAGATATTGAATGAGGTAACTCTACAAAAAGCGGTCTTAGCAAAAATAGACGAAAGTGAAATAAAGGACGCCTAAGAACTTTACAAAAAAAAAACGAAATGGGAATAATTAAAATATATAATTCTAATTGATCAAATTGACCAAATATCTACATTGCAGATATGTGCTAATTCGAGAAATCACATAATTGTAGGTTCTTACTTACTTACTGGTATTAATTTTTAAATTTTACAAAAGTCTCTGTAAGATCTAGACCTAACAAAAGACCTTTAATCTCGTAGCATTTTTGTGCTTCTGTTATCAACAGCAGCTGCAACGCTATTCATTAGCAGCCATTTGACTGCTTGCTCTTTCATTCTTATTATTCTTATAGGCAACATTTATGTTAATAGTTCCTTAATATGGCGTCACATTCTAATAAACGTTTGCAAATCGGAAACATATAAATAAGCACAAATAGTCTGTAATAAGCTCCTAGTTTGACTTGTGAACAAAGTGATGAACCATCTTGTCGTCTGGTTGTCTCTGTTAGAGTGAAGATCACTTCAAAACTGTTCTCACTGAATATAAATAAAACGAAATATGTATCAGTTTCTTAAAATGACTTGTAATTGCAAGGCATACAAGCACCTTTTGAATGCATTATTTTACGCCGATTTTCTTTTGTTTATTTTCCATCTCTTTCAGGAGTAACAAAAATTATGATTTAGGAAAGAGAATCTTTTTCTCATGGCGAGTTCTTGCTATTTCCAAACTTCATTTAACTTCTAAGTTGATATGAAAAAACGATTAGTTAACACTACTTAGATACATAGCAATACATAGCAAACGTTGGTCAAACGTTCTTGCGTATCATATACGTATTCTGCCACGCGCACGTTGTATGCGAAAATTAAAGCATTGAGTAAAATTAGCATTTTCTGTGAAGCAACAACAAGTATGAAAATCTATACGAATGAAGGCAATCCATTTGGATTGAAACTACAAATTTTGGCGAAACTGGCTAAATGTGAGGTGACAGTTGAAAAGATTAGCATAAACGGTAAGTCCCTACCATCCAAAAAGTATAACTTTTATTGATTATTAATTGATTTAAATCTTTTTATTTGTAATTGAAGATGATAGAACACAAAATTTATTATTATTACCTACGCTGGAATTGGATAATGGGCTTATGTTATTTTCTACGAACGCTGCTGCAAAATATTTTTTCCCCGAAGAAGGGGAAAAGAGAGATGAGGTACCGGAAAAAAACAAAAAAAACTTTGTGTTCAATTTTTTTCTTTCTAGTGGCTTGAGTGGTCGGCAAATGTTCTGGCACCCACCTTAGTCCATCTCACGGGTGTAGGTCACCACGCCAATCCACATGTTTTACCAATATTGAATGTTTTGATTAAAAAACTTGAAGATCGCCTGAAATCTTCACCCTATTTAGCGGGAAACAGTGTCACAGCAGCTGATATTTCAGTCTGGTGTCTTCTTATACCGGATAACATTTTGAATGGTGCGAAGGACATTAATTACTTGTCAAGGTGGTGTCAAAATATTAGTGATATACCCGAAGTTCAAGAAATTATGCAAAAGGAACCAATTAAGTCTATGACCTTTAATGCCTTGCAAAATTCTAATCGTTATGGTGGTTGCTATCACATCCCCATTCCAGAAATTGCTATTGCACACAAGCATTTCGTTTGCAGGCCTACTGAAGATTTAAAAGAACCTCGAACCGTGCTACCAAAGCCAGGAGAAAAAAACGTATTAATTACTTCCGCGTTGCCCTATGTGAATAATGTGCCGCATTTGGGTAATATTATTGGTTGTGTGTTGTCAGCAGACATTTTTGCTAGGTATTTACGCGACTTAAGACGTCAGTAAGGCAAGAAGTATTACATTTCATTGAATTCTAGGTATTGTCGGGCTGCTGGCTACAATACTTTGTTCATTTCTGGCACTGATGAATACGGCACAGCGACTGAGAATAAAGCCTTAGCAGAGAAATTAACTCCCAAAGAAATATGTGACAAATATTTCGAACTGCATAATTCTATATACCGTTGGTTTGGCATAGGTTTCGATTACTTTGGACGGACAACAACCCAAGAGCAAACTGAGTAATTTTTATTCTATGCAACAAAGATTTCCCGATTTCATGTTCTTTTTCTACTGCAATATTTAGAATAGTACAGGAAGCCTTCAAAGATCTGTACAACAAAGGATTTGTAAAAACTGAAAGCGTAGAACAACTGCTTTGTGAAAAATGCGATCGCTTTCTTGCTGACCGGTAATGTGTGACTGTTTTATCTATCTCTGGAGCAATTTATTTATTTTTTCTTCTCATTATATTAGTTTTGTTGAGGGCGCGTGTCCTCATCCTGGCTGCGGCTATGAAGACGCCCGCGGCGATCAATGTGATAAATGTGGCAAACTGGTAAATGCAACTGATCTGATAAGACCACGTTGTAAGGTTTGCAATACTGCTCCCGTTATTAGATCATCTGAACAAATGTTCATAGATTTACCGAAGATTGAAAAAAAGTTAGAAGGATGGGTAAAAGAATTCGAATATGGTTGGTCAAATAACGCACGGGAGATAACTCGAGCGTGGTTGCGTGAAGGCTTAAAACCGCGTTGCATTACGCGGGATTTGAAATGGGGAATTCCAGTGCCCCATCAGGGTTTTGAGCAAAAGGTATTCTATGTGTGGTTTGATGCACCATTTGGTTACATTTCTATGACCAAACGTTATACAAAAGAATATAAGCAATGGTGGCAACCTTCTAAAGGGATAGATGTGCAACTTTATCAATTTATGGCTAAAGATAACGTACCGTTCCATTCCGTGGTATGGCCTGGCGTTTTGTTGGCGATTAATAAAGGTCATGTCCTAGTCTCACATATCATGGCCACGGAGTACCTAAATTATGAGGACGGAAAATTCAGCAAAAGCCGCGGCATTGGAGTTTTCGGTAATGATGCACAGGTAAAATAATTTGCAAGCAAATGAAATAAATTCTTAGACTAAATAAGAAAAAAAAGTATGAGCGTAGACCGATAAGGCTTAAAAAATCCGATGATCACTTTAGTTATTTTCATATAATTTTAACTTACAAGTCAGGTCACGTACTGGAGATACCTTTACAACTAGTATTAGGGTTTTTTTACTTAGGTTAATATAAACAGATTCACTGATTTAGACAAGTAGATGTGATAGATTTTAGAGAAAAGTCAAGAATGCGAATTAATACATTGCCGCGGCCTAAAGCCACCTAGACTAGTAAAGGACCAATGTTGAATTGTGAGTACTAAGGCAAATATTTAGACAGAGTTTATGCTTTTGTCCTACGGAGTGGTTAACTTGTAGGTAGAACATAAGTATAACTTTGATTAGTGTATTTAATCAATGCCAACAACATTATCGTTTATCATCGCCTTTCGTGGGAATTAAAGGATGAATTAAAAACATATTACTCGGAAATAGGGATTTGAAAGCTTCCCTTAGAGAATGGAAGAAAAAAAATGTGATTTCAATTTTATCTTCCGTTTTGCGTTTCGTATCACAGGAGACGGGCATACCCGCTGATGTTTGGCGTTTCTATTTGGCCTCTGCACGTCCTGAAGGCCAAGACTCCAGCTTCAGCTGGAATGATCTGGCAGCTCGTAACAACTCTGAGTTACTCAACAACTTGGGCAATTTCATTAATCGCGCTCTAGTCTTTTGTGATAAATATTATAATGGTACTCTACCCGAAATGAATCTCAGTAAAGAGGACGACATTCTCTTGGTGTTTATCAATCGTGAATTGCGTGGCTATATACAGTCGTTGGAAAAAGCTCGACTACGTGACGGAATACGGCATCTGTTGTCGATCTCCCGCCATGGGAATGGCTACATGCAAAACCATCAGCCTTGGGTACTCTTGAAGGGCAATGAGCAACAACAGGCCCGTGCGGCCACAATTATTGGTTTATGTTGCAACATTGCTTGCTTGTTGGCGAATCTTTTGTTTCCTTATATGCCGACAACAGCTCGTACTATCTTCCAACAACTTAATACTAAACAAACCAGTTTACAACCAGAGTATGTTTCTCTTACTAACTTTATTTATATATATCTTATGTGTGATTTTTTTGCAGTAAACCTTACATTGATATGTTGTTGCCAAGCGGCCATAAAATCGGGAAGCCTGCGCCGATTTTTACAAAACTTGAGCAGGATTTCATAGAAGAAATGAAAAAGAAATACTCTGGTCCTCAGATCTTAAATGCCGCTCTGACAGTTGGTGAATTGGAAATGGCTGTGAAAGCACAAGCCGATAAAGTTCGACAATTAAAAGCGACTACTAAAGACAGGACAGTTTGGCAACCGGAAGTTACTATATTGCTTGATCTCAAAAAGCAATTAACGGAGGCTCAAAGCAAGCAAGCATCCTCTACTAGTGATGTTGAACCAAAAATTGCTAATAATTCAAATTAATATTAGGTTAAGTCGTAGGTAACTTGCGGTATTTTTATCAGCCATTTATTTCGTTTTCATTAAACAGCAAAATTGCATTAATTTAACAGTTGATTCTGAGGTATTCAAACTTGAATATTGCCCCAATGTTACCTTTAAAAGGTTGCCGTCAGAGTCGGAAGAACGTAACGTCTTTTAAGGTCGTATTTCCAGAACGCAATTTTACAAACCAATTTCTAATCAATTATCAGCCCTGCACCGTATGCGCTGCATATTTTTTCAGCTGCAGCCTTAACATTATTACTTCGTGTAAATTCCCAAAGCATTACAAGGAATATGCACTCTTTGACTCTCCACTTCAGATGTTAAGAAAACAGTTGACAGAAGACTGACTGAATCCTCATCTATATAGTGAAAAAAAGAACTCTTTTGCTTCGGTGACTTATAGTGGCTAAATACGAAACGTAGAATCTACCCGGCTTTATCGGAAGTTACCTATGACTCGACCTAACCAAATCAAAGAATAGGATGAGAAAATTCTAAAACAGGTTGATCCAACTGTTTGAAATCTTGTAGTTGAAATTTTGCTATCATTGAAAAAAGAATTAAATGCTCTAAGCGGTGTTACTGATACTGAGTAAACATAAAAAGAATAAATCATTTTTTGCGATGTCTTATAGTACACATTGCGCCGTATTTACCTCTGCTTTGCTCAACTGCCATTGAGTTATGATTAAATCTTCTTGCTTTTATTTATTTTAAAACCAATGCCAGTTGATTAATTTAATTTAATCTGTCTTTCAAAACTTTGAAAACTTCTAGGCTTACATTAGGGGTAAGTGATAAAAAAAAAAAACACTTATATGTGAAAATAGTTTACAATATCAACCAAACATTTGTCACTAAAATAAATCGAATAAATTTTTTCACATGCAATTCTAAAACGTAATCAATTAAATATAGAAAAGGCAATGTTTGCAACATTTGCAGTAATGCAGATGGCGGGAGTGAATATAATGTTAGTTGATAACAATTTTGATTTGCTGAGGATTTTGTGTAGCATTTCATCTTATCAGTAAATTGAACATGAATGGAGATTAGGAGCGAGTGGAATGTCTTCTTATGAACTGTTATGATTCCAAGAAACGTGCATCTCTTCACTTTTTTAATGGTAAGATATTCTATTCTATTACTCCTTTACTTTTCGTTTCCTAGTTTTATAGCACTTCATTAGAGACAATTGCATAAATTAACAATAGGCTGAGCGGATGTACTACTTTTCTGGCACTGGAAGCATTTTATGTGCTTTGCAGCCTCTTATACGTGTCTGTTTTTCCGTAGTTCAGCTTTGCGGACGTACCTTTACCTTCGCCCCTCCCAAGTCAGTGTTCACGGGCTCAAATCTCAAGTGCGTAATAGTCTTGGGGACGACATTTCCAAAGTGATTGGTCCTATTAAAAAAATATTGTAGCCGAACTCCGGGATCGCATTAACTTCCTTTTAAATCTGTTATTGCAATACGGGAAAAATTATTTATGCTCAGATAAAACTTTGTGGACGTCATTGAAGAAAAGGAAAAGCATCTGCTTTTTGCTGATTCTGGGGAGACCTATGGGCTGGCTTACTTGATTTTACCTATGAGGTTAGTGAGAGAGCAGAATAAAAAAATGAAATGTAATGACACTTCGATCTTCGCTAAAATTGGGTGGGCGTGACTGGCGCGATACAATCACTCATAAAATATGCGTTTTGTCTACTGTAAAAGCCCACAATGCAGAGGTGTTCTCAGCTTATGCAATAATTCCAAGCAATTTTCAATATGAACACAATCCTTGCAAGAACTTTTCGCGTGCTAAATTTGATGCCGATATAATAACTTTCGCAGCTGAGCAAATGTGGATTAAACTCAGCCGGGCGGACATAGATGATTAGCTTCATTAAGAAGTTCATTAGACATACTTTTCTGTCTGTTCGCTTTAAACGTTTTGAGAAAATAGATGTACCCACATATTCGTGTGGTGCGTGTAAGAACCGCTCCAATTTGCCCATTTTTATGAAGTTTGACGTTTGAGTTGATGGGGATTTCAGGGACGTGGCTAGACCGATATGACTAAATTGAGTCTTGAGTGAAAGCCCTTATTTCAAGAGAAAGTTTTATTCAAAGCATAGTCATAGCCCATCGCTACATACATAGGGCACACCCATCTTCATGACAGAACCATTATTCGTCATCGTGATCTGAGGTCTTACCGTTGGTGTTACTGATTCGGCTGACCGGCGTCACAGCTTTTGACTCCTCTAATATTGTATCGTGCTAATCTTTTATCACGCGTCACGAATCAGTAGTGTTTTCTTCCAATTAATTACAAGATGTAAAGCATTTCGCCTGTAGCGGTTTTTCCTAAATGTTACGTAATGTGCACTTAAGTAAAATAACACAACAAGAAATCGTAGTTTTACATATGCTCGCAGACAAGTTAATGTCGTAGACAGATAATGAATTGCTCGTACACCTGGCAAAGTCGGTACGTACGTCGAAAACATTGGACAAATCAAAAACATGCTACTTCTTACAATGTGCCAGTTTGCGTAGAAAGAATGCCACTTTTGGAAGACTCCCGCTATTGGCGACCTGCCTAAAAGACTCATTTGTGGTTAATCTTTACAAAAGCTATAACTTTACATCCCCTAGACCATTAACAAGAATCTTTTTAATATGTAAAAATATATATTGTATGATTTCTAGAATCACCTTTCAATTTTAGTGTTTTAGTAAAAGTTATGTGTTCTTTTCCTTCCTGTCTTTGATTCAGATTGTTGAAGCCTTCTGCTACATAAGTTAAGCACCACTCTAATGACAACTCTCCAAATATGCAACTTTGTAAACAATGACGGTCTTATTAAACTAACCACAAACAATTCTCACCAATCTCTCGTTACATCCTTCAATAAACATACATCGCTTCTCTCCGGTTGCAATTGTTGAGATAACCAAACTTACAATTTAAGCGACCTGAGAGATTGCTAACTGGAAAGAACTGGTCACAGTTTTTTTGTATGGTAAGACTTATGTGATAAGTTAGTTCCAAGAAACTAGAGTCAAGTTCGAAATAATTTTTTCGTATAATAAAAAATAAAATGTTACACAAAAATATAAAAAGGCCGGTATATTTAATTTATTTAACTGATACGTTGGAAACGGTTGGAAGAGAGTGCATGGTATTCTAAAGGCATCGCGGAAAATCCATGGAATACCTTAATCTGCTAAAGTTGATTAAGTCAGAGAAGAATTTCTTAATGAAATAATCTAAGAGAAGAATCGGAGGGTGTTTGCGAAAAGATATGAAATGCTCCTGCGAAAGGGTCGGAATTAAAACAAAAAAAAGACTAACATTAGAATGTACAATATTTGAATTATTTATTTTGTATTGAAGGGAAGAGACTATAATATATACACAAGCAATATAAAAAGCAGACAGACTTCTCACAACTAAAACTGTATAAATATTCATTTAAGGCTTAAATTGTTATTACTATTTCGTCTTATTACAAAAGTTACTCTTTATACTAATATTATGTGTTTAGCAATTAATTAAAGTGCTTCATATATGCAATTGTATGTAATGTTATTGTTATTGAAGGTGTCTTAAGTTTCATCCTTTTAACACTATATGTACAAACTTCTCTTAAAGGACTAGTATATTATAATTAAAGAGCTTCTCTTAAATACTATCTAAATAAATAACTAGAGTATGCGTACGAGTAAGTTTAGCACATATTTAAAAGTTCCTTAAAACGCTTACTTTTTTTTTTTCTAATCTATTTATCAAAATTATTAATGAATAACTCATTTACATTAGACATTGAATAATAGCTACTTAAAGAGTTTTTTTTGCGATAATCATTTCATGTAATAACTAGTTGGTGCCCGGCCAGAAGTGTAAGTGCTCATAGGTATGCCCTGCGGTCCTGGTATGTGGTTGCTACTCACATGTGAGTGAGTTGTAGATTGGTTTTGTGAACCATAAAGACGATCAACGCTGGTGCTGCCAATCCCGTTACCCGATGGTTCATAGTCAACATCGTAATAAATGCCGGATTGATTCTGACACGAAAATATGAAATTAAGAAGAGAAGCTAACTAAAATCTGAAATTGCTTACCGTTATGCTGCCATTACTTCGACTCTTTGGTCTGGGTACTTGAAAATTTCTTCCCAACAAATCGGTCCGATCCTCCTCTTCACTTGAACTAGAATTTTCCAAAGCACGCATACCGTTCGAACGTGAACTTAATCCCAATCTTCTGGAAGAATGTGGATTCAAATCAAAAATGTTATCCTTTTGTTTAAAATAAAATTCGTTTATACCGTGGTAAAGGTACTGGTGGAGCCCCAGCCATAGGGCCAGTTTGATGCAGTTGCTGCATACTGCTTTGCATTGATAGACCGCCTATTGTGTTGCTGATAGCAAGGGCCTGAAGATTAGGATATGCAAACATGGCGGAAGAGGGTCGGGTCGGTCCTCCAATTGGTTCAGCCTGCAATAACCAACAAAATATCATTTCCATTATTCTAAAATGATTCACCCAGATTCTATCAGTTCTACATACCGCATAATGATTACTTTGAGCCATAACGTCTGCTATTTGAGCCCAACGCATGCGATCCTCTAATGTTACCTGATATCCGGGTTGCGGTAGAGCGGACGATTTGAGTGGTGCGGCGCTCATGTAACCAAATATTGGTGAGCCAATAGCATTTTTCTGTTCGCGCTGCCAACGGCGCGACCACATTATCAGGCAAACTAATGTCAGAACTATAATAACCACAGCAGCCACTGAAGCTCCAATCGCGACGCCTAAAACTTCACCATCTATTTCGCATTGACCACCGTAATGACTGGAATCGCAGACACATATTTGATTTCCCTCGTTGCTATAGCCACAGGTACCATGGCTATTGCAGTAAGTATCCGGGCACGACTGGCACTCCCGTCCAGCTCGATAAGGTTGATCAGCCCATGGGTCCCGGGTACCAGTCGGACAAAGACAACGAAAACTACCCCATGAGTTGCTGCAAGTAGCACTGGGGTGGCAATCATTTAAATGCTGCGACTGACATTCGTTAAGATCGCGTAACGCAGATATTGCTCCTTCGGGTGTCGTTACATATAAAACTGAATTGCCGATGTTGTTGTTACGCCTATGCAAAACTCCCAATAAATGTTTCTGGACATCACTGCGCAAATTTGGTCGTAATGTTTCCACGCTTTCATCCAACTGGAAATTAAAATTTTTTCGATTTAAAATTACGTTAACATTCGGTTGTCACACTTACCTTAATAGTTAGGTTAACAAAAACTCCGCTGCCGCCTAGACTGGCTTCACTGCGATAAATATTATTCACTCGGGCCTCCATAAATTCATCAGAATACGGTGTCATAGACATGGCAGAATCAATCTTTTAAAAGAACATAAATTTATTTAATCCTCCCACTAGTTTGAGTTGAAATAAGAAAATTATGCCAAAAAAATGCCAAAAAGATATATGGGGCATACGATGGATGGAGTAATATTTTCAAAAAATTTGACAGCAACTCGCAGATAATTGCACGGATTAAGCATTCCGCCATGTCCGTCCTTCCGGCAAAGCCAAAGTTGGTTTAGAGTAACTCTTAAGGGACGCAAGTATTTTCGTAAATAGAAATTTAAGTCTTAATATAACCGTTAAATTTTTAAATAACAATCGAAGGAAAAGCGACACCTGTTGGCTTTTTTTTAATTATGGGTAAAGCCGTGATGTAGTTTACATGATTCTAAACTTAATCTGACAAGCGTGGAAGTAAATAGTGTAGAAGCCAATCAATAACACATTCACAAAGGGGTCTTACTTACAAGATCTCATTTATCGAGAATTTTTAACAATGAGTCCGTCACAATGTGTTACAATGTGTCCGTCTGAGTCGAAATCTCAAATCTTCTCTTCTTCCGATAGTGTATATGGCACTTTGTAGCGTGAAATTCATCAAATAATACAAAAACGATCTTACGAAAGTGGATTTTAATTTTCTATACTTACAGCGCGGATGGATTCGTAACTCAGTTGCCCATAGGGGTCGCTATTGCGATCAGCTAATTTATTGTCCCAAACAATGCGGTGTTCATAAATGCGATCAATCCTCATACTTATGTAGAAAGTTATTACGCGGCGACAAGGTTCTCGATGTTTACGCCTTGAATAGCCTGAAAGAGAATTAAGTGAATGACGCCTAGCAGGGCATTTAAAGGTTCTTACCTGGTCTACAATGACAACTTGAAACACCATTTTCCGTTTTGCAGTATTCATGTTGGGCTTGATCACATGTTGAATCGTCACCTACGATACATGTATCTATTCGTACTGGCGGCTGTGTGGTTCGTGGTCTGTAATGAGGGCGAGAAGATGATACTGCAGTTGTCGAAGTCGAGACTGCTTGCTTAGGTTTGAAACTATGAGCTTGGGTCACTTGAAAATCCACAATTTCTGTCTCGGCTACACCGTAATTTGGCCCGGATGTAGGGGTTTCTAAATTTTCAAGCTCGTTGTTGTCTCCACTACCAGTACTGCTACTACTACTACTACTGCTGTCACTCGGCGGTTTATTTGCAATTGTTGGCGTTTGAGACGGTATCATTGTTGCAGTCGCTGGGCCTGTTTGAGTACCGATAGGAACACCTGTGGGATCACCAAAGAAATTGATGTAAGTACGTTTACCATCGATGGAGACAAAATTTTGTTCACCTGAAGCGGACACGATTACATCGGATCCGTCATAGGAACCATACGGCTTTATGTTGATAGTTTGCTGGGAACCACCCTTCGAACCAGGTCCTTGAATAGCCGAAAGTGTTACATCGAATATTTCACCATAACCGGGTGGTAAATGTTGGCGCGTTGGTTGTATGTTAATATGAGAAACTGGCGGGCGGGATGATGGTTTTGGTTGTTGTAAAGGACGTTTTGGGCGTGGCCGACCTCCTGGCAAAAATTCAGGATCATCTAGTACAATACCTGGACGTGATTGATACTGAGTTGGGAGAGTGGGCGTTGTTGGGTGGACATTAGAGGATTGTGGTATAGCTTCTGTAGTGGTAGAAATAGTAGTTGAGGTAGTAATAGTAGTAATTCTGGAATATGAAGTAGTAGTAGCAGTAGTAGAGGGTGGGGGAATTGGGGTTACTGATGTTGGAGTTATTTCACTTTGTAAATATGTTAAATTAGTTATGCCGCTAAAATCAGCCGAATCGTAATCATTTACGATAAGTGGTTTGGTAGAAATCGTAGCAACAGTTGCCGAAGTAATTGAAGATTGCGGGGAGGACGTTGTTGGTTCTATTAAAGCGCTTTGAAGTTCAGGCGTTTTGCTTGAGGTCATAAAAATTACTTCTTCTTCGGTTAAATGATCGATATTTAAATCTTCATCCACAGGCACTGGCAGATGAGCATATGTAGACGACGAATGAATTTCAGATTGTGTTGTCTCGGCAACGATTGTTTGTTTTTTCTTGTCCTGTATTTTGTGTTTATTGGGTTTCTTTTTTACAGCCATTTCTTCTTTTTTTGGTGGAGAGGGCGGCGGCTGTATTTCTTCATTTATTTCGTCCGCAGGTTTATTGGAAAATTCAGCTTCACCATCGTTGTCCGACACTTCAATGTATTGTGTGTTCAGATCTTCGTTTGAAAATTCCGAATCAAAAGTTGTGTCCGTAGGTAGAGGATTATCGGCCGATTCTTCAGCGTCTTCCTCGTCGATCGGAATCTCATCACTCATAGGTGATGATGGAGTAGCAGGAAGACGAGAGATCTGTTCTTCTTCTTGAGGTGGTTGCATTTGAGATGATGGTAAAGGCTTGTACTGGGGTATAGGGCGTCGACCGCCTACTGATGTTGTGCTAATTGGCGGCCTAGGTTTATTACGATGCCATGGTGGACGATTACTTACGAAATTTGGACGATACGGTACGATTTGCTCTGGTATCGGTACACCGGTTATAAAAGGTCGATCCGGTCGATCAAATGGATAGGGGGGAGGTCGTATAGATGTTACTCCACCTGATGGCTTATGCCCATCATACTCCAATGGCATTGTTTGAACGTCAGAAATACGTGGTGGCCCGCGATTGTTGATACGACTAGCGGTTGGTCTACGTATGCCTTGTGTATTGGCATGAACATTGACGTTTCCATTTAATAATTTAACAATTCCGGTTATAATGTCTTGAATATCAGGGCTAGGATTTTGACGGGCATTATGAGCTATCGCTGTAGCAGTAGCTACTGTCGAGGTCGCAATACTCGTCGTTGGATTGATGAGGGACCCCGACGTGATTTGTCGAAGGTCCCCATTTACTAAAAAAGAACCGGTCGTCGTGCTGGCATCCAAATTGGATGATTTTAAAGTTTTCCCACTACGAACCTTTTGCGTAGCCTCGAAGCTATTTTTTTCCATTTCAAATGTTCCGGTCGGCTTTATATTATATTGGAAATAACGACCAGCTGCGGCCTCTTTTTCACTTTCGCCAGGAAAGTTAACATTATTAGGGCCAATTTTCGGATAATTATCATTCAAAATAGGCTGAGCCGAACGCATTACACGAGTGTGCTCTCGCGTATCATTATCTAGGCTGGCCTGTGTTTCGGGAGCATGTCTAGTTGAAAAATCACGCATCGTAGTTTCTAGTTTGACCTTTGATCTGCTAATCAGCGGATTTGCTAAAGATCCATGAATATGACTGTTGGATTTTGGTGATATTTGCGATATGTCTTGGACACATTCTATAGAAAGTAGAGAATTGGGGAAATTATCCAACTTAAATAATTTATTCGAAACATACTTTTCTCAAATGTAAAATGTTATGATACTTTAGATTGTGATACTTCCACTTCTTTATACCCACCATTTTGTTTTGTTTCCAAATATACGTAAAAGCCAAAAGAAAGCTTCAGACGCCCTATAAAGTACATATATTTGTGATCAGAGTGAAATTCAGAGTTGATTTAGCCATGTCTGTCCGTCTGTGTGTTTTTGTGGTGGGTGTTGTTGGCCCTCTCCTGGTCGCAAAAATGATGGTATTGACTTCAAATTTGGTAGAAACATTGCATGTTTCTGCGCGCATACTTGCTTAGTACTGAAAATGGCCCACATTGGTCAGAGCAGAAGCGCGCAATGGAGCCTAAACTGAAAGCAACCCACTTCTTTTTAACAAAAATTGCATTTTTGCTCGTTACCCGGATATTATTAAAGTTAGAAGGTTGAAATTTTCGAGACGCTTTGCTCTCTGGGTTCAAAATTGGATGCCATCACCCATGTCCACATAAAGTTACGAATCATTTAATTTAACTTTTTCACTTTTTCCAGGTTTAATGCTTATTTATCATAGAACAAACAGGACAAAACGTTTAAAACTATTTTGTACACCCCTCAAATGAAGATATATTATCTGCCTAAAAATGGGTTAATTTCAAAATGAAGATGGTAAACACCGCGATTAATTTTTTCTTAATAATACCAACGATATGGGTATCAAATAGAAGAACATTGAGAGTAGGATGCAAAAAGCATAGTGTTGGGTATACGAAATTCGGCCCCCGCCGAATATAACTTTCTTACATGTTTTTTTTTAAATCCACATTGTTTTAAGTCATTAATGCTAATTATGGCAGAAATAATCACCTAAACTACAATTACCTGAGTAAAATAAAACTACACTCGTTTTTAAGTGAAGTTTCTTTAATGTAATTAAGTACATGAGGATAGCATTACCCTAAAGACAAAATGAACTGTCAAGCTATCAAGTAGATAACGAGAACAGTTATGAGATGATTTTCTTGCGGGATAGCGAGCACCTGAACTATTATTGTTGTGCGTACAACTGGAATAATTTCTGTTTTACATTAACATTTAGAACAAGAATTTCTTCTTCTTACTATTTACTTAAGTAAGAATATTTAAAATATATTTAAAATAAAAGAAAGTCTAAGCAAACATTACAGCGTGACGGGCGGCCGGGAAAAGAATATTATGCTTTTCTTCAATGAACTCGACCCACCACCTATTTATCGCACGTATCGATAAAATCGCCCCATACTTGAGCGCTTAGGGCGGGCTAGCAAAATATCTGTACCTTCTTTTGGCGGATATGTATTCATATATAAATGTGTATTTAAAGTGCAGCCGTTGATACATAAGTAATATAAATAGCACAAATTTAGACGAAAAGTGTTAGGAGGAAGTCTACTTGTAACTGCTATTACAGCTCATTTCTTATTATACCCCACACCACTTGTGGCGCAGGAGTGTATTAAGTTCCTGCGAATGTATGCAGTACTCAAAAAAGACTTAAGATAGACTCATCTTTTATTAAACCGATAGATTGTGAATCACTTTCCAAATTGACTTAAGCTTGTCTGTGCAGCTGTCCGCCTGTCCATATTGCTTTCTTGTGTTCAACCCATAGGTAGCGATTGCGACATTCTGGTGAAACTTAGTACACAGACGTGTGTTAGCTCAAGGACGAACATTAATTAAGTGCCGCTTTTTCACAGTGTAGAGTATTCTGGGTGGGCCTTGTCCCTCTATAATGTTTTTCCTTGTTTTTTTACAAATCTCTAATAGTTCTTTGGATTCTTATCGCGAAGTGATGATGAAGTGTACGGTGCTAACGTCAACTGTGAAGTGCACGTAAATTTGTTGTAATTATTGTTTATTTCCAATGGAAGCTCTAGTTACTTATTGGTATTTGTAGATCTAGATTTTTTTCCTCGAATTTGATTCATTAACTGATTTTATGTTTACCTGTATTGATAACACCATAAAAGAAATCAAACTTCAGCGGTCGCATAGTTTTTATATAACATTGATAAAGACTCATTTCTCTTGCAGTCCTATTGGCCTATAAATCTTGCAGAGATTTTTATGCCAAATGGATGAGTGACATAAAACATGTTTACGTTTTGGTTATCTTTTCTTTAATGGTTTCGAACGGCCTTTGCATCATACATCATACATACGCACACGGTTTCACGAAAGTTACAATTAAAATGTATCATGTTTTTTAAAATTTATAAATTTTTTCCATAAATAAATAATTGCAACATAACAATTATTTGTTATTTTTCTTCTGAGCTTGCAGATGGTGCTCGTAAGAAACCTGTCTACAAGCCTTTGCCGAACACGTTTAATGAAAGTGAAAAATTGATTTTATTAAAAGACATTGAGTTAATTATTCCAGCGGTGAAGTTCATTTAAATAAAAGGTAAAACACAAACCAAAAAAAAATTGCAACTGGTTTTATATCACAATTAATGCTATAACAGTTAACTTGGGTCTGTACAACTTTTACATCAACAATCGAAAACCGATGGTATCTTTATTTTTATTTTGTACGTAAGCAATAAAATTTAAAACAATTTTTTAGCGCGAAGTTTATCTCCATTTCAAAATAATTAATTACTAAATACGTTCATGTACACATATATCGATAAATCTTCACATTTAATTATGGGATAAACTGACATCTCTTTCATCGTACTAAAGTGCAGGTACAGTTTTTTGATAAAATATGTCTTCTTAGACATCGTATGACGGGAACTAAAAACTGATTTTCGGACGACGAAACTTCGCTTGCACAGTAAATCCAGACGTTATGGCATCAGTGTAAATCAGAGGTAGGCAACTTTTTTCATTAACGAGTCAACTTTAATTTGCATTTCACGGCGCGGACAAGAAAAACATTCTGCATTAATTTTCCCATCACATCTCAATATATTTGCAGCACTGCGAACAAATTGAGTTGTTCAAAATTTTGAATGAAGCGGGCCGGACTTGACGACATCAGGGACCGAATGCGCTCCGCGAAATGTCGTGGATTCATCTGTAAAAAAAACAACCCTATGGGAGATTATCATATGCTCCTTAGCACTAATACTACCGAAGCTATAATACCGAGCTTTAATTCTCCAACTTTGAAGAAATGATTCGGAAATTTTGAATGACTTTTCATTAAAACAAAGCAATTTTTTTTTACATGAAAACAAGTGGAAACAATAAAGTGCGGGCAGGTCCGTTAAATACCCTACACCATCCTATAGTTATTCGTATAATGACTATTTAAAATAAAGTTTTATATAGAAAATGGTCGAAAAAGTGGTTCGATCCGACGAACACAAGTGAAAACAATAAGTACCCTACGCAACCCTACAGTTATTCATATAACAACTTTTCAAAATAATATGTTATGTGGGAAAGGGTCGTAAAAGTTGTCCGATCCGAACCATTTTCAACGACGCTGGTCCTTGACCTAACCTATGTCGGTTTACCAAATTTCATCAAAATATGTCAAAAATTGCGACCTATAGGTTGGACACAAAAAAAACAACACGGACAGAAAAGCTTAGATCGATTAAGAAGGTGATTCTGAATTAAGTGATAGGGTGGGTGGGATATAAAACTCGTATCATAGTCAGAAGCAGGTGCATCCCGGATCGATGTGTCATACGTTTGCCAACCGAGCATTCAATGTAGCTACAGTCACACAGCAATTATCTTTGAAGGTCATATTCTACCGCGTTGGTAATTGAAATCGAATATGTTGACTTAATAATCGCCCTACTTTTTTAATTGCCCATATTCGAATTCCTTCTATCCGTTCTACTTTTCGCGCCACGGCCTATACTAGTCGCTTTCAAAAGTGGGCAATAAACATAACCTCATTTTTTATTGGAATTACTAAAATTGCAAAAATTGCCATGAAATGTTAAAAGTTTATGTCCGTAGTTATATATTGTGTACCGGGTTAGAAGATTTTACTAAAATGTAGATATAATCCGCCCATAAATAGGTGGATATAAAACAAAAACTTGCAGCAATATCGGAAAGAACCAATAATTTCACCGTACTTTCATCAACAACTTAAGATCTTTGTACAGGAATTTCCGAAGAAGTTTAACATCGTCATTTGTCTGGTCCATCTGCAAGTTCGATCTAAAAATGGTCGCAATTGAATCAAATTTGACAATTCCAATAAAAAAGCCATCAAGTCGGCAGGTATTGGCACATAAAAGTTTAAGCACAGCTTCGATAGCAGTACAGATACAAGTAGTCCCTAATGGTTAAATAATGTTACAATTGTTATTGTTATATGTTATATGTTATATGTTGTATATGTTGTTATATGTTAAAGAAGATAAAGAGTCTTGAATATTCCAAGTCCGGATGGTAGATGCGTAAAGGGAAAGGCGAACGTGACCAACTCAATTCTTTGGCAGGTCGTGAAATTTTATTATATGAAATTCTTTTAGACAATAATCAACTTTGTTTTGAGATTTCGTTTAGGGCTTCGCAAATATCAGCCGCTTAATGCATGTTTTCACTCTTAAATGCCAGTGTTTTTGCTTTTACAAAGAAAGTTCACTAAAGAACCGCTAGGCAAATACCGCACACTCCCTAATGCCAATAAGAATGTTGCTTTGCTTTGTTGTTTTATTACAAGCAAAGAAAAAGACTTAAACGATAAACATAAATACATACACATTTTTGCTTTTATAATGTAGAAGACAAACCGCAATTTGTGTGCGAACGTTTAAAATCTACACAGGTTTTTCGATGTTAGACACCATTTATCGTCCAAATGGGAAAAACGCAAATCTACGCTGCAGGTGAAGTAATATTTAATAATAATTTAATAAATATTTCTAAAGGCAAATACTTTAACGAGTCAGTAAAAAGCTATAAGTCTTCGCTACTGATGGATAGATGTAAATACGTTCGCCCCTACGCTTATATACATTACAATATATAATTAGTATATATAGAGAGTGTACACCGGCTTCACGAGATACCATTTCGAACTCATTTGAGTTCATACCCACTTATAATTTCGTTTCTTTATCGTCTGCTTTTGAATCGCCGGCGGCCGCAAAGCTAAATCTCTGCGTAGACATAGACCGCTCATGCCATCAGTAGATGTAATAGTATGAATTATAATCTAGGGCAGGTAACTGTAAATAAACTTTTTTTACCTTTTACACCTTACACCAATTGTGCTGCCAGGGCATATTAAATTTGTGCGGATGTGCAACACCCAGAACGAGTTGGGAGAGATCCACCTTTCTATTACAAACGCAGATTTGGTATCGGTTTTTGAATCCATTTAAGTTTGTCTGTCCGTCCAGCCATTCTGCTTTTTTAGGTTCAACCTACAGGTCGCAATTTTTGGGATATTTTGATGAAATCTGGTACACTGACTGACTCGCTTTGGCCTAAGGAGGAAATCTATTGAAAATGGTTCGAATCGGACCACTTTGTCAAGTGTTGCGTCATATGAACTGCTTATATGCTAATATGAATAAGTGTAGGGCGGCGTGAGCTATTTAATGATGGGCTGTGGCCCATTGCTCGTTTCGATTTGTTGAAAGCTGATTGTAGCGAGCTACGTTGCACGTTGTTCAAAGTAAATCACTTCTTCTAATATTAGTTTTTTCTAAGAGTATCCGCATAGCTTGTTTGTTGGCTACTAACAAGCAAAAATATAGAGGTCGACGATTTTGAAATTACGACGGCATTTAATATTTTCTTATATTCACCTACGAGCGTTGGTTATATGTGAATATTAATTTTCCCTCGTCACTTATCTATTTAATAATCATAATAAATTTACATTAATTATTCAACAAATGTTTAATTTCTTTGTATTTTTAAACAAATGCTTGATTTGTTTTCGTGCAAAGACCCAAAGCGTTTATATATCAACTGTGTTGTCTGTACGTATATATTGCGCCAAGAGAGTGCAAACGTTAACAGGCACATGTTTTATTTCTTTTTGTACGTGATAAAGAGATTTTATTTGTTATTACGTAACACATCGTCAAAATTCGATACTTTAAGCGGTGCATATATCAGCGTAAAAGCGACTCCTATGAACACGTACAGTAATAATCGGCCATCAAGGTGACTTATGTCAGTTTTTTGTTACTTTTATTTAATCATTCGTCATTTTTCTTTCGAAAATTATTTCACTTTTTATTTAAAAAAAAAAAATAAATAGATTTCAAATATTCAATATGTTGTAATTATCTATTCGATTGCTAAGATTCGATTGTTAAAAAAGCGCGCCTTCATTTCTATCGCGATGAAATAATAATGCCCTACACCAATCGCGGTGTGGATGTGTTCAACATCCAGAACGGCATGAGATAGACTCACCTTTTATTACACCGAAAATGATTCTGAAGTGATCTAAGCTTGTCTGTCCGTCTGTCCGCCTTTCTTGTTCTCAACGTAGAGGCTGCAATTTTGAGATGTGCATTGGCATTTGGTGTGTTGGCCCAATCGCGAGTTGCGCTATTGCAAATGGTTCGGATGGATCACTTTTTCAACCACTTCAAAGAACACTTTTTTTGAAAAGTGAATTGCCTGTAGGGTGATGACCCACTACGTTGTTTCTATTTGTTGTGATAAAAACTCTTCCCAAACTTAGAATTTATTTATTATACATCGAAAGTGCAGAGCTATCGATAAGGAAGACATCTTTCAACATTTCCTGAGAACATTAGCTCTGATCGGCTTGCTGGCTACGGTTACGGTCAGAATCAAATTCGATTATCGCTATCAAAGATTGTAAAACCAATAATGAAAACAGTGCATCATGACATGTTCGAAAATTATGTTGAAAAGGTTTTTCTCCATTTTGTTTTTTAAATCGCATAGTCTTGCTAGCTAGAATGAAAAGGAAAGAATAAATGCTTCTACGTGGTCGTGGAGTGTACTGTTGAGTGCAGCTCACATAACAGTCTTCGCATTTTTCAGCTCACATCATTAATCCTATTATGAATAACTATGATTACAAAGGCAAAAAGAAGCCTTTCCAGATTAATAAATGCTTTTAGTTTTGCCGGAAACTTGAAATGAAATTCCGTTAAAAAAATTATTACAAATCTTGCAATTGATAAATATAAGCAAATAATCCTTTGTCGTTATTTGGCTTGAACGAGAAGCAAAAAAAAGCAAAAAGAAAAAAAAAAAAAAACATTTTGTAACAAAGTCAACGATAGCGACAAAAACAACCTGAAAGTCGTTTAATGTTAAAACCAGTTTGGTATACATACGTAGATATGAATTTTTCTTTAAGAATTCTATTTTGATTCTATTTCTTGTTTTTTCTATCTACGGTCTCATCTAGTTTCTACACACATCTAGAAATTCAATCGGAGACGGTTTTTCGCGCCACGTAACATTGACACGTACTTCTCTTGAATCCTTTGTTTTTCTTTTTCTTTTAGTTTTTATTTTTTTTTTCCTATTTCAAGTTTTTATTCCTTCAGTTCGTTAACTCTTACTTTGCGTTCTTAAACTTTTGTAAAGAGAGAATAGTTAGTTTCGTTTATACGACATATTTGTACATTTTAAACTCGAGTCGTCGCTGTTGTCTTCGAGAACCTGTTGCTCTATCATTCGAAATGGCCAGTAATGGTAATATTAGCTCTACATTTGGTTGACATTGTTTATTTGTATTTTATTAACCCATCATCTAGCCATACATTGCTTACGGTATAATTGCATTTGCTTATGTGCTCTTGTTGGCCATTTAATGGACTCTAATGTTGTGGATTTTCATTATACGAACGAGTTTTCGTTTTGAGTTTTCTTCAAAACAAACAAAATGTCCACATGAAAACTATTAGAAATCGATACGAAATGTAGATCATTATAAAATAAAACTACATATCGCAACAACAACAATAACAACAATAACAACAATAGCAACATATTAATGTTAGTGCCATACATTGTGTTCCATGTTCCAATTAACGCTTATTTATTGGTCATTTTTATAATTAAGGATATAATAGGTATTGTGAGTGTGTTCAGCCTGCTAGCAGAGAGCACAAGAGGCTTGAGAAAAAATTGAAAATATATTTTAGGCCGGATCTGTCAATATATAAGAATTGCAAAACATAACTATTACCTTTTTTTTTTTCCTTATTGTGAACAATCACCCTATTCGTGCAACAAGGAACAGAAAGGGGGGTAAGTAGTGGCCGCAGCCGAGTGGATGCGTGACTAACTCTGTAATCTGTACACCTTTACCAACTAAGCATTCAGCTTAGCTACGACTTAAGTAAAGTCTACCGCACCGAGATATGGACCTGCGATCGTCGACTTGGCAATCGCGTGGATGGAAATAAATTCCATCCAAGTTTTTCGTAGCGTTGGAAACTTTTTTCACAGGAGACATCATCACACACATCACAGTTTCAATATTTTGATAATTTCAATAATTTTTTTAAATATTAAAATTTAGAAACATGAAGAAAAAGCAAAAGAGAACATGATAATAAATGCTGTTAATTAATAAGCAACAATAAAAGATGACATGGCTATGACCCAAATTATACTGGAATGTTAAGCTAACGATGAAAAAGAAGAAAACCAGAGACAACGGTTAAGACGAGACTGTGCAGTGCCGAACTAAGCGTTAAACAAGTTAGTGAAGACTTTAAACAGCACAAAAACGGCAGCGATTAATAAATTCATTTGCGACAGTTGTCCAAGGTTTTTACAAATTATAATAGCATAAGAAGCATAAGAAGTTCGAAGATAAAGCCACGAACACTTTATTAATCAATGACTTCCTATTTAATGATTAGAATTAAGATTTCTTGATTTTATGAATTATATTCTGGTTCACCCTGAGCCGTAATTGCTGGTCTGTTTTGCAACAGTACGTCGTTCAAGTTTTTGAATTGAATTGAATCTGCGACAATAGTTTCTATACCTGATAAGTGAGTTTTTCGATTTATACTATGAAGCAATTATTTCTAACCACCAGAACATAATGAAACACATAATTACGCATCACTAAGCTTAGATCTATGCATATAAACCGAAAACAATCGAGTACTGGAAAAAACCGTACCAGAAGTCAAGGTCATGTTAACAGTTCTCCTCGTCGGTGTAATGTCTGTGCTGTGTTACGAATTTCTTCTGCTAGGGCAGAAAAAATATTACATGGGTGTTATGAAGACGATGAAGGCGATGAAATGAAGTGATTTGGAAGAAGACTTTTCGTTGTATGCATCAAATTTGCTTTATGTTTTGATCACAATTAGTGCTATTCATCTATCCAATGAGAATAAGTAAATGTTACGGAAACGTATTATAAATGACAGACATATTTGTCACTTAATTGGCATGATGTGATGTTCAGATATGTTGTTTAAATAAAGAAACGGATTTATTCAATTAATTTAAGGAACAAACATAACTTTGCATTCGTTTAGAAGGTATGTTGCCAAAGGGTTTATAATCTTAGTAAGTCTATCTATATATTTTAAAGGAAAGCATTTAACTTGATTTCTGTAGCCTAAGCCTAGTATGTTCTAAGTTTGTCTATCTGTCCATTTCATATCCTCCCATGTATTTTTGCCTTTAACTTATAGATCGCATTTTTTAAAACATTTTGATGATGATTGATGCACCGACGTGTTTTGAACTCCATTGAAAATGGATTGGATCGTACCACTTTTTGCCATCGCTTTTTATATTTTTATATTTATTATTCAAAAGTCGTTATGTGAGAATAAATTGCAAGTTTTCAAAACTTCCTTGAAAAAATAGCCGAGCGTTTCGGTGTATTAAGTTGGTATGTTCAAGTTTGGATCGGGTGGGCGCAATTTTCCGAACGGCCTCTCATAAAACTTTTCCTACGAAAGGTAAACGTTTTTCTGTTAACAAGGTGTGATTTTTCATACTTTGTAATAAAAATTAGTTCATGCTAATAATTCGACATTCGAAGGTAGGTTCGTTTTTTGAAAAGCGTTTTCATCATCCTTTTGATGAAAACAAAGTTTAATTTTGACGATTCTGTGACGAAAATTCATGAAGAATAATGAGATCTGTGGGTCACTTCACCATAGATTTAGTCCCGGCTTCCACGTTAAAGGTACTTTTAAATGGAAACAAAATCCGTCTGAGCGGCCGAGTAGGCAAGAGCCTCGGCTATCACCTCAATGGTCGTGGGTTCAAATCTCAAGTGCGGTAGAGTATTTAATAAAGCGTAAAACATTAGATGCCTAGTGCTTTAAGACTTTAGTCTTAGAATTTATTCTCTGGCTTAATGTGTAATAATAATAATAATAATAATACACGGAAGCAAAGCGCAATTTTTAATATTTTGTCATGAAAATGAATGAAGAATTGCTTTAAAAGAAGTAACGTAGGGTACTTAACGACAGCCTTGCCCGATTATACTTTCTTCACTTGTTTTACTTCATTCAATTTGATAAATAAGTGATTTTAACAAAATATCGATAATTTATGAGGGCGCGGGTTCGAATCCCAACTGCATTGGTATGTAATTAATACGTGCCTTGTTTTAGGATTGATGGTAAAATTTAAACCAGATTTGTTAAAAATCGTAGCAATCGAACTTCCTTACAAAGTGTGACGTTTTTGAAAAAATCGCATTCCAACCGACCACTGTTTTAATGCTTACAAGATTTATTTCTTTTTCTTCTGCTTATACTTTAAATACCTGAAATTATCCCGCGCCCAGCAGGCGTCGCGTGGTGCAGTAGTATAGTGCCCGCTAGCTTAATCTTTGATCAACGAACACGGGTTCTAACCCAACCCCTGTCTCGACGAGCAGCAAATTGTGCTTTATTTAGGCATGAAGGTCGCAAATTTATTAAAATCCGCGAACAGCATCGGTTGTTTAAATGCAGGACACGACACGACGCCTAGCAAAAACATTTTTTTTTTTTTTTTTAAGGGTGCGTACGAAAAATACAAACATTTTTTCTTTAAACGTAAATATTATTGCAAGTGATTGCGGCGAACTCGTTCGCAGACTCAAAATACGTCAAGAAAAAATTCGTAGATTCGATTGGTGTCACCTTTACGACCACTCGCAGTACGCAAGAAAATTACAATTTTCAAAACTTCTTAACAAAAATCGCCAAGTAATAGCCTTTTGATATGCTAAATAGATGTGAAAAATTTGGATCGTGCGAAATGATTTTCCAAACCCCATCCCATAAAACTGTTACGAGAACAATTGAATCTCCATCTGGTAAAAAGTCGTAATTTTGAAGATTTCATGGTGAAAATTGGCCCGCAATAATAATGCGACCCCACGAGATTTGGATCATAAAGGTGTACTTTTGCATCCCATCCCATTAAAGGATTCCCATGAATAACAAGCCATTAGTAGCAATTGTTTTTGAATTGAAATTTGTGTCACATAAATCTGTTCCTTAGACCTCGTCATCTACAGGGATTATCACGAAAAATAACTCCTCATACAGTTATGTAATTTTTTAGTTTTTAACACGAAAACGTGCGAACAATAGTAGAATACTTAGCAGGTAAGTTAAGTTTGCTAAATTGGAATTACGTCACTTGCTGTTTTGGGCACTCCCCAGTATTTTCAGAGGATTTTCACGAGAAGTCTGCTCCATTTAGTATTAATTCATAATATTTAACGCATTATTATTAGTTATGTTGTTATTATAATTTATACAAGAACTTAGAGAGGAACAAAGATGAACACTAGCAGCCAAGACTATCCGCTCTCTTTTTTTTTTATAAGGCCAACTACGCGGCTACTTTATTCGCTTTAATAAAGTCATACATTTTATTGGTACGAAGATGTCCAGCACATTTTCAAGTTGTGTGCAGGGTTAGACACTCCAGAAGCGAGCCTTCGAATATGAGAATTGTCATGAAAATAAATGAATAAATTTACCAGGCGAAGTGGTTTGGTGTAGTTTATAGCGGGCTTTGGCCATTCATGTCTTGTGCTAATAGGTGCAATTTGTCAGTCAGTTTTGGAAAGTTTTAGGACATTTTTGTCACACAAGCATCATGGGGCCGTCGCATATGAAGGAATAGGCTCCTATCCTACACCTACACTTGCTAATATATTAAGTTTGCGCGTGTGTATGCAACACTCAGAATGACTGGAGATAGACTGGGCTTTGTTTACATCGATTAATTCAGAATCACTTGCGGGCTTTTGAGCTTGTCTGCCGTCTATCCCTCTATTTTGTTTTCTTGTGCTCAACCTATAGGCCGTAATTTTTCAGATATTTTGATGAAATTTGACACACTGATGTATTTCAGCAAAAGTACGAAAGCTATTGAAAATGCTGCGCATCAGGCCACTTTTTCGAGCACTTCTCGTATAAAACTTTATTTTAAAAAATCGTTATATAAATAATTGTATGGTAATGTAGGGCATTTGATGATGGGTTATGACCCGTCATAGCGTTCTTCCTTGTTTTTATTTAGTTTCCTAATTGATTTATTTCTCGGTTGAGACACAACGCTGGACGAATTACTAAATAATGTCTCGCGCTCTTGAAGCTTAGTCACTGGCGTTTCGCTCGCTATTCATGTTAACTTCTGACTAAGATGTTAAGCCAAGCGTTTCACATAATTCTTATTAGGGGAATTATTATTCGTTTTAAAGGAACGTGTATGCTTAACTCATAGAACGATTAAAACAAACACGAAAAAAGAGACAAAAAGAAAGTGCTTCGATGTTGACAAACATCAAAAAAGACAAGCAATTAATTCGCAAGCATGGGATGTTTTCTAAAAAGAAACGAATGAACATATGTTGACGAGAAATGCTATCTAGCGAGCAGATGGATCATTTCGCCAGTTTGCTTGCAAAAGAGCATTTCATGTACTGGGAGAAAATTATTTACACCTGCCGATGCAGGTTGGCAGACTTAAAACCGCTTTTAGTTGGAGCTCTCCCTGAAAATTAATTTGGTTTATTGCACCTGTGCAGTCGTACGTCCAACGTCCCTCGAATCCTTAATAATGATACCACTCTTGCGAAGAAGAAAACACATTCCGTTGACTTCGGTTAAAATCCTTTTTTTAGTTTTTAAAAAAACTTAAAAAATCGCTTAAAGTTAGCCAGCCACACTTAAAATTTGAAGACAACCGGTTGAGTATTGAGCTACTTTAGAGGCGCCGTCTACACGAGAAATATAGTTTTGGGGAAAAGCCCTTAAGTGGTGGTTGGTTTTTGCAGTGTAGTGTTGTTACCATGTATGTGTCGAAGGTATTGAGTAACGTAATACTCACATTACATAAAAAAGAAAATTAGAAAAGGAAACGCTTCTCAACGATTGTACGCGTAGTGTTTTCATAAGAAAGAATGTATTGTTCGTCTTGTAACGAATTTTAGAAGTCCTCTACTCAAGAGTGGAACCTTTTAATTGCAATTTTTGGCAATAAGTCAAGTGAAGCTTTTCTTGAGCATAGCTTCAACTCATGGCGATTTCTTTCCCCACATCTTCCGACTAGTATATATAAGCGATCTGATCAATTCAGTGAACTAAATAAAACTACACTAAAGCCCTGTCCTTCGCTTTTTCGACATTCGAAGCTTAATGGCAAAAAATTGTTTACAGATTTACTATTCAAAATATTGTCCTTCGCTAGACACTGCTTCTGGTATCTTTTAGGAATAATATGAATGCCGTGTGACAGGAAGAACTGGTGTTTTTTGATTCTATCCAGAAGAGGCCCCATATTTGGTTATCGTCGTAAGAATGAAAGCACCCATGCATGTGTGAACAAGGAATAGGTAACTCCTTGAAACACGTGATAATGGAAAGGAGTCCAGAACGTTTTCAAGTCAAATCGGGGATTCTAACAAATTTCACATTAGAGTACGTATTTAGCGAAGATCATAATGAAATGAAATAAAATTTCTGATATACTGCGATATTAATGCCAAGATTTTGATGTCTTCCGAAGAAAAGGCGGATATCACTCTGTACGGATATACTATTAAGCAACTGTTGTTCATTTTAGCTTAATACATAAGCAACTTTAACTAAAAGTTCCTTGATGCAGTCCCTTTTGAAACTGGACAACTGGAACATTTTGCCATCAATTCACTTCATTATCATCATTGTCGTCATTAATTCATTTCATTAATTGATGGAGTCATAAAAATATTTGTATCGTCCCACATAGTACAGCTTGGGCCACAATAGAACAAAGAAAATATATTTCGACTGCGACTACAACGCAAAGCAAATGTGATCTTAAAATATAGAAGCGGTCTCAAGCGGAAACTTCGTTTGACCAGCAATACACGCTTTAGGCAGCAGCCATCAGTCCTGTTTGCATTCTTTATTAGACTTAAAAGCTTTCTTAACGTAATACGGATCACGTAAGTGTAAAACATCTTATTCTAAACCTATAGTAGACCATGTAACACACATCTACTTACAATCACTTCTCATTCGCCCCATAATGAAATGCCATCCGTCTAACTAAATCAAAAGTTATCGCAAAACACGATACGTAAAGGAACGTATAAAATACGTATAATATATACAAAAATGTAATCTTCACAATAATAGAATAATAGGAAGCAAATTTTCTTGAAAGAAAATGTTTTAAAACTTAAGTTTTTGCTAATCGTAAACGAACCCATCGACTGATTTTGTATATGTTTGAACTTCACCTGATGAAAGCGAAGAGAAAGAGTTGTTGTGTTGTTGAAGGAAAGGCTTTACATTACGATTGTGATAGGGAAGAGTGGATTGACAGGCGTCGCTAAATTGATTTTGTTATGCATGCTAATCAAAAATATGCACAATTTACAGCAAGAATGCAAACGTATTCCACTGCCTCATAAATCTTTTTGCATTTAATCAAGCATGAGAGTTATGTGTGCCTTGAGGTGGTGCTCAACGCGCAACACAAAAAACCGATGCATTAGAATTGTAAAAAGCTTCATTAAAATGTAGATTAAACTGTAAGTGCTTTGTTAGACCCCACACCACTTGCGGGACCAGGGCATATTAAACTTGTGCGAAAGTACGCAACACCCAGAACGACTTGGAATAGAGTCACCTTTTATTTCACCGATCGAATCAGAATCACTTTTTGCATTGACATACCCTGTCTGTTCAAACTATAGGTCACAATCTTTGAGATATTTCGATGAAATTCTTTGTAGGCCAAAGACGAACGTATTGAAAATGGTTTGCTCGATCACTTCTCATATGAAACCTTGCTTTAAAAACTCTTTACGTGAATAACTTTAGAGAAAGCGATGTAGGGTATTTAATAATGCGCCATATCCCACCATAGTGTTTTTACTTGTTTCTGGTATTACCCCTAAACGCCTGCAACGCCCCTGCAAACGCCCCTGCAAGCTAACGATGTAGCGATGTAGGGTATTTGATAATGCGCCTTGTCCCACCACAGTGTTTTTACTTGTTTCTGGCTTTATACCAATACGCTGCAAGTTAAATTTATTTGCTTACATTATGGGCGTCTTTCTTGAGGAATTGTATCCATTGTTTTGCTGAAATTCCAAAGGATCGTTCTACAACTGTGTATCCTTGCGATGAAGTCTTTGTCTGTGTGCTGCTGAACATATCAATCGTAATTTCCAAGTAGGAACTGTATTGCAGTTTCCAAAATGAATTTTTGTAATCCCGGATGTTGCAACAACAGGCCCTAGACGGACGTAGAGCTCTAGAAGGGCTCACACAATTTTCTTGGTCCAAAATATATTGGAATCTCTTAGCTATCAAGAAAATAAAATAAAAATTCTTTTGGAAGTCTTCATAGCATGTGGTAATCAATTAAGAGTACAATGCCAAGCTATAGGTTTCCACATGAATTCTTGCGTTCATGGGCGTTTAAATTATACGCAACAGACGAACCGACGAACGGCTTTGAATCGATTCATAATCTCTCCTTTAGCCAAAATATATTAGGATTTTTTATGCGTATTTCTCGGCTTTATAAATCTCTAAAAGAGGGCGTCATATCACTTTACTTGGGCAGTGGTTATAGAAAAGATTTGTCATTTTTAAGAAGTCCTTAGGGTACCTGCTCGGTGACCAAGACTATATATATGAAGCCCTACCCTTCTATCTTAATTTTCGCATCCATATACGTTTTCAGCACTTTATGACGGAGGGACAAACCGAGCTAAATCGATCCAAAATCTCATCTTAATCATATAAACATGCGCACAAATCTTGCACTTACTTTGCTCTTACCTTGATAATGGATACGATAAGAGAAATGTTTGAAATTTCATGAAGGTCATTACTGCTGCTTACTGAATTTAGAAAAATGGAAGAAATTGGAAAATTAAGTGTAGGTTGAGTTGTCTGTGCTTTTATGTGTTAGGGTGCTGAGATCATGCGGTCTTCTTCGAAATGCTCTTTAATTAGATCAATGGTCCGTCTCGCTATCCTTTTTTTTATACATGTTCAGACATATATGTGTAGAAAATGAAAAATTTATACTTTGCGGAAATTGAATTATAACGACAATAAGCGCCGAGAGCAGTGCTCCATATACTTCATAGTCATAGATTACTTTGCCTATCAATCATTTTTGCATACATTCAAGAATAGTACGGAAGTTTGTTTAACGTACACTTGTGCCGACCGTTGTGTTGCTTTGCTTTGCTTAAGAAAAGTTCAATTTGACAGTGACCCATTAAATGTTGTCCTGTTTACTGCTTGTGTTAAGCAACAGGTAGAATGACTTCAGAAACTTGATTGGAAGTAGGTCAACCAAATCTTCAAATAATCAAAGACGTTTGTATGAATGCGTGTGTCAGTTGGAGAGGCCGTTCAACTGGTTAATCGAAAACAACAAAAAAATTAATAAATAAATAAACCAAAAAGATTCGAAGAAAAACAGCAAAAGCAACAACAACAACAATAAGATACATATGTAACACGTGTTTTGCATACAAAAAAAAAGAAAAAATATATATAAAAAAAAAATAGAATTTTTTCATTTAATTTAAAAAAACTAAAAGAGAAAAAACAAAAAGAAAAGTAGTTTACTATGCGAGTGTGTCAGTTACTGGTTTTATAGTCATTGTTACTTTTTCGATTATATTAAGCCTTCGCATCAAATATTTGAACCAAAATCGAAAGACTCTCATACCAATGCTTACATTCACACTTAACTATGAATGATTTGCGTTTCATGAGCTAATAAAAGATGCGAATTAATTACGATACTTACGAGAATTCGTTATCCAATTAAGAATTTTTATATAGAACTCAGTTAGATGCCACAGCTTGTGCAGTGCATTTGTCTTATTTTTTAAGTTTCTTTCTCCATTCCATTCGCGTTTAATTGGTGAAAATTTAACGGTTTAAGGAAAATATTTAAAAAATAATTAAATGAAGATTTTCACACAGTCTCATTGAATGCAGAGAGAGATATTAGTGATGTGAGTGGAGCAAGAAAATCAAAATCAGAGTTAGGGAAAAATTTCGAAAAAAAATATGTTTCGATATCTAGTTTTGAGTCTATTACCAACAACAAAAGCTAACAATTTTTTGTGAATTTTCCCAATAAGCTGCGTTTCTGCGCTAGCAAAAGCCAATAAGAAATTAACCCAAGCAACTTATGCCTGAGAAGACTAAGTAACGAAACAGTTATACGCTCCGTCACGTTAAAGCACGAAGGAAACCGGTACAGCCTCCTTCCTTTCTCCAAATTTTTTTGCCAAGTGCCCCATGATAGGATTTCGTAGCGAAAATTAGCTTTCGAAGAAAAAGCATAAAACTTTTCAAGCCAGCTAACGTCACACCTGAAAGCTGTTTATCCACTACTTTTATGTTCGACCTACCTATAGACTACCACTTTTGCGATATATTGACGAGCATTATAGCGCCAACATTTCTTGACGCAAGGATGAACCCTTGTCGTGTAAGTGCGATTTGTAAAAAATGAAATTTGTGTTCAATATTAAACACAAATTTGAAAGGCTGGCAGGTGATCTGCCATATCTTTTTCGCTTTTGTACAGCATGTTCGAAAAGTACGAACATTTCTTTCTTTCACAATAAATGTTATTTCGAGGGCCTTCGATAACCTCGTTTTCCATTTTCCATCTGCGTCTGTCGTAATTAGAAAAAATTGTTAAACACAAACAAATTTTTTAAATGTCTTGACAAAAATCGCTAAATAATAGTAAGTGACGTGGCACGATGTGTATAATGTATTGTCTTGGACGGAACAATTTTTTGAACCGCTTTTCTCACAGCCGTGCCAGCGAAAAATCAGCTTTTATATGACAACAAACTGTGATTTTTAATATTTTGTATTAAAAATTCGTCCCTAATCATAATAAGTATGTCTGTGCAAAGCAAGAAGGTACAATTTTTGGTGCTTTGTCCCTTAGCCGTCGGCCTTGCCATACGATACTATTTTCACTTACTTTTACGTAGCATTATTTTGGCTCATATACAATTTAAAAGAAATTCCAAGCACTTTTCAAGACACGGGTTCAAAATCTAACTGCATTGGATTACTTTTATTGAAATCTTCGATGACATAACAATTTTAATCATTATTATAAGGTTTGCCTCTTTTTCTTCTTCTTGTTCTTATATTAATAATCAATACTTTAAATTATTCGTGATCGTGTGGCTCTCTCTCGTGTACTGCAATGGTTACAATGCGAGGCAATCGCACGAGAGACGGGAGTCCTCGACGCTTGGCGCGGCAGGCCTATAAATTGCGCTTTACTACGACCGCAGCTGTTCCGTAACAAAGTTTTATTAAATCAATCTTCATTCAAGCATTCAATCTTGAGAAAAAAAATTTTTTTATTCATTTAATAGATAGCTTGAATCATCTAAATTCTTCGTTAGCGGTGCAATGTTCGTCGATATATTGCAAAAATTGTGACGTGTAGACTGAACACGAGAAAGAAAGGCGGGCGGACGGACGGACGGACCGACAAGCGTAAATCGACGCAAAAAGTGATTCTGAATCTTCTAGGAGGTAAAGACATCCCCATAAACTTAACAAACCCTTCGTTAGCGGTGCGATGTTCGTCGATATATTGCAAAAATTGTGACCTGTAGACTGAACACGAGAGAAAGGCGGACGGGCGGACGGACGGATAGACAAGCGCAAATCGACGCAAAAAGTGATTCCATATGTATCTCAAGTCCTTCTAGGAGGTAAAGACATCCCCATAAACTTAACAAATCCTTCTATCACAAGTGGTGTAGGAGATAAAGAAGAAAAGTACTCATACCTAATAGGGAGAATATCTTTCGACGGCGACTTATAGCTTTCGATATCGGGCAAATTCCATACTGTGTTTACAACAGTCGATAAAGTAGGCCCTTCTCTTCTTGTATTTGATCGTAAAACTCCTATCGAGCACCACATTCACACTACGATCGACCTTACTCGACATTGACCACTACAAACCGGCCCTTGAGAGCGTGTGGTTGGTTAATTAAACTGTGCGTATAAAACATTTAAAGATAACTGAGAAACGGTAGAGCATTGATCTCGTTCCAATCGGTTACGCGCACGCAAAGGCAACAAATCACAATTTTAATTGTGTTCTTATTAGGCGTGGCTTTGCCTGACTTTTTTCCGCTTCCAAAGGAAAAAGTGTTGAGTCAATAGAAGGCATAGAAAAGGCTGAAGGTCGTTTCTCAACAACAGCCCAAGCAAAACGATTGAAGAACTCAATCTTGCCTTGGCTTGTAAATAACGTCATAATAAATAATTTATGGCTTTAAAAATTCTGAACTGCTTTTGCTTGGAATTAATTATATTGGTATTATATTTTAGTTTGTTGAGAATATAAAAATATTTCTCGAAATTTTGTTTAATAAAAATACGATCGAAAATTACTTTACGCCATAAAATTAAAAGTAAAAAGTGGGTCACAACTATGATGATAACGGAATATGTAAACCTTTACGAAATAGTAGATAGACTGAAATCGTGTCAGCTACTAAGCCATCGTCTAATTTGCTGTTATAAACCAAATAGTACACAATATGCGAAGAAGTGAAGGCAGACTAACGAAAAAAAATGATTTAATGAATTGAATGTAAAAGTATATCAATGCACTTAGGTACCAGTATTTGTCTAACTAGCTAAGTAATTATCTGAACACTTCTCATTTTCTTCGAAATAATATTTCATTTGATTGCCAACAATGAATCCAATTGATGAAAGGGCACAGCATGCACTGCTTTCTACCTTCAGCATCCTATGTATATGAAGACGTTTTAAGGAATTATTAGTATCTGCCATCAGGTCTAGTGGCTCGCATCTTAGAACAGGATAGAGTACGAAATATTCGTATTACAGCGACGACTGTGACTTTCTCACTTGTTGTTATCTAAACGTAATGCATAAGCATACCGTAAGAGAGTCGTGTCAACACATATGTCGCTTCATAAATAATGCAAGAAACGTTATCTTTACACAGGCACAGCCATAGGCAAATAAATAGCTCGCTGTGTAGCTCGTGAGGAAAAAAGACAAAGATTTGTTTACAGATTGTTTATAGAGAAAAAAATTGAAAAAATCAATATTTTACATAAAATGAAGGCACAAGATATTCTGATTAACAGAAAATCAATTAATTTCCATGAGTTCATCCAAGCTTTGCCAGAGCCTATACCTATGTTGTTTTTCTAAATTTTTCATTGTTGTAATTGGGAGGAAAGTAGAAATTTTTGCGAGAAAGGAATCGGAATTTTCTAAACCGGAAGCAAACCAAAGTGCTGTTTTTTAGTCATCGCCTCCCCCCACAGTAGTATGACTAGTAAGAGGGTTGTCAAGAACGATCTTTATTCTAAAAGAGCAGAGATTAGTTACCTTATTATTAGAATCTTCCCAGCAAGTTCGAATATCGAATATGTCTGCATAAGTGTTCGTTACAGTTTATTGTTGTGTACACCGAAATAGGCTCATCACACAAACTCCAGTTTCATTCCAGTTTATTTCAATGAATCGTCATGTGTAGAGGAATAAATTTTAATTACGATAGATTTGTGGCCATGGCTAAAAGGAGTGCTGCTGGGTCGGTAACGGCATAGCGCTTACCGATTAGGCTACAGTTGCTCTTTTCCCCCTTTTTCCCCACTTCCACCCCAGCCATCATTGTATTGTATTTAAGGAGAACACTCCCTGAGTAATTGGTCCTTAAAAAAAAAAAGAATATCAGAAGTGCTATGTCCAAAGGGTTTCAGGTTAATTACGGTTACGTAGCGTTTTGTTTTTGTTTCAATTACTGCAATATTTTAACATTTCACACCCTACGCCAATTGTGCTACAAGATTCTATCAAGTCTGTACGGATGTACGAGAGGACGACTTGAGATAGAAACATCTTTTACTACACTGATCTTCAGAAACACTTTCTTATTCTGTTTGTCTGTCCGTATGGTAATGTTGTGTTCAAGTTGCTGGTCGCAATATTCGAGATATTTGGGTAAAATTTGGTACAGTGCCGTGATTTTGCTCAACAACCAAAGCTTCTGAAGACGGTGCGCATCGGACCACTTCCCACATGAAGTCTTATTGTGAATAACTGCATAACAGTGGTCTAGGGCCTGTAACAGTAAGCCGCAGTCCACTATAGTGTTGCTATAGTGGATAAGTTGAACTATATTTTAAAATCAAAGCAAATTTTTTCATAAATTTCGTAATAAATTTTCATATTTAATTCTAAGAGGGAAATATAGGCTATTTATATGTCCTTGGCTGTATATAAGCAGATGTGTATAAGTTATAGATGTTTGCACATATCTTTATATGAATGTAAACTTTCCCAACACACTAAGATGTTTACATAGATTTGAAAAAAAATTTGTATATGTAGAGCAATGCCCGCATTAATTGATATGTGAATTACGTACGTATTTTTTTTTTTAATTAAGAAAGACGACAAACAGCCGACACCAACTTACCGGTAAAATTTATCAAGAGGAGCAGCAATAGTGTAATCGTTAAATATTCCATTGTTATGCTACGCCAGCACCATAAAATGTGTTGTTCTCGTTTTCGTTGAAGGAATTTTGACGTTTGAAAATTTAGTTTCAAAAATTTTGAGTTTTTTCCCGCTTTTCGTCTCATTTTTTGCAAATTCGTTCACGTAGTAATTGTTTAACCAGATTTTCACAAACAAGTATCATAAGAGTATTTGAATTTTGAATTGTTTCAATTCGATTCGTGTTGAAAATGTCGAAAAAATGTGAATTGCACTGCGATTTTATTCATTATAAGATGCATCGCGTATTGGATTCTGAAATACAAAAAGAAAAATTTAGTATTTTGCGTGATTTGTAAGTCGTTATGTTAAGACTTTCAATTTTATTTGGTTGGAGTTTTTTGTTTTTTGTTTTTTTCATTTTCATTTTCTTTTATTTTCGTTTCCTCCGGCAATGTAAAGAAAAAGTTAAAGTTAGAAAGAAAAAATTTGTTGCGTTAGCCTGCGGGTATAACTAAACATATTTCTCTTTTTAATTCTCATTAAAAAATCTTATTGTTTACGCTTACACAAGTTTCACTGTTAATGCCAGGCAGAGGAAAATGTAAAAATTGCTTTGAATCTAAGCCAACTGAATCCATGCGCCGTGGATCATAAGCGATGCCTACGCAAACGTATTATACGTCTGACAAGACTTACAAACAGTAAGTGCAATGACAAATATCGCCTCTTCAGGAGCCCATCCTAAGGTTTTCCCGTTACTGCTGGAGGATATGAATTAAATACAAATTTAATTCGCAAACAAAATTCTCGATTCAAGGTGTTATCGGACATTTTCTAATTTTCTAATCGTTAAACCTTAAGCAAACTAGTGGAAGAGGTGAACCCACTTGCAGCCTGCAATTAATCCTCTCTGCGTAGTTCTACGCTTTTATCTTTACTAAATGGTAGACTGCCTTCACTCTGGTTCGTTTAGATGCTAAGTCACATTTTACTAGGCAAAGAAAAAAGTTCGTGGCGTTTTTTTATCAACCCCCAATTTTTTACTCTTCGATTTCCAATGAACTTCGTTAAACTCAATATCCGCAATCGATGCACGCCCATCTAAATTTTAAATAATCTTCTTAAACATTTGTTCTAAGCTTTAGTTCAATGTCTACTGTAGAATTGCAAGTTATAACATCGATTATTGTGAGTGTGTACGTGGGCGAATCAAGTCCGTTTTTAAGAACGGAGAACGCGTACATATGTCCGGACTCAGCTTTCCGCCCCAATTTTTGCAATCGTGAACATGGGCGGTCAGAAGGACAAATTAAAGGCTTAAGGATGAATTTGGTTCTTATTCACACACACATCAATACTTGCTGAGGTTTCTGATACGAACTTCTGTGCTTTAAAAATGGAGGAAAAGTCCAATAATGTTCATCCATTAGGGGTAAATATTAGAAGCGTGTATTAAGTTTGTTCGGATATACGCTATCATTTAAGATTGTCTGTCCGTCCGGTTGATGTCTACCTATGTATTTTTGTATTTTAGTTACTGATCGCAATTTTAAAAATGCCGATTGTGTGAGCTTCTCTGTCTGTCTGTCCGCCTTGTTTTCTTGTCTTAAACCTGCAGGTCACCACTTTTGAGAGAGTTTGATTAAATCTGTTAAGCCGACATGTTTTGACCCAAGGATGAATGCAATTGCAAATGGTGCGGATCGAACCACGTTTTCGATCACTTCCCATATAACAGCTTATTTTGAAAAGTCGTCATACCGATAACTATGTTAATCGAAGCTGTGTAGGGTTTCAACGACGGGCAGTATCGTGCTATAGTGTTTTCACACAATTTTTTTTAAATCCCAGATATTTCGCCAAACGTATAATTAACTGTAATAAAAAAGCGACAAAAAATCAAATTATTGTACGATTGTGATACATTTAACGACTCCGTAATTTATTAATTAATAAAAGCTGTGATAAACGCCAAGGCTATTAAAGTTAAATTTTAATTTGCCTTCATTTGCCTTTATTGCAAAAAAAAACAAAACAATAAAAACAATTAACCTTTTGTTTTCTAAAGCGCCTTCAGCAATTCGGGGTTCATGGAACCCTGAAAGTATCGTTCATATGTAACAGCAATTATTCTCTAATACAATCGACCAATTACTTAATAGCCAGAAAATTGACAGAAAGCATTGTTAAGCACAAAAATAAAGGAAAAAAAAGCGTAAATGTTTGAAAGAAAGGTCTTATTTAATACTAAATTGCAAACAAAATTAAATCAACACACACAAACACCTATGCACATCCATATAAACACACTTATAAAGATACATATATATAAAGCATTTTATATCTGTGCACATGATGCAGTAACGAAGGAGAGAAACCCGAAAAAAAAAAAAAAAAAAATAAGAGCAAAAATCACTTAAACCATCCAGCCTGTGCATGCTGCAGATACTGGCTTATTATTCGAAGCCAACCAGCCACGATCGTTGAAATGGAAACAAAAAAGCAACAAAAAAAAAAAACAGGGTATCGAATATCAGTCCACTGAAGAAATGAAAGTGAAATCATTAGGAATGAGAAAAAAAAAAAAAGAAGTGACGTCGAAAATATCTGCAGTAACAGCAAAACAATGAAAAAAAACTACATAAATAAATAAAGAAAAGAAATGACCATCAAAATCTGTGAATAGCCCTTCTTCTGTTTAAATAATTTGAGCAAAATTTACTCAGCGACTTATACACATGCGCACATGTAATATGCGAAGAGACGCTGCTGAAAATTCGTTCGTTCAATACGCAAAGCATTTGCGATTCATCACTACAAACCGGTCGAAAAGTTTTTGGGTAAAAACAAACCTCTTGATCGCGCTCTTATCACAAAAACTGACTTACTCTGCAACCATACGAATATATCCTATCTATCTATATATATATATATATATATATATATATATATATATGTATATATGGATGTATATAAATGAAATAGAAAGTTGGCGAAGCGTTTTTTTTTTTTACGTAAATTTTAAAACAACTGTCAGTGAATGTGTATGTGTGTGTGTTTGTGTGTTTGTGTGGATGCGTGTAGTAGTATGTTCCATTGGCTGAGTTTGAAATAAAAGCAAAAAAAACTAAAAAAATAAAAATAAAAATTGCTGGTAAATTAAGTTAACGAAATCTTTGTCACACAACTTATGAATTTGAAACGTTTTGCGTCTTATCGCTAGCATTGCTTGAGTACGAGCTCAGTCGCGACATTTTTTGTGTAGCTTCTCAAAATGCCTTTTGTTTGCGGTCTACAATCTTCAATTGACTTGTCATTTTTTTTTTACGCGTATTTCTTTTCTTTATGTATCTTTAAAAAAATATTTATAACACAAAACTATTACGCACACGCACGCAAACACACACACACACACACACACACAAGAGCCTATTTGAAACTGGCTTTGTGATGAAAACGAGTTTCGCTTTAGCTCTAACTAGCTAGCCTTGCGTCCCTTTGCCTTCGCAAAGGATTAGTTTCAGTTTGTTTATACACGCCAGTGCACACACAAACGCATCGAAATTAAAAAAGAATAACAAAAAAAAAAAAACATCGACAAATTTTAACCTTTAGTTCGGAATGAATCATTTTGTTTTGTCGAAAACTAAATTTAGTTATGATTACGTGGGTACAATGGGTACAAGTTGAACACACAAACAAAAGAAACTTTCGGTTTTTACGGCAATTACGTAACGTTTAATATGTTGAGGTGTTTTTTTCTTTTGACTTAAAATTTTGTAATATTTTTTTTGTTTTTCTTTTTGTATTTTACGCTTGTATGTGTGGGTTAGTAAAAATTTTGTTCACATACACGTTACGCATACACGTTAACGGTATTTTAGTGCGTTCTGCTCGATCATTCGAAGAAAAGACTTAAGCAACGAACTGTATAACCTTTCGGCGTTTATGTAACTTTTGCGATTTATGGTTTAGGTAGACATGACTTCATCCAGCATACGAATATTTTATGACTTTCTTTTCAATTTTATTTAAATTTATTTTTTTTCTTTTTTTTTCTTGAATTTTTATCGTTTTTAAGCCTTTGTTGCTGTCATTCTGCTCTGTTTCGTAAAACGAAAAAGGTAAAGACATTATAGACGAGCAAGACCCACTACACCACTTCACTTAATATAATTCACTTATTTTTGTGATAAAATATCAAAAATTGTACTTTGTTTGCTATTGAATGACACTGATCCTGATACTTTTCGCAAAAGTTCTTGTTTGAGAGCCCTTCCGAAACTGAAGCTGTAGTGATGAATGTTTTGCCAAAGATCTTCCATCTTTCTTCCTTTTTATGGCCGTCACCAAAGAGTGGTGTCAGAACGTTTGTAACGTCCAGAAGCAAGCTTCTGGGGAAAACCCACAAGATATGTGTATTCACTATCAGCATCAAATTCTGAATCGATTTAAGCAGAGTCCGTCTTTCCCTTCGCCCGTCTGTGTAAACATTCTCCTGGCCGCAAGAATGTAACAAACGAGTTTGAAAGTGATCTAAACAGATTAAAAGACATGCCCGCACAGAAAAATGTACATTCTACAAAAATCCGCCACGCCCAATATTATAGCATATGCAAATTTGTATTGTCCCTTTGTTCTCAATCTCCTATAGGCTAACGGTGATTAGGCTGCCCAAGAGACGACTGAAATATCAAAAAAGACAATATGAGATTAATTTTTTACATGGCATGTGTCCATCCATCCATACAGGAAAATCTGTTCGCGATACATTGAGAGCACTCAGCTGTGAAATTCTAGCTCGTGGGGCTTATCCATCAAAATCTGCTCGTTCCGATTACCATTTGTTTGCATCGATGCAGAACGCGCTCACTGAACAGCGTTGCCCTTCTTACGAAAATATACGAAAATGGTTCGATAACAGTTTTACCTCAAAAGAACAACAGTTATTTTTTGGCGTAACGTCGATAAATTGCCGGATAGAGTGAAAAAGAAGTACAGCTAACCATAGACAATACTTTGAATAAAATGTATTTTGTTTCTGCAGAAGGATTTCAACTTGATAACGAGAAGCCCCTTAGGCAGATTTTTTAGTAGATCTCGTTGAACTTTGTACACTTGAACATTACAGTTTGTGGCAAAGGAAAAAGGGAGAGGTTTCTAGTGGATAAATGAACTTCTCATTAAAGCGACTGTAATCGAAACCCACGTCTACCGATGCACTCGGTTACTATAAAAGCAAAAATGTTATACTCTACACCACTTGCGGTGCAGGGTGTATGAATTCATCTTTTACTATACCGATCGTCTGCAGGTCCGTCCGTCTAATGTCTGTCCATGTATTGTTGTATTTAGCCTACACGTCACCACTTTTCAAATATTTTAATGAACTTTAGTACACTGGTGTGATTTAACCCAAGGCCGAACACTATTGAAAATGGTTTAGATCGACCCACTTTTCCGACCAATCCCCATATAAGGCTTTAGTTTAAAAACGCCTAGTTTAAAAAGTTTAATATTTTTAACATTTTTCGACGAAATTCGCTGAGTAATAATGCTTCGACTATTGAGCTCAATGTCATGCAGCCGTTCCTACGAAAATTGAATTTTTTTTTATAATAAAAAGGTACAGTTTTCAATATTTCATCGTGAAAATTGGTTCATTATAATAAAGTGACGAAGAAATCGAAATCGAAATTGGAAAACATGGACTTATTTTGTCAATATCAGCGCTTATAAGGATTTTCAGGACATGTAAACCTTTATATGCTGAAAAGGCCTAATCATTAATATTTTATTGCGAAAATGCGGCTAATTTGACAGAAATTAAGTGAAGCAAATTTGAGTTGCAAGGATCTATTTCTTAGACACCACTCCATACAAGATTTCTCATAGTAGGCCCTTCAGAAAGGGTTTAATATTTAATATTTTATGGTTGAAAATTGGTCCATAGAAGCAATTTAGCAAAAGAAATTAACGTTAGGGAATTTGGATCACGTAGGCCTATTTTTCAGACCCTACCATATATAGGTATTATCGTAAAACGCACGCCATTATACGAAGAGAACGTCTAATTTCTAGTTTCTTATGCCGGAAACTGAAAAATAATAAAAATTTCAGAGAATAAATTAAGTTTGCGAGCTTTGGATCACGCCTTGTGATATTTTGGAGGGTCTCACCCAACTTGAGGGCTTTCACAAAAAGGTATGCGAGTGCATGAACTTGATGCGTCATTTTTAGTGTATTATCACCGAAACCAGTGAGTAACTGTACTAGGCAAAGTGATACATAATGGTCGGCCTTGCCCCACTATAATATTATTACTTACTTTTCCTTGCAATTTGGGCGAAGATATCAAGAAAAAAAAATTGACTTAAGAAATCATTGATTTTGAGCTAAGGCCGAGCTTGACAAGAATTGTGTCAAGGGTTCATGACATTCTAACCATTAGTTTACTTTTATTTTTGTTTTGTAAAACAATGAAAAAATCTGATCATCCTAAGGCCTTATTGAGTGATGTGTTAAAAGACATCTATTTTGTGCTTGCAAGGTCTGTTGTACACAACATTCTGCCACCAGCCTGATTATAATAATTTAACGTTGATCGTACCAGCATTAAACCTTTAAGCTTAACTGTGGTGAAACCGATGTAAAACCAAATAAATGTTTTTTTTTACTTTTTCGTAAGACTTCTTCTTTTTTTTTTTGTTTTCATTGCAAAAATTTCCTTTCTTTTTCATGTAAAGTCGAAATTCTACCAAAAACGAAAAAAAAGGTTTCCTCGTACATGCGTACCGCAGAAAAATTTTCTCATTTCTTTTCAACCTGTTACATGAAAAGTATTTAGGCAACTTTCTCAAAATATTTAAAAACCAAATTTTTCGTGTGTTTTTTTTCTTTTCTTTTTCGTATGCTCGTACTTGTACGTATGGTGCACGAAAAACGAAAAAAAAATACTTGAATTTTAAGATAACATACCTCGGTGAACAGCATCACACTGACGAAGAAGATGAATAAAACAAGAAAATGCGTCGTGTTAATCCGCCTGTGAAGCATGCCAAACTTCAAGTGGAACTATCCACCAAGTGTGCTCGCCTGCGTATGTGTGTATGTGTGATTATAATTCGCTTTAATTCATGATCAGTTTCATTTATTGTTTCAATATTTTTTCTTTTTTTGTATTTCTTCTTCTTTCACCGAATTACTTCGTTACATATTTAAAAGCAGAAAATATTTTTTTTTCCTCAACAATTTGTTTTGTAAATTATTTGTTAGCAAACAATTGTCTGTTCATGGACAGATGATAATCTGCTCTTCGATTAAAAAAATGAATAATTAATAATTTTATTGATTTGATATTTTTCATGCCATTGCTGGTTACTACTTTAACTCGTTGCTTGTTCCTATTAAAAAAATTGAATGTTTTTACACTTCGTGTTACGTTTTTTTTTTTTTTTTGCTCGTTTGTATCTAATTTACGTTAGTTTACCTGCGTAACGATATCTCAACAAAACGCTAATGCTTTCTCACATTATGATCGCAGACATTGAATGGACCGCGAGCTTTGACGATTTATGTGTTTTTCTTAACGACAAAATAACAAGATTGAGACTTAAAGCAAATCTGATCAGTGGAGTGAAGTAAGCGTAGTGAAGTAGTAAACTTTCCGCTCGAAATTTGACTCACGTACATGTAAACTGTAACTGATATTTGATTAGAATAAAGAAATATTTTGCATACTGTAGGGATCAAAGTCATCCGTTTGTGTTGGTCCGACATTTAGGTTTAGGTTTTGTATACCTATTTAAGTAGAGCAGTGTAAAATGTAAGCAATCCCATAAAAAGGAAGCGTTGTTGGCGTAGAGCTTACCTTTGTATGCGATTACTCAGCCGATTAGCAAATTCAGTTAACATGAGAAGGATTTAGGCACTCAGATAATTAAACCTTGAAACTCATGCACATGAGTTATCCCAACAAGCCGCAAGTTATCGACTTCGATACAGAGAAAACAACAAAATCGCGTTACAATGTTGACCAATTAACGAATATGTACAGCATGATCCGTCCATCCGTCCTTCCGTCCTATTTCCTCGTAGAATTCCATCATACGTATTTGCCACAGTAGTGTGTTTTGGAAAATGTTTGTTTCGGTTTCTCAAGCCATTTCATTACATGAGTCTATGGGTGCAGCGCTAAAGAGGTCGACATAGTTAACTGATTTAGTTTTGGATATTCGTAAGTTTTGATCTAAGTATTGCCGAAAACAAACCTACAGCTTAAGGGACTAACAATCTGCACCTAAGCTTTGCACAAAAAGATGAAAAGTTATTAAAACCGTCTCACCGCCATATACGATTAAGATTACATAACGCGGGGTCTTTTATAGCAAAACAGTTAACTTAAAATATAAAGGCTGAGCAAATGTAACTTTCGCTGAATTTAGACGTTAAAAGTTAAACAAATTTTGATATTAGCACCAAAACTATTTCACGACATTCAGTTTGACTTTAATTGATACTTAAAAAAATTTCACTATAAAATATCTTTACGTTACCCATAAACTAAATTTGAAACATGAAGAAGTGAAAACACTATGATACCATTGAACACCCTGCACCACTTCGCTTAATAGAGTTAATAACATAACGGTTTTTTGAAATAAGTCTTCATATGAGTGGTGATCATAAAAGTGGTCCGATCCACTCGTCGGTGTACCAAATTTTATCAACGTACCTCAAAAGTTACGAGCTGTAAAAGACAGGACGGACAGACAGACGCACGGAGTGTGTGGAGAATATGCTGTAGCGTTATGTGCTGTGTGGTCCTTAGACGACCCCTACAAATGTTTGCACCAAGTCTCGACAGCCAATGTTGGCTATGAGTAGTGGTAACGATTCTGTCTTTTTCCATTTTCAAGCTTGATCTGTACCCATGAACTTAGCATATCAATAACCAATGAAGGTCAAACCAATGGACAGAATTAGATTGTTTCGTAACCTTACAAACACAATAACAAATAGTGTAAATCCTCATACCCTGTTCATGAAAATGCTATCAACTTCTGAAGCTATTAGGTAGTTGACTGCAGGTCTTCACTAAAATTATCTACCTGTTAACAAATGACATCGTTTATATTGCAAAAAGGATCGAATTGGCAGACGACTTTTGAATCGAGTCATTTCCCTGACAGCCACTTTTGGTAAGCAGAGCTGGTGCTGTGGGATGAACCAAACGTAATGTTACGGTGGCCAAATTAACAACAAGCAATTGTTGAAGCTTGTCCGATGTCGACCTGGGAAGACCAGGTAATTTTTCGAGCTTTCGGATCGAAGAATAACATCGAAGATTGATGTTATACAAGACTATCTGTCCCTTTCCAACAAGCCGAAGGACGCATCAAAGACCTTTAACAACTTTCTTCCATCACTTTGCCACTGTTCGCTTACCCTTTCATCCATCCAACCGTAGATCATCTCTCGTCAGTCGTAAGAGATGAACGGCATAAATAAATCGTACCGTGGACACGTTCTAAGCTGATCGAGACAAAGCAAGTTTGAAATTAAGTGCCTATGACCAGCCGTTAATCTACAATTCCACAGTAGACATTGAGCGTATATTTTACATATACCTTCCTAGGTAGTAGTAGGCACAGATCAAAGTTTCTATGTACGAATAAAGTTTGAGGGCAAACTGAGTTAAATGTAAGCCCCTGGTGGAGAGAACGTCTCTGTAACAAATATTTCTTTGTTTTTTTGTCACTTCTTTTGCTTTTCCTCAATGTTTCATTATTGCGTTTCGTGATTGCGTTTGAACTGAAATGTTAGGAGAAAAGCAATAATTTGGCAAAGATTGCCCACCAGAGGAGCAAAAACGATGAAATATGAGCGTCATTGCGTAAATTCCACAACAAATTTGTCGCATAATGAATAATTATTTACTCAATTTATCTTCAAGTTTGTATGCGTGCGTGTGTGTGTGTGTGTGTGTGTATGTATGCATCTGTATGCTTGTGAAAACAGAAAACTTTTAGGGATATTTTCGCATACGCGCATATGGACACACTTTTGTATACGCATTTGAAATATTTCGCTTGAAGTTCGCTTTGCGCTCGGCGCGTGTATTAGTGATAAGATTTATGTACGTAGCGTAGCAAGTAGAAATCTCAGCCATACAAAGAATGGAAAAATGCAATCAAATAAATGATTCATACTGAATGGGAATTTCACTTTTATCATTGATTATCTATTTTCATCGATTGTGTTCAGCATTCAATGCAGTGTTCGTTAGTGATGGTTTTATTTTTCTTCCAATTTTTCTTCTTTTAATTTTCCTTTTTATTCTCTTTTCTCTTTAGACGATTAGCCTTGACATGTACATTACTTGGATGAAATGCCGGATATATGCTTATCTGTATACATATATATATAGTATTGAAGATGTATTTTAATAACAAACGTCATCGTCACAAATACATACACTTGTACATACATACATACATACATCCATCAAAATGAAAAGAGAAAAGTTTTATTTTTATTTATTTATTTACTTTTTTTATTGATATAGAAAAGAAAAAAAAAAAACTTTAGATGAGAAAGGTGTTTGCATTTTGTTTAGCGATTGTACTGCTGATAGACATGACTTTACAAATTAGTTAATGCGGTAGACCACAATCTGAAGAGGCAACAACTGAACAAGTGCATGTAAAGACGAAGATGTAAGAAGAACAAAAGATTCTGAAGCTAAAATGTGACACATATCAACACATTTGTTTTTTTCCCCAATCAAGATGTTGTTGTAGGACAGGACTGCAGCTTTAAAAAGAAAATAATTTTCTTCAATATTGACTTAATAAACGCTGTGAATCTTCTAGGATATCCGGAAAAAAATTCTTTATCTAAAAAATATCTCTTCTTTGAAATTTCAGGTCTTTTCGAAAGCTCTTCAAAAGACCCTCCGCTTGCAAACGAATCCCTACTCGGAGGTTACAGCTTTACCTGGCCTATGCGTTGATTTCCGATATCTCTACACTACGACTACACTAAGAGATGTCTTTAGCCTCACTTTGAAAAGTTAAGAATACCTGTAAGACGGGGTAGAGCCTGCAAAATGGATATATTGAAATGAGTATTGAACATGCAGTAGTCATGCAAAGCCTCCATTAAGCACCCTATACTGTTTGCCCTAATATTCATCATGCAATTTCGAAAATTGTACGTTATGATCATTTACGTAAAAATCATACTTTCCTTGAGAATCCTTCTACGGGAAGAAGTCCCAAAAATAGACCAAAGTTAGAAAATTGTCTAAACTTAAAGCACAAAAAATTGTTATGTCACGTTGTAGATTAATTTTTATCACAGAGCAATAAAAACAAAGAGTTTATTGCCATATAAAGGCTTGCGCTTTGTCCAGACATCGGTGTGGTAGGAAGTTCACGATGTTGTCCCCATCCACTCTCGCAGACCTCGCAAACCAGGAAGAAGAAACAATACCGCAACACCTGTTCATAGATAGATTAGAGAATTCGAGAGGTAGAATAGATTCGCTATATCCGTTCCTATTACACTTTATTTCCATCGAAGCTGAACACAATTGTGAATAGTTTCTAATTTGGTGAACGTTTGTGAGCCGATCCATCTTTTTAAATGAGAGAGTGTTTAAGAATCTTGAAGAGAGCCGAACATGACTGCGTGAAGTTTTGTTCTTGTTGTCTACAATTTCCATACGCCTGGGCATTAGATAGAAAAGTCAAAGAAACTTAATTGATTTCAGTGTTTTTGACAGCAAACCTTCCTATCGCGATTTATTTTTTTTCAAGGCGGAATCTTTAATATTTATCTCTACCCTTACGGCAAAAAAAAGGGATAATAGAATTTGCTCTATAAACGGAAAATTTTATTAAATTGAAAAAGAATTGTTGGCAAAAAGCGTCCTTAGCAGTGGAATTCAGACATTCAGTGAATTATTTAAGAAAAGAGAAAAAGTCTTTAATTATTCTCCCAAATCAATTTCGTCGACTTGAAAGCACTCTTCGTCCGACCAATGCTGCTTTTCAATCCTCCAAAGCTGTTTTCAATTCTCGAAATTGTGAAAGAAGTTTTTATTTGGGACGGCTTTGAATACCATTAACATGGACGATAAAGCTGAATAGGGCACTTGTGCGGGGCCAGCTAATCATGATTTACTACAGTTTGCTGCACTAATACACGATGCGATTGCGACAAAAAATGGAAGTGTTATACCAAAAGCCATGTCAGCATAAGTTTATAGTATGGAGGAATTCGTCCCAATATTCCACTCCCCTCGCTGTTATCAGAAGACATTACTCTTTCCGATTAGGATGGCTTCCAATGCAGGACTTATTGCTTGTTCGCACATACTTATGACAACGCCGGACTATTTTGTAGATAGACTTAAAAGGCAAAAGAACTCTATCACGGTCTATCACGGGTGTAGGAATGCGAGAAAGCCGTGATAGTACCTCGCCTTAAACAGCAGAGCTGTTCACAAAGCAATTTTACGATCGAAAGATTTTCCTTTAGATAATAAGAAAAGTACGTCCTTTAGCGCTAGTTGCAAACTCTCTACTCGCTACAGCAAGTTGGTAATCGCCAGACATCGTGTTTTCTCGATTAACTTTACTCGCACACACACACGCACCCACAGTCGTTCTTTCCGTCCTGCATTTATTTTATTTGTAAGAAGAAGTGAACGGAATAGGAACCGCATGAACAGTTTTTTTACGCTAAAGCCTCCAAATGGGGATGCAATACATATATATATATATATATATATATATATATATATATATATATACGAAGGAGACTCTTTCTTTGCTTAATGTGTAGAAAATGATATTCTAGACCTCAATGTAGTTCGCCTTATGTTATGTATTATGAAGTTTTATGATGATATGCTTAGCAAAACATAAGAATTGCATGCATTAGAAGTAATTTTTCAAATAATATGCTGCACTGCTTTCGAACAAGCAACAAGCAACAACCAACAACCAACAACCTCATTTTTCCGCAATACACTCACAGCTCTCTTTAGGTATATTAATTCCGTCGTTCCGTTTGTTTGCTAGCCGAAAGTCATAGTCAAGCGTATAAGTAAGAGCTAAGACGCTTGAGCTTGAGTGCTCCGTACAAGCTTTAGATAAATTGCTCGTGTGCGGGTTTTCTGCGTTTTAAAGAAGAATTTTAACTGATCTTAGGCAAGGAAATAATTCGTTTGAATGATATCAACTTTTGTGTGTATGCACACATATATAAGCAATTCTGTTTGTATTTTTTTTCGTGTTTTTAATTATTTTAATTAATTTCCTACAATGAAAATAATGCTTGAATGCAGTCAAGTGGTGCCTGATTTTTTTTTTTTTTTGTTTCATAAATTTTCTCTATCTTCTTGTAAAGCTTTATTCGGTATAGTTGAAGACATCACAGACACTGGCACTTTGTGCTCGCTTGGCGTGTGTTTGCATTCATTTCATGTCATACACACATACGTATACACATACGCATACTTATGAATTTTTTATTTTTATTTATTTATTTTTTTTATTTTCGCATAGCGAAGACAACAAGACAAAAAAAAGAAAGTTTTGAGAAATACACGCACACACCGATAAACAAACTCAAATATGGTGATTAAGAATAACTAAAGAGCGTAGTCTCTGTGCAAATGCACATATGCGCGCGCACACTTACTTGCGTTATGGCAGCACAAGGCCAATACACTGACTTGAGCTTGTTATTCTTTTTTTTTTTTTGTTTCTTTTTATTTACTTTTCATAGATAAGATATACATCTACGTTTTTAACTCATGGGTAAGAGCGTTGATTTCAACACAAAATCGCGATCGTATTGACTCTGTCGAAATGTTCGAGCCATTCATACTAGATGATGGCCACTAATACACTTGTAACGCGCTTTAGCGATGTTCGTTTTCTGTAGACATTCTCTGCACTTTTCTTACGTTTACTAGAAAATTACCGGCTTTTTTTTTTTTTCTTGATCACTACCACTTGTACATAAACGTTGCTTTTTTTCTCTTTACGCAAAAGTCTTACCACCGAGCCTTGTTACCACCGTTGAAGATGTTGTTGACTGAAGCACGTTTCACAGTAAACTGTTTGCCTTTTCAATTCTCACTTAACTTGGCAGTCCAAAGCGACTGACGATGATTATGACGACAATGATGATGATGATAATGATAATGATGATGATGATCGACTTGGTGGTAAAAAAATTTCGCTGTAAGAAAGTGTGGTGAAATAACTTTACTTTGTATACACATTGACACTAAATATGAAATAAAATAAAAAAAAACATGCTAAAGCAAAGCATATAAAATAGCTTTCAATTTTAACATAAGCTTTTTTGGATTATTTGCATATGTTTTACGTACGTATTGTGATTATTAATAAGAGATTGCATAAATGCCTTTATAAAAACAAAAGACTTAAGACGCAAACTCTTTATGTATGTAAATTACCTTAAAATGCATTTAATTGGTTACCAGAAAAAAAACTCCCCGCATATGCGCATAAGAAATAA
>KK502600.1:479462-490726 GCA_000688735.1 Glossina austeni
CTGTTCTTCTCAACAAAAATTCGTGACTTTTTGCCCACTTTTCAGACATTTTCCACATTTATTTTGCGAAGCTCCATTCTTAACGTGTAAAAATAGGAAAATGCGACCATGCCCGCACAAAGTTACAAGCGGTTAAATTATCCTTCTTCCAATTTTTTGAGACTTTATGCTTACTTGTCATGAGGCGAAGAAGGCAGAATCTTTGAAATTATTTTGTACATTCCTCAAATGAAGATATACTATCTGCCTAAAAATGGGTTAATTCTAAAGTGAATATGATACGCACCACGATCTGATGGATTAATTTTTTCTTAACAATACCAGCGATATGGGTATCAAATAAGAGAACTTGGAGAATGGAATGCGAAAAGCATAAGACAAAAATCTTAAAGCATTACCATCTAAGGCTACTACTGCCTTTGTTGAAAACTCTACCGCATCTCAGATTTGAACCCACGATCGCTGAATTGTTAGTTGAGATTCCACGCCTACTCGACCACTCATGCGGATGAATTGTATTTTAGAATTAGAATTGACCTTAGAATTAAAATTATTTTAATAATTGGAGCTAGAATTAGATTTAAAATTAGAGTGAGAACTAGCTTTAGGAGTAGAAATAGAACAAAACTTACAATTAGCGCCGAACTTGGAATCAGAATTAGAAATAAAATCAAAAATCAAATTAGATTTGGATTTAGGATTACAATTGTCTCTACGATTGCAACTAGAATCAGATGAAAAAGTAAAGTGGGAATTAGCATTGGCCTTGATATTGAAAATATAACTAAAACTAAACTTAACGTGAGAATTAAAACCAGAGTTGGAATTAGAGGTAGAAATAACTTTAGAAATAGAATCTAATTTACGCGTCAAATTTGAATTAAATTTACTGTCAGAACTGAATTTGGAATTGAAATTGGTATTTGGATTCGAATTTAGGTTAAGATTAGTTTTAATTAGCATATTTACTGAGCTCCTTCTCCAATCTTAAAAATTATTTTTATAAAATATAAAATGACAATAAGTGAGGATATATTTTAACCCCTTATGCTCCGCACAATATTCATTAATTTTTTTTGAATCCCTTTTTCTCTTTTGAAGGCTTCGCCAAAATCTCTCCAGTTCTCAATAAAAATCTCTAACAACTTCATGTACATCGAGTGAATGTAAAAGATAAAATATATATATGTTAACTATACTTATTGTTTTTTCAGGCGTAAAACAATAAGCACTGTTCTCGTTATTCTAATCAAAATACTATTTTTATTATCCATATTACAAAGACAGTTTTTCCAGTAGTTACTACGCTTTTAATACACAACATTATTACTAGACAATACTATGTTCACCTTTAACATTTAGTTACATTATTTAATCTTTAGTATCTTCATGCATTCGCATGTGCAATAAACTAAAAAGTAATGCACATAATAAATTACAAAAAAATCTAGAAAAAAAGCTTAAAATTACTTTAATGTAGCTTCAGGTAACTGTTTCAGCTTCCAATGAATATATTTTCTAGAGGGGGCGTGGTTTTAGAGCCGGCTTACCAGCCATATATCGTTATACATACATATATATAATCGACAATCTCGGTCCTTTCATCCAAAAGAAAAAAAAAAAAAAACAATATCTTTGATTATATCGATCGAAAATGATTCTGAATGAATTCAGAATCTAAATCAATCTAACCTTATCTGTTCATATACTTTGGTGTTCATCCTACAAAGTGCAATTTTGAGATATTTTGATGGAATTTAATACACTGACCTGCTTTCACCCAACTCGTTATACAAAACCTTGCTTCGAAAAAATTGTCATATGGAAAAAAATTACCAAATTATCCGGACGAAAATTACTGAATAATGTTATTAATAAATTGGTATGAAAAATTTGTTTCGACCGGTCCATTTTTTGACCCCCTCGCATATAAAAATTCCTACGAAAAATAAATAAATAAATAAATTGGTATGAAAAATTTGTTTCGACCGGTCCATTTTTTGACCCCCTCGCATATAAAAATTCCTACGAAAACTGCATCTCTATATGCTAATAGGTAAAGCCACTATAGTCGGCCACCGCTGACCATTACATACCCTGCACAACTTCGTCTAGCACAATCATACACTTTTTTTTTGGTAATAACACACCACAAGGTGCAAGTTATTTACATGCAAATCCATAATTTTCATGAAAGCCCACATGTTGGAACGTTAGAGTTTCTCTCCATACAAGAGTTTGGGTTTCGTGATCGCCTATATAGATTAGGATCCAAGAAAAATAGGCATACGTGATCCAAATTCATCATAATTTTCATTATAAAATATTAAAAATTAACCCTTTTTGGGCCTATCTTAAGCCCTTCTGCGTGCTACATGCGTCCGCATTTCTCGTTTTTTTTTATGAAAACTGGAAAATAATAACATTTTTTAGAAGTAGCTTAACGTCGCTATGTTTTGGGCATCCTCTAATGTGCGGGCTTTCATGAAGAGTGCATGAAAATAATGCGTAATTTTTGACGAATTACCGCCAAAACGAGTAAACAAACGCTAGGCGAAGTAACGTAGGGTATCTAGCGGTCAATTTATAATACCCTACTATATATTCTTACATGTTTGGAATGAAAAACAGACAGAGAGGGAAACCAGGGCTAGGTAGATTACCGTCATCAGATGCAGCAATTCTTCGTTTCAACGTCATCGATCACCCATTTGGAAGCCTCAACCACTTGAAGGTAAATGAAAAATCGAGTTTTCTTGCTGTCAAGTTGTACGACCCTGATGCCCGCAAGCAGTTTTTCGAGAAATTTTCCGCAGTCAAGAAAATGAATATGAAATCTTGGAAATGACTATTTAGACTTCCTTTTAACTCTTTCCAGAAGGAAGACTTAAATCCTTTTCTTTAAAAACAAAAAACAATGTACAATTTTAGTTTTCCCGTAAAAAAAAGGAAAACGAAAAAAAATAAAATCTCTCGAATCAATTGAATACAAAAATTGAAGAAGAGACTGACTTTTTGAATGAGTGAATGAAACTCATATAGCCGTAACCAATATCTTAATTATGCAGAGTTCGCGATAAGTTTCTTACTTGTTTCATGGCTAATTTCTATTACATATACATATGCATTTATGGGAATATATCAACAAATTATACCTTTTGAAAGTAAAAAAAAATTTTGTAAAACAAACGTTTGTTGATTGAAAAGTCAAGGGTATATAATTTTCATTTCATTAGCCTTTTAACATTTTATTTGCTTTCAACTGTCGGACAACAGTCAATCAATTACTTTGCCTTGCAACAGATCAATGACCATTTGATACGATAACCAACACTATGTTCATATACTTGATTGGATACTTCGATTACCACGACTATTGAATTTCTACACGTATTCATTATATTATCATAGAATGATAAGTAATTTCTATGGTTACGTTATATTATAAATACTATATTATATGATTTGAAGAGGAATATAACCAAACAAGCAAGAATTTTACACTTTAAACGAATCTTGAATACCTGCAGACAAAGTTGTTATTCCACATCAATCGGAATCATCTCCATGGGCCGAAACCTCAAAACTTTCGAAATTAAAGAAAGGCATAAATCTGCTATGGAAGGAATAGATAAACTTGATTATGATCAACAAGTACAAGGAGTGTGGAACCATTCAAAGATCTTTATAATTAAAAGAATGCCTAATGCCTGACGCCTGACGCCTAACGCGGGCAAAAGGAATGAATGATTTAGCATACCCCCACCGCCGTATAAAAATTCTACGGTCTACTAATTCAAACGAAGCTATTGTAGATTTTCTAGTGCCTATCAATGTACGTAGAGGTATATATTTTTGTTGTAGTATCTTAATAAGACAGACCTCTCTTTTGTCCGCTTATGTGGTGCTAACCAATTTGCGAATAGTTTTTTTTTACATGGAGGAGGCTATGCCTATGTATGTGTGTCCGCACATGTGTGCGCCTGTGCATGAACGAACATGCATATGCTGTCATATATTACATACAAAAATGGTTTAGTTGTTTTTCAAATCGAAACCATGACCAATGAAGTTCCTTTACTAGCGATCTACGATTGCTGGAGCTTTAAAATTTTGCTTCATCACTTTTCTTCTCTTTGAATATAGCACTTCGTAATTCAAAAAGCATCAATAAGATATTGGTCATGTCATGCTCCGTCCCACAACAAACGGCTTGACACAGAGGATAAACAGCGTGCTTTTGCTGAGTTTGCTTCCCTCGTAAGAGATTTTTTTTTTAATTTATTTCTAATTAATGACTCCTGATTGCGGACAATTGGCAACTTCTACTTTGGGAGAAATAGTCTCAAGACAGCCAAGCCATTTTCTTTATTTTAACGAGATAATTGAATTAATTTATTCATCATTTATAACTGAAAAGATGTCGAACGACAAACACAAAATATCTTCAACTGCAATCAAAATACCAATAATAATGCATATATGAAAAAATGGAAAACAATAAAATTGTAAACGATTGTTTTCTTAATGATTAATATTTCGGCAATTCAGAATAACGTGGCGGTGTAGACCACAATACACTGGAATTGCGTTTCAAATAACGATCATCGATAGTTGGGAATATCGTCTTCAAGTCAGCCGTTAATGGTTGCACTGAGAAGAAACTATCAATAACATCAAGGGGAACATGTTGTTGCATTAGAATGTATGGTCCACGTTCATGACCTAAAAATTTATAAGCGTAATGAGATTCGATACGATTTCATAATGCATTTGTAGTAAGTTACTTCGACTCCAAGTAGGCGGCGGTGGACGTTTATAGGATGTTTTGCCCTCTTCATCGGTCGAATCGTCTTCGTGTAACATTTCAAATCTATATTTTGTCTGTAATTTCGGAGGCGGCGGCAGGATACGTTGTTTGGACATCTGCTGTTCTTGTTGCAGTTTCAATAACATTTCACGTTCCTGTGCTGCAGCTTTGGCTCTGATTGCTTTCAATTTATTAGCCTCTGCACTGGCGGCTAGTGCTTCATCCTGAAGGCGCAATTTTCGATTAATTTCATCCATTTCACGTTTTTTTCGTTCCTGCTCTAATTGTTTTTTAAGAAGTTTCTCCTCACGTTCCTGCGCTAATTTCGCAAAACGTTCAGCTCGTTCGCGTTCTTTTGCCTCACGTTGCTGTGCAGCCAATAAATGTTTATGTTCGCGCTGTTTCTTGCGCTCTTCGCTTTGACTTGAGGCTCTATGAACATCATCGCTGCTATTCTCGCGATGTAAATTTTTCGATGAACCTGTAATCACGCCACTCTTTAAACTAGAAGCAGTTGCGGCTTTGTGCAGAGGCATCGTGGCCTTGGACGCGCTGCTAGGCAATTTTTTGATTGCCCCTGAAGCGGGCGTAAGATTGCTGGTTTGCGTAGGTGTAAGAAAACGTCCAAGAGCAGGATTACCCAGTTTACCAATAGTGGGAGTGATCGAACTGCCATTACCACCAGCCTGTGTAAATCGATGTTTGCATTTTATAGAATCAAAGCAAAATTAGTGCAAACCTACCGTGGGAGTTGAATTCTCTTTCTTCAGGCGAGTAACACGTTTCGATGTTGGCGCTTTAGCGGCTACAGCTGCATTTTCAAAAGCTTCCACACGCATCTTTACTGGACTGTTCACTAAAGGACTACAAAATAAGCGTAAATAATCATTAAATGATAAAATTGCTATAATATTTAAAAAGCGAGAATTAATACTCACTTGAAAAGAGCTGGTGGCATTTTATATGATTTAGCTGAAGTCGGTATACTTTTAAGGTAATTAGTTGTAGGCTTTATTTTCGATTGTGGTAGTGGTTGCGCAGCTGGCTGGCCGGATGATTCGTCTTCGGTAATAAGACTATTATCGCGTGGTATTGAAGCATCCTTTGCCGTTTCAAATGATCTTTGATCGACTGCATCTTCTTCTGGTTTATTTTTATTCTGGGATGTAACAGCGAAAGTAAGATTTCCCTCTGCTTCAGCCTGAACAGTCTTTTGTAAAGTTACTGTAGCGTTTAGATTAGAATCGACGACAAATGTGTCACGGGTAAACCCTGCTTGAAAAGTAGCATCACGTGCTGGCGATGCAACAGTAATTGTGGCGTTGCATTGATCGCCTCGCTGCCGGTCCACATTAAATGTTTCATTAACATTGCTTATCGTTTCGGCAGCAGAGCCAGTTTTGGGAACTTCTTCCGCAGAAACTGGAGGAGATTGAACCGCATCCTCATAAATTGATGTTTGCACTTTCGCATCGGGTTCGGGAATTCCGTTAGACGCTGCATCAGCGAAATCGTCTTCCGCATGATGATTTCGATTAGAACCACCTTTACGTGTACGTGAGGCAACAGGTGACGGATTTTGAAAATCACTAAAACGCTCAACTTTAATGGGTTTATGTGGGACTGCGTTTTTCTTCTTTCGATCTTTTTTACCGGCTGCAGCCGTATTGGTTGTCGTAGTTTTCGCGGTGGCCGCGGGATTTTGACTGCCGGATGCCTCTTCTGAACAGGAGGTGTCTGCCTTTGTCTTTATCTAGCAATTAAAAAGGGGAAAATTGCACGATTTGCTTAAGTCTACTGTTACCTATTACATAATCAATATCTACCCTTATTGGCAGTGGTACCAATGGTGGACCTTTGAATGTTGCTTGAGAACTGGCCCCATTCTCAACTTTCTCCTCATTTGGTAAGCTGACCTTTTCACGTTTAACTCTAATACGCAATTGGCGGGCATTGCCTTGAGCTTGCTCGAAAGAACCATCTAAATAAACAATAATTAAATAATATTGGATCCAATAACCAACTTTAACAAACATTACCGGATGTTTGCTGTTTTTGTGTGGTATTGGTACGTTCTTTTTCGACACTTGTTCGAGCCTGATCCTCATCGTCCGAATCACTGTTAATTTCCAACGTGGATGTCTTCTTGGCTGGCAAAACAATTACAGATTCATCTGCCTTGGTATCTGCCTTAGTAGACGACGTCTTCATTTGAGATAGACGTTGCTCTTCTTCCAACTTAACTTTAACATTGACAATGGCTGGTTGTCTCAATTTACCTCGTAATTCAGGTTCTTTGAGATTTTTCTCTGACCTCAATTTTGCGGCTCGTTGCGGTCGACCAGAAGAATTAAGGGCGACTTCTACAGACGAATCACCGTTTTCTACTATCGCTGGTGGAAGTGGTGGCGGCATTAATTCTTTGTCGTTAGAATTGCTGACTATTGAAGAGACTGTGTTTGATTCGACAGCTACGACAATTGGAGTACATCCGCGAGGAGCTGGCACTGGTAATACTTGATCATTCTTCTCTCCTCGTTCGATCTCACTTGCCGATGACAGCAATGTTTCATTCGACTTTTTATTCGGCTTAGCGCTAGAGTCTTCATGATCTAAAAATAATATATTTATTCAGTTTACTTAAAATACGAATTACAAATCAGAACCTGATATTGATTTCGGTTTTACTTTAAATTACATTTTAAATAAAATAAAAGGTCTACGTTGTGGTGTCAAACTTTCTAGGTTTCTTCTAAAAGAAGAAGTAACCCTTACATTGGCAGTTGAATTTCTACTTCATAGTGCGAAAGTTTCTAGATTTTCTCTAATGGAAGAAGTGAACCTTACCGCAATACAACTTTTCTCGACGATAGATTTTTAGCGGCGAATATAATAATTGCCTTGATCGAGACCAGACTTCAAAGATAACCCACCGTAATCGTTGGCACTTTAGCACAAGACTCGAAACATTACAAGATTTCAATAGGTTAACTCGATAGGCTTCGTAAGGCGTCGGAAGCTTCTTTAAAAACGTTGAACAAAAGAAAAGAATTATTTTCGGCTCAAATTAATCTTTCGATATGGCGAATGCCGATTTTTATCCTTTAATGAAAGGTTTTTTTTTTGCTTTAAACAGCCGTCCGTTGAAAAACACGACAAAACAGTCACCTACGTACACAAGATTATGTGATTAAAAGTTATTCTGTGGTATGAAGTTCCACTTCCACGGGCAGACTGTGCAATGTCTAGAATTTACATAAATTACACCACGGAACAGTTTGGCTTATTTTTTACATTTTTACTCATTGTAGGCGAATATGCTCGTTAAGTTTTATCTGATAATGTGGAAACAAATTTAGGATTGAACCATGAAAATCAAAGCTATTCTCTAATGCCAGATATTTATCAAAGTTCTTGATGAGAAAGGAATTGAACACACATGTTGTTTCGCGTAATCCTCGCTCACTGAGCGCGGTACGTACGTGCAAAGAAAATAAATGCACTTACCCTCTGCTTTTTCCTCGTCTAAAGAAGATAGACGCTTGCAACGCTTCTTAGTTTGATAGGGCGACGGCGATGGTAAACCATTTTCCTTATTTGCGGGCTCAACTTTTCTAACAGAGTCCCCATATAAAATTTTACGCAAATTTTCAAGCCACTCCTGTAAGTTGAGGAGATAAAATAATCGTCTTTTTATAATTTTTTACTAAATGTCTACCGCATTACTTAACGAAATTTGTTAAGCCGCGAAAATTTAAGATAATTAACAACAAATATGTGAAAATACCAAAATGGCGACGCTTAAGTTTACCTTTTTCTTTTTTTCCAATTCCTTGGGATAATATTCTGCTTTTTCAGAAAGTTTCACCAAATCATCCATAGTATACGCCCAAAAAAAATTAATTTTCCTTTAAAACTTGGTTGAATGTACTTGTATTTCTCTGCCTGCTTTGTTTGTTCCCGTCCTTGCTTTATGTTCGTCACAAAAATTTAATTCATATCAACCGCCATATTACTAAATGGATTGTGGATTCTCTTTCTCGATTATATTCATTTCGCACTCTTTAACATGGTTGCAAGAAATAGTATTTAACATATGGATCGATTGTCCGCATGACAATTTAAATTTTGTGTTAACAAATTGTAAGTATATTAAATACATAGCAAATGTTTCTTCAAATATAAAAATAAATAAAATATATATACATACATACACACACAAATTTATACAAATAGGAATGTCCCTTATATCGCTTTTAGACACCCAATAATTTCTTCTGTTTGTACAGAAAAAAGAAAGAAAGAAAGTAAGATGACAGAATATGCAATGCTTCGTCCATCTTTAGGTAACTTCACTCAGGACTGCACGTACTTTTCAAATGTTCTAAAATATGCTTACAAATTTCATATAACTAAGGGGCCTAGCACAATGAAGCTTCGCTTATATTCCCAAGGACGTATTTAAATTATAAATTTTTCAGAAAATTGCAAATAGACTTAATTTATAAATGAAACAAAGCAAAGTTAGTTAGTTAAATGTTTTGATTTGACAAATATACATAAAATTGGACATAAATTGACTTTATTGCTTCTTTTTCATTCCTTATAAAATAACATAGGGCATCAAAAAAAATTTTAAATCGCATAACATACCAAAGCTTAAAATAAGCATTAATTAAACAACTAATTTCTAAATTTAACATAAATTATTTTTATTCTTTCTTATGTCTTCTTTATTTTATTTGTGTGTATACATGCAAATGGTACTTGCAATATAATGTACCAATTCCCACAACGTATCGTAAGAAGTTGGACGAATCGAAATCCCACCTTGAAAAGGGGCTAACACATCACTCTGTTGAAGCACTAGTTCATTAACTATTAGGTATTAAAAATGAAAATCGACCTTCTACTTATATTATTATTAGCACTTCTAGTGGCTCTAAACGCGCATGAAAACACAGTGAGTTTACGAAATATTTAAAATCTTTGTGAAAACTGCAATGCGAAATTGGTTCTAAATTTTGAAAAACTTTAAAAATAATCTAATAAAAAAAGGACCAATAAAGCGTGATTGCATTTTAAGTAATTTTGAATTAATATACATTTTTTTTTATTTTATATAATTTGAAAATTTAGTTTTGCTCTTTTGTACAAGAAAGCGTTCAAGTGATTCTTTTGCGTTGTTTAACGGCATCAGCAAAGCTCTTGTTAATACTGAAAGTCGTCTAAAAAATGGGTTTCAAAAGCTAAAATTATAATAATAGGAAGATTACTGTTTTGTGTTTAAAAGAAATATGAAAATTATATGTAGATTTCTTAGGAATTCCTGCTTTCTCGGTCATCTAAACAAGTTAAAATAAATAATTTTTTTTTTTTGTTCTTCACATCTTCCTTCTTTTAAGCTCGTTTTTCCTAATCCTTTTTCGCTTGTGAATTTTTCGACTACGATTGGAACGGATCAAGAGCGGTATAATTTAAATGGTAAAAAAAATATTTTTAAGCAATCTAATGTAACCATTAATTGAAAATTTACGAAGGACTATAGATGCAACCGCTGAAAACATCGCCAATATTGACAATCGGATCCAAAATGTTGCTTAAACATCCTAGGTGGATCAACTGCTGCAGTAGACGCGCAGTTCTATTGGAGAATGAGAGGCTGCACGCTGAAAGCCGACGTGCGTGACAAATCTCTATCAAGACCTTACAGATCACGTGGTCAGAGATATAGGTTAGGAGAGCAGAAAATGGACCAGTAGATGCTATAGAAATCAAGCAGCGAAAATGGAGCTCAGCAGACCGAACCTACAGGGTTGGCTGAGCAAATATTGCATACCAAACGAAAGAACTAAACGAAGCCTAAATGGAACTAATTCGCAGAGCCATAGTCAGTAGCAGTGAAGTAGAAAATTTAATATAGCTATATTTATATGAATTATATATAATTAATAGTTTAAAGGAGTTTTTAATAGGAAATCAAGCGTAGGCATGTACAAAATGTGTCATCTTCTGCTTCTACTTCGTCCCCATTAATAACAAGTGAGAAAATTATACCCAACTATTGATGAATCTTATATAGCCATGACCTTTATTTTAGGAAACTAAACCGAAAGTGCGTCTTAAGCCCAAGTATTTCCTCCTCTTGCACAGTGTGCTTGTTTCAATTGCGTTGTTAACAAACTGCCCTAATTCAGGTGTCGTAGTCTCGGTTTGTATTAAGTTTAAATTATTGCCCATAGATAATCCTTCTGGCTGATTTCTGACGTTTAATTTGGGTTTAATGACAACAAGTGATTTTTACGAGTCATCAAAACATTCCACTTTTTCTCATCTTCTGGCAATTTGCTACAGCTGGGGTACAGCTGGGATGGCACTGAAGCTAAAAAATAGAAATATGATATGGAAAAAATAGGAATATAATATAGAAATATCTATATTATAGAAACAACTT
>KK502601.1:0-27500 GCA_000688735.1 Glossina austeni
AACCTTTTGACAAAATGAATATAACCCTCATCCTTCGATAATGGCTAAGAAAAAAAAGCGACATCATGGAAAGAACAACTTTATGGATTTTTTAAAGGTTTGTAACGCATAAAGAGTGAACCTCGGTTAGTATAAATAGCGGGATCGATTTAGCGGCGACTGTCCGTCTGTCCATGTCATTATTACGACGACGGCAAATGGCTGCCTACATGAATAAAGTCGAATTTACTACTTTTTCCATCATTTCAACAGTACGCGATATATTCAACATATATCAGCATATATAAAATCAAAACTGCCAGCGGATTGTAATTTAAATGAAAAAACTTTTATATAATTACCTATTAACTACGCGCTCTCTTTAGATGAACTGGGAAAATGTTTACACAAAGCTTTAGATCAGCAGCCACCCCAGTTCTTTACTTTTAATAGATTTCAGTCTTCGGTCAATATATCCCCTGGTTTTTTCTCCATATTTTTAACACGGCTTTAGATGGCCTTTATAAGCATTTGAGAATCAGTTCTGCTAAGTGTTCTAAATTATGGTTTCTTGCTTATTGTGAGCTTTCTTGGGACGTGTGAGGCTCGTTTTCAAACCTGAACTATGGTCTACAACTAAGCATTTGTTTTAAGCACCAGACCAACATTCGCTAAGGGCTGTCAGTTATGGTTTATTGCTTATTGCAGGCTTCCCTGTGTTAGGTCTCGTCCTCAAACTTGAATTGTAGCCTGCAGTTAAGAATATACTTTTCGATCGAAAGCAAACTGACAAACGACTCTATCTCGCGACTCTATTTCACATGTTTACTCTAAAGGCATATCTCTGGGCATTACAAGCGAAATGAGAAATTATTTATACCTCCAGCTTTAGGTAGGTGATGCAAAAAAAAACTTCTATATTCTTATAATTAATATTGTTTCAATATTATTGTAAAGCAGCAGCATTCGGACATGCACGCACATCACCTTAACGCATCACATACTCATACAATGGCTACGGAATAGGATTTTTGTAGTTCATATATGAAGCCCATTTAACCGCTAACATGGGACAAAGCAGAAAAACGCAAAACACAAAAAAGAAAAAGGAGAAGTAAATGTCATCACAAGATCCACTTTTAAAAGACTATTAAATTATATGTACGTATTTATGCTTGTAAATGGTTTTGCTCCCCTTCTCTGGCTTCTTCATGGAAACTTTATGACTTGTGCGCGGATATTTGCTATTTTTGCTTCTCCGATATGGTTTTTTTCAAACAAAAAGAAAAAAAAACGAAGAATAAAGTCAACCACTTCTCCAACCACTTCGCCAACAATGTTAACGCTTTGCTTGATGTCGTTTCAAGTTCTCTGTGTGTGCATATGTATGTATATGGTATGTTTTGTTCGGTTTCCTTTTTTAGTGTTTTGTCAAGTTGATAGAATTTACCATAAAATCACTTTATTTTTATTATAACTACTTTCATGTTGCACAAAGCTGTCTTTACATCAACCTCAACCGCATATATATGTATGCATGCATGTATGTATGTACATAACAAATGTACACATAAGTCGTTCCATATTAGTACATTTGACTGTGTGTCTTATCTTTTTTGGTTTTGTGTTGTTTGCAGTAGTTCCCCTGATAATCGCCTTACAAATGAATTAGAAATTGTTGGAATTTTTAACGATTTCAAAAACCCATACTTTTGTGCAAACTAATAAAAGTTTAACTTAATCAAGCATAGATGAGGAATCGTTTTCTTTATGGGAATATAGAGCGAATATCTGAAATTATCTTCATTAAGTAAAGAATGTTATGCGGTTTAATTTCCGTTTATCTTGCTAACTGTGAAAGAATGCAGATTGCCAAGGCTTTATAAAAAATTCTAAGCTGCATTTTACTACACATACTCACTCAATAAACTATATTTAATAATAATAATAATGGAACGCAATTTTAATATCGTTTTACACAAATGTGACAACGCAGCTTATAGAAATTAGGTCATTGCGTATTTTTAGCGGATTAAACAAATTATCGCATATGCCTCCGTGGCGCAATCGGCTAGCGCGTTCGGCTGTTAACCGAAAGGTTGGTGGTTCGAGCCCACCCGGGGGCGCTTGAATCTTTAAGCCTTCCTTTTGTTTTTTTTTTTTTTTTTCCTCTTTTATCATCACTTTGCGGCGATCTAATTGACATCGTTACACCCTACGCTGCTTGTGCTACAGGGTATATTAAGTTAGTGCAGGCCTACTTAACATGCACAAGGGCTTAAGATAGACCCACCTTTAAGTATATCGATCGATTCAGAATCACACGCTGAATTGATTTAAGCCTGTCTGTCCATCGATCCATGTATAATTCTGTTCAAACTACAGGTCGCAATGTTTAAGATATTTTGATGAAATTCAGTACAGTGACGTATTTTGACCCAAGGACGAACTGTATTGAAAATGGTTCCGATCGGTCCACTTTTTCGACGACTCACCATAGAACGCTTTATTCTGAAAAGTCATTATATGGAAAAAGATTCATTTCAATTTTTAAAATTTGTTGGCAAAAGTGGCTAAGTAGTAGTATTTCGACATTCCAAATTTGTATGAAACCTTTGGACTGGCTGGGGCAATTTTTGAACCCTCTCTTTCATAACGAGCACTGAAGTTGATACGACAAAAAGAAATAATTTTCAATGCTTAATGATTTTACATCATGAATGTAATGTGATGTGAATTCATACATGAATTACATCGTAATAGTACAAAATTGGAAACATCTCGGATTAATTTTTAAGTCCTACCTTAATAAGGATTTTTACGAAAATTGATCTTTTATAGAGTAGAAAAGCCTAAGTTTTAATACCTGGTAATGAAAATTTACCCATAATATTTATTTCATACAAAAATAAGGAATTGTGTGGTTTAGGGTATTTAATGGACAACCTTTCCTGACTATATTGTTCTTGCTCTTATTTTACTTCTTTTAAGAACCCAAGGCTTGCTGTTTACATTTCTTCAAATTATATTTTAATTCATTTAAAAATCCAGCCATGACATAATATGAGGCAAAGTACATTTATTCCTCAGCATATATGAAACCATCATCGTCATTATCATCATAAGGGGTATAAAGTAGTTGATCCATAAAAATTCCACAGATTCATTCCATGTTGAGCGTACGAATTCAATGTTTATGGCCATTGAATAAAAAATGTCAACTGTAGTACCTTTGTCCTTACAGTTCTAACATCCAACGACAAGGGTCATCCATAGAGAAAAAGAAAATGGGAGAGGGAAATAAACAGACAGACAGAGAGAGAGAGAGAGAGAGAGAGAGAGAGAGACAGAGATTACCAAAGCTATCCATCGAACCATATGTCAGTTCCTCTGTTACGTATTTTGAAACGCTTATCAGTCTAAAAATGAAGACAGAAAACAGAACTGCAACTGATGGTCACGAACTGAGTTGGAAATCGAGCATGAGCCCAGAGTTGATCAAAAATCTTAACTTATTGCTTATTAGCGAAATTGATTTGAATCTCAGTTAAAATACTAATGAGAACACAATGCTAAACAAGAGGCTAAAATAAAATCTTTCTGAGCTAAATTCATGAAAGCAGATCATCATCCTTGGATGTACCATAGCAAAGTACACGCAGGTGGTTCCTCTTTGAGTAATTTAATAAACAGTATATTTGACTCGACAATTTTGTTAGTAAAGAAATAAATTTCAACGTTCATAATCAAAAACTTGGAAACTTTATTTTAGAAAAACTTAACCAATTTATGTTTAGATGACTGTAAACTTTTCAACCCACGTAAGATCCTTTAGAAAAATCGCAATGTTTTTGCCGTTTTATCGTAGACAACTAATTATAAATTGGAGTATAACCGGGAGAATGGAAGCAAAAAAATCATCTTTTGAAACCCATCTTAATCAGAAGTAATGACAACAGGAGGGGTTAAAATCGCAAACATTTCCTGTGTAGGTTGTGTTGCATGAAACTGAATTTCTTCGTACTAAAAATCGCGATATCATGACTTTGGCCGATCACGGCTAGTCTTTGTTGCAGAAGCATCATATTCCAGATAGTCAGTCAACTTTAGAGGTTTCATTTGATTGAAACAAGCCATGCCCAGTTGACCTACTTTTCATGATGGTTATGTGAGTTTGGGATATCGTGATGCGTCCATTGTTTATCACTTCTAATGTTAGCAGTATCGGCCTTCGAAATAAGCAGCAAAAGTGAAATTTTCCGCATAAAACTAAGTTTGCTCACAGCTCCCACCAGCTTTGGTGTGATAGTTAAGAACATTACTTTCAAATGACGAAAAATCAAAATTGTATTCACTATACGCCAGTGCTATTTATACCTTCTCTTAGAAAGAGAGAAGAGAGTGGCTCTGCTGAACACATCACGTCACCAACACATAGCCTACATTTCAGGCCGAGAAAGTTGGTCACCATTGCATCAAAGATGTAACACCACTTTCGAAATCCATGCGCTCAATCTCAATGCTCCCGGACTCTTTAAATATCATCAAATCAATTTTCCGTAATAGGGTCCTCCTGACTATGTCGTGCCTGAACTAACTTTTAATCTTTAAAGCTTCTTATGGTCCGCTAATCACACGTAACATGTCGATCACTATCGATTGGTGGATTTTTACAAGTTTGCCTTAGTTTGGGGATCCACTCTTAGCTCACATCTATACGCTTGGATGTCCTTATGTCTTTTATGCCTTTGTTTTTCCTCTCCTACCCTCTATCGCTTGTGTGTGTATATTTAATTTGTGCGCAACATCTAAAAGGGTTTAAGATAGACCCACTTAATCGTTTGACTCAGAGACGGTTTTGAAAAAACACTGTCTAAGGATCCCAGACAGCGCTGCTTGGTATTCAAACGGTTAATATCGCCTTAGAAACATTTTCAGAAACATTTTCTGAATCGATCTCAGTTTGTCTGTCCATGAATTTTTGCATTCGCAGGTGGCAATTTTTAAGACATTTTGATGAAACCACGTTGAAAATGGTTCGGATTGGCCTACTTTTTCGATCCACCCCACCCCCTATAACCCCTTGTAATTTTCAAAATTTGTCAGCAAAAATGGCCAAGCAGTAATATTCGGGCATTCTAAATTGGTATGAAAACTTTGGACCGGTGGGGGCAATTTTTGAACTCCCTCATAAAAAGAAAACTGAAGTTCATACGACAAAAAGATATCATTTTTAATGCTTTATGATGAAAATTGTATCATAATAGTACAAAATTTGTATCACCTCAGCCTAGTTTTCAGATCCTACTCTAATAAGAATTTTCACAATGAGTGATCCCTTGTAGACCAGAAACGTTTTAATATGTGGTGATGAAATTTGACCCTTAACAGTAATTCCATAGAAAACTAAGAATTATGTTAGACAATGTGGTGGTTTAATGGTCTCGGCCTTGTCCGGCTATAATGTTCTTACTTGTTTGAAATAACGGTGATGGGTATAAAAGATTCGGTCATGACCGAATATAATTTTCTTCTTCTTCTTTTTTCTTTATTTTTCTTCTTTCTTTTTTTTTTTTTTGATTATAAAGCAAATGCCATGCATGATAATCAAAGTGAGAAAAGTGAAAAGCAAAGTGAAAAAAGTTCAAAATTGTGCTAATTAATCGTAAAATTCTAAACCGGATACAAATGAATCTAATACGATGAGCAGTAAGTATCACTATAAACAAACCCCTCATACATGCCTCCGTGGCGCAATCGGCTAGCGCGTTCGGCTGTTAACCGAAAGGTTGGTGGTTCGAGCCCACCCGGGGGCGTGTGTGTCAACTCACTTGTGTGTGGATCACACGTTTTTTTTTTTGAATCTGCAGCTAGAATTCATCTCAAGCCAAGGTTATTAGCAGCAGCTATTGGCGTCAAAAATTGCTGTCAATTTTTTTCCCCTTCAGCTTGAATTAATCAAAGTTCTCAGAGTTTGAGTCTAGTCCAGTGTAGCTAATGCAAAAGGATGGTTTTAGGAAGATGTTCGTCAATAGTGTTCTTAAAGTGCATCTCAACAGAAAAAGTGCTCTTCTTTTGGCCGTTGTAACCGCAGGATGTCAAAGAAGAGAAAACCACACAAAAAGTCAGTTGACTTAAAAACTTTCCACTTGATTTGACTGCATTATGCTGTACTCGTGTCTTGGATGCTGCTACCCGTTTCTTGTTCTCATTCAATTAGTTTGCTGAAATTTTCATCTTTTCGACTTGAGTGCACTACACACATATGTATATATATATATATATAGAGCTGTTCATATATATATTTTATATAGAGCTGTTTCTCGCTAGCGTACGACATTTTAAACGAGAATGTATGCAACATTTTAGACTCTGCTAAATATGAAATTTTCAATAAGCATTTCAAGATTTTCGTTTCTTTGGATCAAATGTTTTTTTTTTTTATTTATTTATTTTTTTTTTTTGATTCCTTTTGCGCAATAATAACAAAAAATAACGAATTTTCTTGTTTTCTTATAAACGCTATCTTCTACTGTGGGATTTCCGTTTGCAAAGTGTGCCAATTACCTTAGATTGCTTAAAGGCAGCAGCAGCAGCAGCAGCAGCATTAGCAGCAGCAGTCTCCGTCTCCGCATCAATTCATTCACATAGAATTCACTTGAATTAGACTTTTTATCACACGTTTGTACATCTTATGCTTATGTTGTTGGCAAGAGTTTTGTTTCTTTCCTTTCTTTTGTTGTTGTTGTTGTTTTTGTTTTTGTATTTTGTATTTTGTAAACATATATTTCAAATTTTTTGTTTTTTTTGTTTTTATTCTTTTCGCTTATAATAGTGTTTCTGGCTTACTTCATATTCTTTTATTTTGCTACTCTTGCTACTATCGTTTCATCGTGATGTACACGGTCTGTCGTCGTTGTGATTTACTGCAGGAAGTTTTAGTTGTGTTTGCTTGCTTGTTTGTTTATTTGTTTGTTTGTTTGTATATTTATTAACATCTACTTTATGATTTGTCGGCCTTATTCAAGTCCCTCGCAATCTCAATAAATCAATAAATATGCTCTGCATTTATTTACATAAACCCACCAACCGAGAGGCACATATCATGAGAGAAGCATTGCAGCAAAATCACGATTCATTGCAATTGAATTTTTTCGTAATTTAATTGCAATAAAAAAAAAAAAAAAAAAAAAAAAAAAAAAAAAAATAAAAATAATTTTAAAAATAAGAATAAATAAAATTGAATTTGGAAATTATTTTTGCATTGGATGTGAGGGAATCTGGAAAAAAAGAGAAAAATATTGAAGAAAAACTAATCAATTCAATGAGATTTTCTATGAGGAAAATATCTAAGAAATTGTACAAGTTTTACTTTACTTTACTATATACGTATAGTAGTGAAAGTGAGGAAGATGTAGGAGCATTGCAAACGTCATCATTAAAGATTTCATTGCTTTATAACCGATCTAACGGTGAGTTGCCTTAAATCGCCAAAATTATATTTCAGCTCAATATTTTTTGCTATTGAAATTCTCTATAGAGGGAGTGGGAAAGGGAGAGAGGGCTAATAATGTATTTATTCCAAGTTAAGGTAACAATTTTAAGTTTTTTACTTTAAAGTATATGCACTGTGCTGAAGATGATACAGCAGACATAGAAACCATGATATAGGCCAAGCAAAACATTAACACCGACGGAAAATGATGAACATGTTAGGCGTCACGCTTTTGCTCTTTATTTTTGGTGAATTGCTTTAGACAGAAGTAAATCATCGTTGGGATGCGGCAGCTACCTCCAGTGCAGGGCGATTGATTGATGCAATTGAGTCGCTTCATAAGTTCTTCATTGCTATTGAAGAAATTATTCGTTTCGATAACTTTGTCTTCTAAACATTAATTCATTAAGAATTTCTTCAATCATAACTTGGAAGTTTTCAGTACTCTGTAGTAACCACTCTGCTCTGCTGTAATTACATTATTCGACATCTAGCTTAGTAACTAACCATTTCCGGGCAAAGGCGTTTGATAATTGATTGTGCTTTGGCAACTCCTGAAGTGATCATCATCAACTTAGTCCGGGTGCTTCCGTCGATTGCGGATTACCTCTCCAGATCTACCATCTTTCGATTATCCCTTACTCAGATCGATGCAGTCATATGCAGAAGATCAGAGTCTTTGCAAAACTAAAGATGTACGAAAATCGTTTGCTGACAATGCCATGGCATTCACAAGCCATCCCATAAGAAGCAAAATATCAGTGATAATGTTGAGACGGATCGTGAATATTTCAAGCATTTTCTAATAAGATTTGAATTTTATCGTGTACTTGTCCAGGTTTGATATTAGATTATATAGTAAGCCCCTCCATTAAAACGGTAGACTTTTTCCGCGTTCAATGAGTCACTTATTAGGTGTTTGCAAAGATTGTGATCACTTTTTCACTTGAAAAAGTCTTTTGTTGTGGAAAATATAGTTCAGTGTATGTTAACTAAAATAGTTTCCATCGTTCATCACAACCGCTTAGAAGTTTTGTCATGCCGATAGAACTTATATTGGTTTACCAGCGACCCACTCACCGAACCCTTTTGCGCACTTCTTCAACTTTGCGGGCCCTTTGTGCCAGCCAAGCCATGTTGCACCGACCTGAACAAGTGGTAATCAGGAGGCGCTATGTCTGGTAAGTACGCTGCTTGCGGCAGAAATTCCCACTCGAGCTGCAACAGTGTATCTTGCAAACCTCTTGCAACAAATGGCCAAAAAATGACATTTTCAGTCAGTTCGTATCACGATGTTTAAACCTTTGAATCCAAAACCGACAATTGGGATGTGATGGAGCATCATCGCCATAAGTCTTTGGACGTTTTTGGCAGGTCTCAGTCAAATAAATAATAAAAGTAATTTATTTTGGAAGAAGAGGAATTTTGAGCGCTCCATGATGAAAGTTGGCGTACGCTGGATTAATCTATAATATGAAATGGAAAACTGTTATTTTATGTAGAGAAAGGTGAAAGCCAGCGAATTCAACCGTTATTTACACTCGTATTTTCCATTTCTTTATTATTTTTTGACTGAAGAAGTCGCTGATCAAAATTTTTGCAATTTTTCTTATATTTAAAAGAACTTTTTTTTATATTATAATTTACCTTAAGGGACTATATGACAAAAATATTTACGAATGGTTTTTCTTACATGAAAGAGAGAGAGAGAGAGAGGGATATATAAGAATTTATTAATGTAATATTTTCTGTTTCATTCTTTTGTGGACATAACAGCGACTATGCGAATTCGTCCAACATGAAAGCGTGCAATAGGAGGGTCTACTATAGACTCTCTGCAACGTTGTTCTAGATGTGGCATATGCCATTCTCGGCAATTAGTAAAACAATGAAATGTTTTTTTTAAATGTGTTTGTAAGAACACTAAAGACTATCCCACGTCATAATTCCTAAGCATGGCGGTCGCTTAAGAACCGATCAACTATGAAGATGCTCGCTTAAATGTGCTTAATATAATTAATATAGTTACAGCTTTAGCCCTCAGAGCTTCATTCATGCATTAGATCTATAAAAGCGAATGAAGAAATCATTCAAAACGCACAAACTTTCAATATCTGCACTGATCTCATAGAAACAAAAATCTACTTATAAGATATGGTCCTCAGCTCATCTACTAAATACTAAATTAAGATAGAAGGTCGCTGTGAGTGAACTGAAACCTTTTATTTGCGCTTGTAAGGAAGTGTTTCGCCTTCTTACTAAGTATAAATCCGTCCGTACATATACCTACCCTTGAACCCTAAAAATAGAACCTTCAGTCTGCTTTGTCTGTCCGCAATAGAAACTAAGTATCGCCGGGTTGGCCGTGAGATTATCCTTCCTCCCACTCCCCTTAAAAATCGCTAATATAATCCGTCTGAAAATAGTAAATCTAAATAAAAAGAACAAGAGCCGGAGATTCCAATTTTTTTTCTATTGTAAATTTCTTGAAAGGAGTCCTGGTGGAGCCCTGAGCTTACCCTGCCCAAGAAGACTCGTTCACACGCTTCAAAGCAGGCAAAATGTTCACATGCGATAGGGAGGAGAACGTGTTATATAATAATAAACATAAAGTGTTGTTGTTTAAGTTCTTTAGAATAACTTTGATGGAAAAGAGTTGGGGAAGTATCCTAACTAGAGTCTACTATCTACAAAATTGTGCATAAGAGTTTGAAAATATGTCCTGAAAATTGGCAAAAGCAGAGAAGTGCTTACTCCTCTTCCCTTTCCTTGTGCCTTACAAGCACATATATATTTCTTTCTCTTTTTTGTAGACCTTAAAAAAAATTTCGTGCTTAACAAAGTGTTTCCATCAAATTAACTTCTAGCTAAGTACCGTAAAGGTCTTAAGAGAAATTGTTGCTGCAATGGGTTAAATGAATTGGAAAATTCTTGGAAAATATTAAGGGAGACAATTAATATAGTTTGGATTGCAGTTGAGAATTCATTAATTCACCTTATTTTGTTGTTGTTGTTGTTGTTGTTAGATTGCGAACATTGGTTTCTCGGGAAGCCAACAAAAACAAAAACAATAAAAAAAAAACCTACCATTAGTTTGAAGAGATGGTTAACGAAGATTCCGGCCCGAAATTCAACTTGTTTTTTCTTTCTCTTTCAAATACCGTTATGAATTCTTAAAATCTTAAAACATACAGAATTTCTTCTCCTTTATCTCTTTATGTTTTTTTTGTTTTTGTTTCCTTTTTTTGTTTTAGTTTTTTAATTATAATTTATCCCACAAAGTATTTAAATAAATTCTTTAGTTGTGCATGTTTTTCGGTTAAACTTATCTTTGCATACCAATGTTTTACAGTCGTTGTTGTTGTTATTGTTCTTATTATTGTTGTTCTTGTTAAGTTTGGCTTTTTTGGCAATGCAGCAGCAAAAAAAAAGTCTGTTTTATACATGAATAGAGGATTTGGCCTAAAGATAGATTAATTTCGCAAAGAACTCAGCAGGCAGGCACGGCACGGCGCACATAGACGCACGTACCGAAACATATGCACATAGATACAAACACATATAAAAACTACTTAAGGAATTTCTTAATAACACCAGAGGGTCGGTATAAAAAAGTCAAAGACTTGAGATAAGTTAGGTTCGTTGCTTGTGTGCGATGCTTTTATGTATATATATATGTACATATATATATATATATATATATATATTTATACATATAAACATATGTACTATTTATCTGTTTGCTGTTTTTCTAGGTGAGATGTGTGTTTGTGCAATGAGTTGATTCTTTCTTTTCTTTCTTTCTTTTTCTTACTTTTGCACACACACACACACACACACACACATTAAACTAAATGTGAATGAATTTTATATGTTTTGTACCTTTTAAAGCAACGACCCAACTACTACTTGATAAAGATAACTATTAACCCTGGGGTGGTATGAAAACAACAACTATTGCCCAGAATAATAATAACAATAATAATAAGATGAAGGAGAACAGAGAGTAGAAAAAGAAATGAAAAAGTATGAGTAAAAAACACAAAGATGCGGGCTTTACTTTGTGTAGGAAGATGGTAAGCGCGTTGCAAACAAGTTTTCTATACCTTGGCGATGGTGTAAAGTTTATGAGGTAGAAAAGTAAAATAAATATATAGCAAAATGTATATGCATCTGCATATCTTTTCTCCAAAAACTATGGCAGTCTTTGGTTAAAAATTTCATTTTGAACAATATATCTGTTTATCTGCATATATAGTAAAAAGGTAGCAGTGGCTATGTTGTTAGCACAGTTACTGGCATATTATTATAGCCTGTCGCACGGTATTCTCATATATTTGTAAGGGATTGTCCATATACGTATATATATATATATATATATATGTATAAATATAAATATATATATAATATAATATATATATATATATATATTTCCTTGATTTTTTTATTATTATTTTTGCCGCTTGAAGCGTAAACAATTTTTTGTTTTTTACACCCATCAGCGAAGAATGAGAGATATATTTATTGTGTCGAAGCGTTTGCAATGGCCAAAAGGAAGCTCCAAACATCCCACAAAGCATATATTGTATGCATGTCCTTCTGTCCGTCTTTGTAATGTCTGTTGTAAACATACCTCTGGCCGCAAAAATGCAGCTATCGCCTTAAAAATGTGGGTATTGAAAAAGGGCCAAATCGGTCGAAGGACACGCCTACAGTGCCACGTAAACTAAGAACATTTCTGCTTTTCAAATGGGATAAAAAAAAGATTTTTGCTGACTACTTATAAACTACATAAGCCAAACGTTTAAGAATATACACATATATTGTATGGGCGATGCTGTAGAATCTGTATAAAAAAGGAAAAAATTGACGATGCCTGTCCCATGTTATAGTAAATCAAAATTTCATTTTTTTTCAATACCTTTATAAGACGCAGAAGCAAGCTTCAGAATCCGCGTAAAGTATATAAATTCTTGGCTAAATTCAAATACGGAATGCGCCAAATCGTATTCGTTTGTTCATCTGTCTGTCTGTACGTCCACTTGTCTGTCTGTTCATCCATGTGTCTGTTTGTTCATCCATTTGTCTGTCTGTTCATCCATCTGTCTGTCTGTTCATCCGTTCGTCTGTCGGTTCGTCCATCTGTCCGCTTACATATTTGCAATAGGGTTTGAGAATGCCCCAAGCAGGGCAAAGAACACGTCTACACATCTATACAAGCAAAACTGAGAACACCTTTACTTACGGTTTCGACTGCTCGTTTCTCGTAAATCAACAGAAAAAAAGCAGCAACGGCCTACCAGTGTTGTGGAATATGAAAATTTGATGCTTTTTCTTTTTTTCAATGTTTTACATGATAACGGTGATGGGTGTAAAAGATTCGGTCGCAAATGAATATAATTTTCTTACTTGTTTTCTTTTTTTTTTTTCCTTTTTCACAATTAAACGAATAATAAAATATATTAACCAAAATATGATAAAATTCTTATTATCTTTATCTTTGAACTTTTCTTTTACTACTTAGCTACACACATTTTGCTTTTCTCAAGGACTTTAATAATTTTAAAGTGTAATAAAAAAAATAAAAAATAATAATAAAACATAAACCGTAATTTTTCATAGTTGTTCATTAATAATTTATTATCTCTTACAGGTATCGACTCAAGACGTTTTGCGAAGAAAAATTTCAAAGAGAAAGAGAAATAAATGCGATATGAGTAACGGTCAGCAAAATTAAATGAAAAAGTATCCGCCAAGCATAACTAATGTGTAATCGAGTTTGACAAGCGTTTCTTAAAATTCAATCACTAGTAATGCTATTAAATGAAACCCCTGTGGGAATTTAACTTATAAAAGTTATCTTATTGTGGCGTAAAATTACGAACAAAAAAAAATTACAGGTAAGTTTTCGCATTTATATCAAAAGCGAATTCAATTTAATCGTAGTAACTATAAACCCATTAAAGATTAACCAGATTAGCAAGATTGACGTGTCAAAAATTTCCCTTAATCAGCTCATTTATTATATTATATACACATTCCTAACATAAGCCGTCGTTTAGTAAGCGAAGAAAGATTGATTGAGTTGTAATCGGTTCTTAAACATTATTGAGGATAAGTAAGAAAAATAAAAATACATTTGACCGAATTTCTTAATACCTACCATTACATTGTATAAAACGCATCGTATTGTGTCGTATTTTAAATCGTATATATTTTACCATTTGGCAGGACTTTTCAAGCGAAGAAAGGTTGATTGAGTTGTAATCGGTTCTTAAGCGCTATTGAGGATAAGTAGGAAAAAAAACTACATTTGACCGAATTTTTTAATACCTATAGAATACATCGCATCGTATCGTATAAGTCATATAGATTTTCAATCGTACTATAGGGCAGAAATTTTCAAGCGAAGAAGTATTGATTAAGTTGTAATTAGTTCGTAAGCCACATTGAGGGTAAGTAAGAAAAATATTAGATTTGACCGAATTTTGTAATACCTATGGTAGGTATACCTACCATTACATCGTATAGAACGCATCGTATCGTATCGTATTTTAAATCGTATATATTTTGCCATTTGGCAGGACTTTTCAAGCGAAGAAAGGTTGATTGAATTGTAATCGGTTCTTAAGCGCTATTGAGGATAAGTAAGGAAAATATTACATTTGACCGAATTTTTCAATACCCACCATTACATTGTATAAAATACATCGTATCGTATCGTATAAACCATATAGATTTTAAATCGTATATATTTTACCATTTGGCAGACATTTTCAAGCGAAGAAGTATTGATTAAGTTGTAATTGGTTCTTAAGCGCTATTGAGAATAAGTAAGCAAAATATTAGATTTGACCGAATTTTGTAATACCTACCATTACATTGTATAAAACGCATCGTATTGTGTCGTATTTTAAATCACATATATTTTACTATTTGGCAGAACTTTTCAAGCCAAGAAAGATTGATTGAGTTGTAATCGGTTTTTAAGCGCTATTGACAATAAGTAAGCAAAATATTAGATTTGACCGAATTTTTTACATTGTATAGAACGCATCGTATCGTATCGTATAAGTCATATAGATTTCAAATCGTATATATTTTACCATTTGGCAGGACTTTTCAAGCGTAGAAGTATTGATTAAGTTGTAATCGGTTCTTAAGCCCTATTGAGGATAAGTAAGAAAAACAAAAATACATTTGACCATTACATCGTATAGAACGTATCGTATCGTATCGTATTTTAAATCGCATATATTTTACCTTTCGGCAGGAGTTTTCAAGCGAAGAATGATTGATTGAGTTGTAATCGGTTCTTAAGCGATATTCAAGATACGTAAAAAAACAAAATTAGATTTGGCTGAAATTTCATTTACCATCTTCGCAACACTGACAAGTAAGTGACTTGAAAATATATAAATGGAAATTTTAAAAGCTACAGCGAAATATTCCTCAAATATCTACATTTAAGAAAGCATTCTGTTACGGCCCTTGCCTTTGTGGGACAACTGGCCTCGCACAATAACAATCTGTTGACTGATATACTTGATGAAGTTGAACAAAATGTGAATTGGCCGAGTTATTTTTACTTGTCATCCAATTGGTAGGGCCATGGCCCATTATTGAACACCGTGCACAAGGTCATATAACTCGTTTTCATATTAAGGCGCTGTATGGAAATTGATCGAAAACTGCTCCGACTCCGAATCACTTTCAATAGTGTCCATGCTTGGGCTTAGGCTCTAGAATAACGCCGGTTTCCTTATATACATAAAGCATGTTTTTCATGGTATCTGAAGCGGAATGGAAAAAAGTTATGACAATTGATTTGACCCTATGCTACAGTAATCCTAGAAAATAAAGGAAACTATTTTGAACAACATTTACCACTAAATACCCTACATTTATCACTAAATACACCACACCACTTCGTATAACACAATTGCAGATTTTTATGACAAAAAAGAACGAAATCTAATGGAATCTTTAACAAGCAAATAAGTTTGCTAAGCTTGGATCAGCTCAGTTGACGACGTTGTGGGCCGCCTCTAAAAGGGGAGCTTTCATGAAAAATATGGCCCTTACATGAAAGTAACGCGTAATGAATGAATAAGTGACAGAGTGGTGTAGGATGTTGTATGGTCGGTCTCGCCCGGCTATAATAGCGTAAGTTGCTTCTTTTTTCTTTTCTTTTTAATTAGCTGCGGATTATCACTTTCATTCACTCTGCTTTCCACTTGTTACCAAAGTGACGCGATTGTAAGAACAACTTTTCGGGATCTTTTCTTTACCATATTTTATGGAAACTCAGCATTGAATTATGCGCGCCCAAGCGCACGAATAATTTTTGAGGGGGGAGAGCCGTGATTACCTTGTAGTTTCGTTAAACCTCCACCTTTGTTAATTTATTTTCGTTTCATTAAAAATTACTAAAATGTTTCTATGCAAGAAAATTTTCCAAGAAAAATTACGTAGTTACAGAATATAAAATACATTGTCAGACTGTCGGTCCATTGAATTTTCTTTGTAACATTTTATTGCATGCTATGAGACTCTAATGATATAAACACACACACACACACGCACACATAAATACATTCATACATACACATATACATAAATACACATATATACATACATACATATATATATATATGCATACCTACATACCTACATACATATATACATATGTACATACCTACATACCTACATACATATATACCTACATACATATACATGTACATATACATGTACATATATATCTATATATATATATATGCCTTTGTCTTTTCGCTGAAATCTCAATTGCAAGACTATTTCGTCTTGAAGACCATATCCGGTATAAAAACTTTTTCTTAGCGCCTTCAGCTTAGCACCGTCAGCTCTTTATTAACAAAAAAAAAAAAGAAAGTTAACTAAGAACAATAATAATCATAACTAATCAAAACATTATAGTGTGCCACGGTCTACCCCACTTCGCTTAACACAGTGATTTATATAACGACTTGTCAACATAAAGCGCTATGTGGGAGTTGATCGAAAAATTGGCTCGATTCGAACCATTTTCAATAGCATCGATAATTTTATTAAAGTACCTGCGAAAATTGGTTGAATACAAAAGCACGCAAGGACAGATGGACAGACCGACAAAGACACAGACAAGCTTACATAGGCTCAGAAAGTAATTCTGAATCATAAAAGAAGGATCTACTTCTAGGCCTTCCGCACACACTTAATAATCCCTTGCCACACCAGCATTATTGTATATCACAATAGTAAACTTATTACTATGAGCATAATATTGATTAGTATAAGGACTATAAGAGTGATAATAATAATAATAATAATTTGCCCCACGTTACGCAACCAATACCAAGGATTTTCAGATTACAATGGATCAAGAGTTCGCTTATAATTAGCGAAAAAATGCAGGCATTGGAATAAATTCACAATTTCTTATTTATTAAAACTTACATATCAAGCTAGAAAAGAAGAAAGTCAATCCGTGTTAACAGTGAAAGTCCGTTAAGGCGGAAAATATGTCTATTGTTTTGGTAATAAGTGCTTTTGTTTCTCTACACAAGAGTTCTTATCACGACGTAGCGATTAGTTCAATACTAATAGTATTTTTAAGTCTAGGCCTCGCTCTGATCTTATTATTAAATGTGTTCAAAAAATTGTCCCGACCAATTAGGACCATAATTAATTACACTGATGTATTTGATGCCTACACTTCTGTCTATGAAAAACTCCCGAAAATGTGATTATGATACGATCCACGATTGATATATTCAGCAAATCAAACGTTATACATAAGTAGATCATTATATGCTGCCAAATTACGATACGATATACGATCGATATACTTAGAGAATAAAATGTTATAGATAAGTAGACAATTATCTGAAAAGTGCTGTCAAATTGTGGTACTATACACAATTGATATATTCAGCGAATCAAACTTTATACATAAGTAAACAATTACTTGAGAAGTGTTGCCACCTTACGGTACGTTATACTACTGATAAATGCAGTGAATCAAATGCCACATATAAGTAGATAATTACCTAGAAGGTTCCACCACATTACGATACGGTATATATATAGCGTACCAAATGCTTTACATAATCAGGCAATTGTCTGCAAAGTCCTGCCAAATTACAAGACACGATTGATATATTCAGCGAATCAAACGTTATACATAAGTAGACAGTTATCTGCAAAGTGCTGCCAAATAACGATACGATATACGATCGATATACTTCGAGAATCAAAATGTCATACATAGGTAGACAATTGCCTGCAAAGTGTTGCCAAATTACGATACGATATGTGATCGATATACCTCGAGAATCAAAATGTCATACATAAGTAGGTAATTACCTGCGGAGTGTTTCCACATTACATTACGATATACGATTGATATGTTCAGCAAATCAACCCTTATACATATTGTCTACATTAGTAGACAATTACCTGCAAAGTGCAGTTAAATAGCGAAACAATATGCAAGAGAGAGATATTCAGTAAATCAAGTGTCATACATAGGTAGACAGTTACCTAGAAAGTTCGGCCATATTGCGATACGATATCGGATCGTTATATTTAGCGAATTAAGTGTTATGCATAAGTGGGCATTTAACTGTGAAGTGTTGCCACATTACGATACGTTATACGTAATGAAATTTAATGAATTAAATGCCGTATATAAGTAGACAATTATTTAGAAAGCCCTGCCGAATTACGATACAATATACGATCGATATACTTCGAGAATCAAAATGTCATACACAAGTAGACAATTACCTGAGAAGTGCCACCAAGTTGTGGTACTATATACGATTGATATATTTAGCGAATCAAACGTTATACATAAATAGACAGTGATCTGCAAAGTGTTACCAAATAACGTTACAGCATACAACTGAGATATACAGTAAATCAAGTGTCATATATAAGTAAGCAATCATCTAGAAAGTTCTGCCATATTGCGATACGACATAGAATCGATATATTAAGCGAGCCAAATGCTACACATAAGTAGACAATTGCCTGCAAAGTGTTGCCAAATTACGATACGATATGTGATCGATATACTGCGAGAATCAAAATGTCATACATAAGTAGACAATTGCCTGCAAAGTGTTGCCAAAATACGGTACGTGATACGATAAATAAATTCACTGGATCAGGTATCATAAAAGCGCCGGCTGTAGCTTTTGAAGAATTCTTTGTAACCAGAGTATAATTTCTTTCTCGTTCTCATATTTTTTCTTGTTTTTTCTCGTTTTTTCTCTTCATATTTAATCCGTTTGATCTGAGAAACTTCAAAGTCTATATATATAAATATATATATATTCTTTTTTATTAACCGGAATTTAGAAATTCTTTTATTTTCTCCCTGAGCTCAAGGGTGCTTTTGATTATTGCCAAAGTTATTTTTATGATATTTCCAAATGTTTCCAAATGCTTTGTTTTTTTTTTCCCGTTGGTTCGTTTTTTTTTTCTTTTCTTTTTTTTTTACAACAAAACCTAATGTATTCTTAGTTACGAAATATTATTCCCCAAATGCTCGTTTTAATGTACGCACGAAATGAAATTCATGTCGGCTTTTTTTCCTTTTTTTTTTTTTTTGCTTTGTCCTGACCGTTTTCCACTTTTGTTTTTGTTATTTGTTGTTTTCTGTTTTTATTTATTCTTTTACCAAAATATTGTTTTTGTTATGTTGCGGTATTTTGGCGGCATTGGTCTTTCTTTGTCGGTTATGCGGTGGTTTTGGTTTAATTTTGATAATCGCACTAAAACGATATGTGTACACTTTTTTGACGCAAACGCAGGGGGGGCGAGGAGAAGGAAAGTGAACATATTTTTATATATGCGCGCTATAGACATTTCCTGCCCATCCCCCAACCATTGCCTCTTCCTTTTCGTATACTTTTATTTTTCTGTGCGACGATAGATTTCGTTCTTTATGGTTGCTATAGGTAGTATAAAATTTTTGTTGTTGTTGTTGTTGTTTGTTTGTTTGTTTGTTTTTTTATTGACAATTCCTTACGTGTTTTGTTTTGGACGTCATTTAATGCGTTTTTGCTTGTTTTTTCCTCAGTTCTACGTGAGAGTTTTTTATTTCTTTGCCTATTTAAAGGAGAAAAAGTTTCATATTTCAGCCTTTGGTAGTACACAGCTATCCAGAGAATCGTTATCTAAATTAACAAAAATTAAACAGTTATTTATGAGTATTTCTTCGTTTTTACATCACTTGTGATACAAGGGTACTTTCAGTTTGTACATATGTGCGCAAGAGTCCAAAGGGACTTCAAATACATCGACCTCGTATTACACTAATACACTCAGAAAGTGGTTGTAAGCTTGTCTGTCCGTTTGTCTCTCTTGTTTTCTAGCGTTTAACCAGCAGGCCATAATTTTCGAGATACTTTGATGAAATTTGGTGCACTGAGGTCGCTTGAGCCAAGGTCGAATAGTATTGAAAATAGTTCGGATTGGACCAGTTTTTCAACTCCTCCCCATAAAACCTTACTTTAGAAAGTTGTTGCATGAGTAACTGTCGGGTGGTTTGGGGCATTTAATAGTGGGATGCAGTCTTTTCTAGGTTTTTTAATTGTTATGCCCGTCACCGAAGGATCAGGAGTATATCGATATTATCAAAACGTTTGCAACACCCAGAAGGAAGCTTCAGAGACCCCACAATGTATGTATGTAAGTATTCTTGATCGGCATCAAATTCTGAATAGATTTAAGTTTTGTCCATCTGCCCCTCTTTACTATTGTCCGCTTTCCTGGTTGTCCTTCTGTACGTCAGTGTAAGGTAAACATTCTCCTGGCAACAACAGTGCAACAATCGACTTTAAATTCGGCACAAATATTGGAAGTTCTTGCACGCAGGTTTGTATTGAAAAAGGGCCAATTCGATCAAAAGACACGCCTCCTAAACCACATAAACTGAGAATGCCTCCTTTTTCCAATGGAAATAAAAAATTGGTTTTTTGCTCATTACTTACAAATTACACTAGAAAACCTACAAAAATTTGAACGCGCGTTCTGTGGGCACTACTATAGCACCTACACAAAAATAGCCAAAACCTTTACATAACGCATAACGGCAAGGTCTATAAACTCTTTGCCACTTTCAAATTCAAAATGCACCTAGGCATGTCCATCCGTCCGTATGCCAAGATGTATAGTGTACATTCTCCCATTGGGTAAAATGAAAATATCGCCTAAGAATTTGCAAAAAGATGTCAAAACGATCGAAATTGATCAAAGGACGCGTCTACGACACCCACACGTCTATGCAAAAAGAACTGAGAACATCTTTGCTTTCCATGTTTTTCTGCGTTAGTCTTAATCTACAACAATATAAATTTCCACTTTTACACTAGAAAGCAGAAAAAGTCAGCCACGCTCACCTAAGAAAATTTAAATTTTTCCATTGTTTTTTTTTTAGTCTTTCTTCGGATAACGATGATGGTCATAAAAGAGTCGGTCGCGGGCAAATGTGATTTTCTTACTGGTGTTTTTTTATTTTGTTTGCTTTTTTAATGATTTTTAAAGCGGAATTCGTGGCCATAAAGAATATATTTTTGTTTTTCCTTACAAAATTTCCAATTGTTTTAATGAAAACAGAGCAACAACAACCGAAGTTTTTTTTTTTTTATATAAAATAATTTCTCTGTTATTTATTTTAATATACGGACGCATACACAAACAGTCATTGTTCCAAATTAACACACACGTCATGTTGCATTATACAACTGACGCACAATTGCTTTTGTCTTTTTATTTTTTATTTATTTATTTTTTTATTATTTTTTTTTTTTGTTCTTTGTTAAAAGTTCGTTGCTTACAATAGTTGACGATGACATGATTTTATGTTGTGTGCTTTGTTGAGAGACTGAGTGACATCTTTTTCTTCTTTGTATGTGCGTGTGTGTGTGTGTGTTGGTAACAATTGCTTTTTTTTATCTTCTTCTTCTTCGAAACGGGTAAAAACAAAAATGTACAAATATTCTAAAAATTATACGCGTTTTTTTTTTTTATTTTTTATTTATTTATTCTATTGTTTTGGCCAGCATTGTGCAATATGTTGGCTCTTTGTTTAGGACCAGAAAACTAGATTTTTATGCTTAAACAAAAGAAACATAATATAGGACAGCCTGACGTTGACTTATTTAAAGTTTCGCTTTATAAAATCTTACGTTTTGTTTGTTGTTTCTATAATCGTCGCAAAGTGTTATCCTTTCAATTCTTTGTTCACAATCGTTCTAACCTAGGGAGGGGATATTTTATCTAATTAGGAATAAATAGGAAAATCTTTATGTTTCTCAAAAAGGCTTTTTCATCAACTGAATCTCTTTATTTCCAAACTGCCCGCCCAATAGCGTGGCTCCCTTAAGCCAGAAATAGTTGCTTTTAGTTATGGGATAAACGAATAAACCTACAATGGTGTGGTTCCCATCATTTATCCTTTTAGAACCCTTAGTAGAACTTGTCATGGCATCTGACACTATTATCGGACACTCCTCAAAAGCTTCTGCCAAGTTGTGTTACCTTGTTTTGGAAGGACAGATGAATGCTAAAGAAGACGTAAAGACTGTTAATTAGACCCGTAAGGATCCTACTAGACTGTGCAGAGCTGTTTACCTCTCTAGCTAGCTAGCTGAGCTCTTTGCAAGAGCTGGTTTTTCGAAAGTGCCTTGAGAAGAAATGGCAATCGCAGTTTATTTCGAAAGCGACCTGCAAAGGCAAGTGAGAGCTTGGTTTTCTTTTCGAAACTGCGCAAGCAACTGCATTGTCTAGTTTACAAAGGCAAAGGAGCATCAAGCGGGATGGTTTGGCAATTTGGACCTCTACGGGCGCTTATACCCCATTTCGGAAATCTTTGTGAGAAAAAAGTACATTCGCTGAGGACGATGACCATACTTTCTCTTAGCTCTCAGGAGGATTTCAGGAGGAAAAGTCAGTTGTTGGCCCGCTTTTCTATGTGTCCTGGCACTCATTCCCTTATAGGACATGTATACGTAGAACATTACTAACTACCTAAAGGTGAATCTTTGACATCCACAATAAGTCGATAGACATTGTAGGCGTGTCATGTAATCATTTTCTCTACCGAATATTTAGATGACCTTGTAAAATATTTTAATAAAAATATCTATTAGAAGATAAGATATTTTACCTATAGCGGGCGTTCTTGTGAGCCAATTATGCCCATGGATGGATTGCTTAAATATTTTTATTATTTTTCAGATCACTATTTGTTATAAATAAAAAGCTAAAAATTTTTTATAATTCCATCACGTGGACAGATGCGTATATCCCTAAATCGGCTCATAACCTTAAAACGCCCAGAAGGAAGCAGCAGAAGTCTCACAAAGTATAAAAATTCCTAATCAGTTTCAGCTTTGTCCGTCCGTTCGTCTGTCCATCTGTTCGCCTACTCAACTCCGTCAGCGAAAATGAAGATATCGCCTATAAAGTTGGGAGGGAACTAAACTATTCACAGCACACGCCCACAACGCCCACACACCTACACAACAAAAATTTTTATTTTGAAAATAGAAAAAATCATCTACGCCCACTTTAAGTTATGAAGCATGGGAAAAGAGTTGTTTTACTTCTTTTATCTCTTTTTGGATAACAGTGATGGGTAGAAAAGATTCGGTCGCGATCGGTTATAATTTTCTTACTTATTTTTTTCATTTAATTCACAAAACTTATTAGCTCTAGCATCTGCATCCTACACGAACACTGCTACTGCTACTAATTACCAATCTTTTGGCTATCGAAGATGACAATTATTCACTCTTACCCTTCATTCCTTAAGAGCTTAGCACTTTTGTCGTACCAGACCCAAACTCCTGAACAATGTTCAGATCGGATCGGATGGATCGAATCATTCCTTCCCACCGTACCTCCGTTTTATTCAGACCGCCGTTGTCAATCTGTGAAAATTCTGTAAAATAGAAGTACAACCGTTTTTGTTCAAAGTTTCCGGTCCGGTGTCAGGTGGTCTACTCTCCTCAATTATCGGTGGACTTATAATGCCTTAACCATTATGCTACTCTACAGTATGCATGATACTTAAAACCTTGTGTGGGATTTTCGTCCTTGCCATGTATATATCCGATCAGTCCGATTCGTAAAGTCACAGCACATACTACCTGAATGAATGCAGTTTAACCATTTTTCCTCACTTCCATCTCCTTAACTACCATCGTCTTTATTAAAGTATAAGGGGCATCTCCTGAGTGACTGATTACAGAAAAAAAAAAAAAAAAAAAAAAAAAAATTTTTGACTACAGAAAACAGACATAAACTCATTTACAACTATAAAAATTTCGCAATATTTTTTACATGAAATGTATTCGATTCCACTATTGATTTATATGCATAATCGCAATAAGCAATAAATAAGATAAACATAAAAGGAACGCTGGCTAATAATGATTATTAGAGAGAGAGAGAAGGAGGGAGAGACATTTATTATGTAAAAAAGCATTTGGCCGCACCTTGACCGAATCGAAAATGAATTTTTACACAATTAATAAAAAATGTAATCAATACATAATAAAGAATCATACCCTACGCGACTATAAGAAAAAGAGTTTTTTTTTCTTTTTTTGGGTTCGGTCCAAAACAAAACTATGAAAAGAAAAGAAAAGAAAACAATGCCCTCTTTTAGGGCAAAAATCGAAATGAATTCTCATTTGATTATGTAATGCATGCAACATAATAACGTATGTACGTTGTTTGTATGGGCACATAAATATGGATAACTAGGTTGCTATAGCAACCCTTAACTAGGCATAATTTTTTTATTTATTTTTTTTTTGGTTTTGGTTTTTCTTCTCACTTCTTTTATATTCAGATTTGTTTTGTTTTGTTTTGTATTTTTTTGTTTTTTTTCTAGTTACCGTACCTACACAACCAACCAGATCCAAAGATAAACATCTCAACGTGCTGAAAGGCATAATTAATGAGCCGTATGGCTTAAAGCAAAAAAAAAAAAACAAAAAACAAAAAAAAGCGTTTCTCATATAAATACATGTGCATATGCATTTGTCTGCTTGTAAGTCTGAAGCTATGAAAAAGACTTTAAGGGTCCGCTGTAGAAACCTTATCACAGTTTTTTTTTATTCTTTTCTTTTACATACATACATACGTACATGTATTTTTGCACATTTAATAACAAAAACCGACTAAAAAACAACATAATTTATTATGTCGAGTGTTGTTTGCTGACGTGTTTCGTCTTTTTTTTTTTTTTTCTTTTTTTTTTCTTGATGTATATATTTTTTGGTCGTTTGCAAATGTTACCCGTTGTACTCGAAACCACATATTGACATATATCTGTATGTCTGTCCGTTTCATTTTTTATATTTACATATAAGTACGCAGCAAGAGATGTGAACCAATATATTGAGTCTAAGCACAATTTGTAACATAAAAAAAAAAACAGCATAAATTCACGTCCCTGCAAAAATCCAACTTTGCTTACCATGACTTTATTTTTCTGATCACCACAAGTGCCAAGTGAATTAAATTGCAATTAAAGGCTCAATTTGCTTGACATCACACTGACCAGACCTCGATCATGTCGAATGGAAATATTTTGGAAAATAGCTCGTAAGGTATGACAAACAATTTTTTATGGGATGATTTCCGAGATATACCTGGACACGAGCACCTTGGATATCACTTTATAAGGTGTAGTCAATAAAATCTTATGTGATTATCTTCTAAGTGTTGCTTTGCTATTTACTGTAAGTACGAGTAAACAATACGTTGTCTGCTGATCTCCAAGATAGTCCTGCGTTGTTTACTGCATCTTATGATTCTTTCGGAAATTCTACTATTGGAGATCAATCCAGGACCCTCGAAGTTGAGGTCAAGCCGAGATGCTTAGATGGATATCAAGTCACAAGGCATGATAAACAAAAGCAAAGTAAACAGCAGAGGAGCGCTTTGGATAGAAAGTCATAAGGTGGTAAATAAAACCCTATCTTGCCGTAGTGTTCCTGTTTACTACACATGGGAACACGATTGGTATCAGCTCATAAGACATTATACACGCGCCGATCTCCGAGATATTCCTGAGCTGTTTAATAAACACTTGAGCACATTGGATATCAAGTCATACCATACCTTATGTGACGGCCTCCGCGGTGTTTCTGTGTTGTTTGCTACACCTTATGACCCTTTCGGAGATTCTCTGTTTGAGGGTCAATCCAGGTTGTTTCGCTTGGAGATCAAGCTATGATGACCGCATGGATATCGACTCATTAAGCATGATAAACAAAAGCTTATAAAATACAGTAAACAGCAGAGGAGCATCTTGGATATCAACTCATAAAGTATGATATATAAAAACTTACGCGACGATCTTCGCGGTGTTCCTGTGTTGTTTACCGTATGCCATGATCTTCTACGGTTTGTACTCGTTGGAGATCAATCCAAAATGCTGCACTTGGAGATTAATTCAAGAAGCTCGTGGGGATATCAACTCATAAGGCATTGTAACGATTTTTGTGAAGCTCCTGAGTTCTCTACTATACCGATACCGTCACTTTGGATATCAACTCATTTGTGTTTAGTGTGCTATTTACTATATATATATAAATACACTGGATTCCAACTTATCATAAACTCATAAGGTAGAGCAAGGGAATACCTTAACTGATGATCTCGAACATACTCTCAATGTTTATTACAATACCCTTTGACCTCTTCCGTAACGCTCCATGTGGAGATGAACCCAAAATGCTCAACTTATCATAAACTCATAAGGTAGAGCAAACCATACCTTATCTGGTGATCTCGAACATACTTCAATGTTTATTACAATACCCTTTGACCTCTTCCGTAACGCTCCATATGGAGATGAACCCAAAATGCTCAGCTTTTCATAAACTCATAAGGTAGAGCAAACCATACCTTAGCTGGTGATCTCGAACATACTCTCAATATTTATTACAATACCCTTTGACCTCTTCCGTAACGCTCCATGTGGAGATAACCTCAAATTATTCCTCTTGGAGGTGCCATTTATGACCACAAACTCAAGCATAGGGTATCTCCAGGTTTTGCTACCTCAATAATTATTAAATATTGAGTGTATGGTCGATCTAAAATTTTCCCTATACATGACTTTATTTAATGCTTAGCTATGGCGAAATAATTTGCAAAGAAGATCACAAAAACTTTTCGCTTCAAATTCAACCTAACCTCAATAAATAAAGATGTCGTCATACTATTTGAAAAATTTCATTAAAAAAAAAAAAGAAAAAAAAACATTTATATAAATAAGAACACACAAGTGTACGCAAATGCCTAAAATAATATAAATAAATTTCATTATTTCTTCCTCATGAGTCCGCTTCTCAGGCTGTTACATTTATTTCCTCCTTTTACGCAATGAAGAATTTGAAAGGAAAAAAAAAAGAAGAAGATCGAAACAGCTGACACCTTATCCCTTCTAATGCAAGGAAATATTGTCAAAAAAAAAAAAAAGTTATTTTTTTTTTCTTCTTATCGACGACCTCTCTCTTAAGTTATTCTTAATGTAATTATAGAAATCATTTATGAAAAGAATTCATTAGTTAACGATTATTACTATGGACACATATGTGCCGAACAAGCAAACACACAAATAAATGAATTGTCAGATCTTGACATACTTTTTAATGCTTATAAAAGCATGTACATGTACATGTGTTTGTACATGCATTTCATACATTTTAAGATATATTCGCTCTTTTCGGCTCCGCTACGCTTACGCTATAACAATAATAATATTATAGTAAAGAATAGAAATTTAACACGTATCGCAAGGGACACCAAATTGAAAGCAACAACAGCAGCACCCAAGCAACGGTAAGTGAAATGTGTTTATAGTAAACTACCACCACAGTTGCAAACACAAGTAGAAATCGTTTTAACACATGTTCTTCTTCTGCTGTGAAAGCCCTTAATTAAAACGTGCTTACGAAACGGCAGCCAAATCAGA